>CM024754.1:169685104-170237454 GCA_014218235.1 Colocasia esculenta
TCTCTTCTCTTCATAGCAAAGAATGATGAAACAGAACTACTCAAGTGGACTGTTTATGTCGCATCGGAATGGGGGTCCGAATCGGCCTGAGCCGATGCGCATCCGGGTCGGGATCGGATTGGCAGATCAGCCTATCCTCAGGAAATCTGGCCGATCCAGGATCGGCTAGATTAATAAATTAATTTTATTTGAAAAAAAACATGGAAAAACAGAAAAATAAACCATAAAAATCGGAAAAATAAGGAAAAATGTCATCAATATTTGCATATATTAATGTACATATGTATAAACATAATTAGTATGTATATCAATCATATATTAAATGATTGTGTGTGTTAATGTACAAAGATTCATGTATTAATGTAAATATAATAACAATATTCACATATATATACATATATTAATCTATAAACATAATTAATATGTATATCAATCATATAATCATATATTAATGTATATTTTTTATTTTTTTAATGGACAGCCTTACCTAGGAGCAGACATATATTAATGTATATATATAATCAATATGTATATCAACCATATATTAATGTATGTGTGTGTTGTTGACAGAGAAAATTAAAAAAAAAAAATTCTGACCATCGGTTGGCCATGATGGTGTCACGATGAGGTCACCATCGGTTGGGCCTTCCCCGACCCAATGTAAGGGGGGCCTTCCCCCTATAAAAGGCCCCCCTATTCCCCTCATTTGGCAAGGCCTCTCCCCCATGTAAGGTCCCGGCGAAGCCCTTGCAAATTCCTGTCCAAAAAAATCAAAGGAATAGAAAAGAGCATATCCCCTTCCAACAATTCCTTTTATCATTTGTTCTCTAGCCCGATAGGCCAAGCGCGGAGAGGAGAGCGGTCGGCGTAATCGTCATCGACATTCCTTCTTAATCCCCATCCCCCACATCGAGCAAGTCTCTGTGGGGTGATATTCCCGGGGTTTAAATGCCGTCCATATCGAGCAAGTCTCTATGGACACATGGTATTTAAATACCCATGTTCTCCCCGCCCATCGAGCAAGTCTCTGGGATGGTGGATTTTGTGCTTATATGTATATGTTTTCTTGAGGAGACTCTGCCCAAGCGGAGGTTCTGCCCAAGGACATATTCGTATATTCGCAAATTTGTGTTCTTATATATATGTTTCTTAAGACGAAACTCTGCCCAAGTGGAGATTCCGTCCGAGAACACATATATAAAGATCACAAATTTGTAATTATACAAGTATGTTCTTAAGGAGAATCTCGCCCAGGTAAAAATCTCTCTCAGGGGACGTATCCATATAAATACAAACTGTGTTATATGTATATGTTTCTTAGAGGAAACTCTGCCCAAGCGGAGGTTCTGTCCAAGAACATATTCGTATATTCACAAATTTATGTTCTTATGTATATGTTCCTTAAGGGGAAACTCTGCCCAAATGGAGACTCCCCTAAGAACATATCCATAAAATCACAAATTTGTGCCTATACGCATGTCTCTTAGGAGGAATCTTGCCCGGACAAAAGTTCCCTCTAAATTCATATCCGTATAATCACAAACTTCATGTTTATATAAATGTGTTTCTTAGTGGAATCTCTGCCCAAATAGAGACTCTGCCCGAGAACGTATCTATATAATCACAAATATGCCCATTGTGTATATGTTTCTCAAAAGGGAATCCCATTCATACGGGGGCACTTTCCCATCGGACACTCTGCTCAAATAGAGATACCGTTTGAGAATATATTCACAAACTGCAAATTTGTGTTTATACACATATGTCTCTTCAGGGCTAAATGCCCCCTGGGCAAAGTTTCTCCCCGAGAACACATGGATATAAGCATATACCAATATGAAAATATCTCTACAAGGACACCCTGCCTAAGCGGGGACTCACCAAGACATACTCATATATTAAAAAAAAAAGGGATTACGATAATATACACACATCCAAAGAAAAAGGAGGACAAGACAAGAACTGCGCTCAGATACTCCAAATGGGAGCACATATGCACCTCCACGAGAACTATATCCGTGGAAATGGACTTTGGACAAAAATCACAATATGACAAGGACTTCCATGGAGATGCATCCATATGCTCTCTGGAAATTGTACCCGCACAAGTGCGAAATGAGGAGAAAAGAAACTCTACCTCAAACTCGGACTTTGCTCAGAAATGGCATTGTGAAAGAACCTCATATAAAAATTTGCACAATCACCCTTCTAATACGGAAGTGTTGTTCTGGGTTATAATACCCCCAAGTTCAGAATCAAAATCCATAGGCATATGCCCGTTCATAATGATAATCTCCATGTTTTCCCAAATAAAAATCCATAATCAACCTTTTGCAAAAAGGAGAAAAACCTCAAATCGGTCCACAGGTATATACCCGCTCCCCTTTTCAAAAGAAATTAAACTCTAGACTCCCAAAAAGGCAGTCGTTTCAAAAAACGGAATATCCAAAGCAAAAGCATTTCAAAAACAATCAAAAGAAAAGAAAAAAACATATCATGACCAGGATTTTCTAAAGTAGCATGTATATTTTTTTTCGTCCTTTTACTATGAATGGTATTCGGGTTAGAAATTGGTATTAAATAATACCAAGAGTTTTAACTCGATGTAAATGTAACATCGGTTCCGACCGATGGAGATGGAGGTCCAGCACATGCTACCCTAATCACCTGATGAGAATAGACATGGGACTCAAGAAGTTCAGATAAAAAACGGCGCACCCGTCCGTTCGCGGACACAACCCGTCCGTTCGCGGACACACCCGTCCGTTCGCGGACACCACCAGTCCGTTCGCGGATACACCCGTCCGTTCGCGGACACCACCAGTCCATTCGCGGACACCACCCGTCCGTTCGCGGACATAACCCGTCCGTTTTACGGACACCATACCCGTCCGTTGCCCGGACACCAAAATTCTTCTTCCGCATCGCGCGGACTCTTTTTCTGTCTGCTAGACACTGGCACGCCCCGCAATACAAAAATCAAAGCATGTGAAATAAATGAATACCCAAATGGAATGAAACAAATGGATCAAAATGAATGGAGGAATTGATGAAAATTTCCCGTGTCAACATGTGTTCATGAACATACAATCATATATTAATGTAAATATAATAACAACATGCACATATATATAGTTAACGTACAAATATTAATGTATACACATAATTAATATGTATATCAATCATATATTAATCTGTGTGTATGTTAATGTACATGCAAATATATATTAATGTAAATATAATAACAAGCACATGTATATTTAATGCATATATATGTGCATATAGTTAATGCATGTATTTATAAATAAATATGTAAATTAGTGTACATTTAATACAAACATTAATTAATATATATAAATAAAAAATTGTATGGCAGAATCGGCTCTGCTCGAGTCTGTCGGTCGATTCTGCTGGGATTTTGACTAAGTAAGGGGGTTGATCCAATCTGCAATCAGCCAATCTCGATCTGGATCGGTCGATTCTGCCTTCCATGGATGGATCTATAGTCTGTTCAGGTAGGCCCTATTCTGCCTCTTTGATAAAGAGATTATCTAAATCCTTATGGGTGTATACCTCTCTGAATGATTTTGCTACATGAGGACGCCAAGGAGGTCCACTCATGGATAGTACACCACAATGATATGTCTTCAGTCTAATCGGAAAGGCTAAATCTTGAATCAGTATAGTAAGCATATTTTTCCTATAGCTATCTTTCATCTTGTCTAGCATGTTCTTAATCTATCCATCGAGTCCGGTTCATGCAGTCACCCTTGGGCTGCAACTGGAGGCATGGATCAGAAGCTGATCATCTGGGATCTCCAACGTTCTTCACCATGATGCACCTGTGACCATGGGGTCAGTCATACTTTGTTGCTCGATGTTAATTTTATACAAAGAATAGGCCATTAAGAACCTTTATTGCCCAAGAATTGGCTTGGAGGCATTGGACCACCGCTCATTGTCTAGTTCATTGAACTGCTTGTAGGACAAGTTATTGGTGCTTGACCGTCTAAACATTTTTCCCCCTGGTCCCCTGACGGGGAGGTGTGGCTTGCTTGCTGTGGCTGGGCAAATATATAGCCACAGGCTTTGTTGATGGGAAGATCAAATTGTGGGATAGTCTATCAGGAAATTGCATAAAAACCTTCCATGGCCACAATGACATTATCCAGGCTCTAGCCATCTTGGCAGATGAGGAGCATCTCGTTCCTGCTCACTTGATGGGACTGCATGTGTTTGACATCTCAGAATTCCATTAGATAGGAGTTTGGTTTTGTTTGATCTGCAGCTAAGCTTGGATCAAATATAGTTCTCATTTTTGTTCCCTGGTTTCTGTATCTTACTGTTTTTATCTGTCATGCTAGGAAATTTGTTGTCTTGTGTTGTGTGAAAAATCTTCAATGTTCTTGCATGGATGCTTATTATTCATTAGTTTGAAACAGCTGCATCATAAGCAAATGAGGTGTGTAAAATTATAAGAATACCATATCTGAGGGAAGTGCATTTAACCATCTGTGAGGTTAACTAGATGTTCCAGTAAGGTTATTTGTTATCCATGCTTGATGGGATTTCCTGTGAAATATCAGTGAAGGTGATGGGTTATGTCTATTTCTTTATGTTTTATTTTGTGGAGTTTGTGATAAGGATAAGCTTCTTTTTTGTGTTATGTACCATCAATATACTTCAGGTGGTTAATGAATTGTGGCCTTTAGCCACCTTCCAAAAAAGAAAAAAGAAAAAAAAAACCTTGTTCCTTTTCCTAGTTAGATTTCGTTTACTCATTATTACGTGAATTCCTCAGACTAGATTTTCTATAACCTTCTTGTTCTTAGTTATATTAGTTTAGTTTTTAATATTAAATCTCAAATAAGTTTGACCTTCAGATAAACAGTTTGTACATCTAGAATTGTCATATTTTCGGATTCTCTGTTGGATCTAACTATCCAGCCAACTGTCACACAGACGAGCAAGTCTTTAGATGTCCATGTTCTTGATCGAAGATAGTAAATGGCTTTCATGTGAATCATGTTACTTTAGACACTAACATCTACTCAATAGCCTACAAGGCTACAACCCCACATCCTTAAATGTGTTCTTATTTCTGATCTTGGATCATGTGCAGCTACCAATAGATACTGAAAGAGTATGCAATTTTGGTATATTTTCGTTTCTTCTGTTTCTAAATTTTAAGTTAAAACTAATATGTAAAAACAAATTTGTAAAGCTGTCAAGCATTCATCATTACCATCTCCATTTGTCTACCCCGGTGAGGAGATTAACTGACATACCAAAATTCTTAGCCTCTTTGGTAAGAGGTTAAGTCAGAGATAACAAAAATTAACTCAGAGTTAACCCAAAAGTAGTTTGGTAAAGGGATAAATTTGACCAGGCTAGAAATGGTTGAGAGTTGGGTTAACTCTGTGCGCCTATTTGGCCCGGCCCATCGACACCCTGGATTGTTATTTAGATAATATGAAATTCTAATACTCATTTTGGATGTTTCAAAGGTTTCTTGCCTCTTTGAATATTTCCCAAATTATCTCTTGAATTCATTATCAGATTATCAATAGTTGAGTATTCCTTTACTGGGTGAAGCTCTCTCTTGATCCTTCATTCTAGTTCAAATTAATGAAAATCCAAAGGTTGAACATAAACCTGTGCTCATCAATCATCATAGACAAGTAATTTATAGAAAAGAACAGCAACACAAGCAAAAAGAATAGTGAGTAAAAATACAAAAAACTATGGAGAACACAACTGTACCAGTTCAAAGAAATCAACATTCTATGCCAAATATCCAACTTCTTATTTACGAAATAAAGGTTTCAACTCAAAACTCCTCAGCTATTATTGGTTCAGTTTTACCTAGACCTTACAACTAATACCACAATTTCTGGTTTCTAGGAATAAATGATGCAGGTTTGCTAACTTTTGAAAGAAGAGTCTTTGAATTGAAGCTTCCTTCTTCCATCCTGAATCAATTGCCTTATCGCCATAGGAACATCGTACTTAGGAAAGCTGCTTCCTATGTTTGTTCTGGCAATGATTTTAGCCTGCAATTGTGTAAACCAAAAAAAAAAATGACACAGCAGCACCAGCAAACAACATCTAATAACTGCATTACTGTATGTGCACATGCGCATATATGTGCATGTAGGCACAAAAGATTCATATATGTACATATATGTGCTTTATGCTGGTAAAAGGGGGCACAAAAGAATCAATAGTGTATGACGAAGGCTTTATTAGTTGGGCCTGAGATTTCATCCTTGAGGCACAGGAAACAGTAAAATGAAATGAAGATACATAGGAATCAAGGAATCCTTCTGTCCAATAAGTGCCATCTAATTTTTCCATATCATATAGTTGTCACTGTTTTTTTCATGCAATCCATGCGCCGTATACTAAGTGTGGTGGCTATTTCCAGCCACCTAGGCCCTCCGGGCCCATCACGGCCCATCATGATCCTACAGGCGGGCGTGGACTTTCGAAAAGGTGCCACGTGTCCTCGATGCTAACCTGAGGATCCCGAGCACAATCTCTGCGTCCGAACACCTTGAGAGTCCCAGGGGTAGTCTCCGGACACCCCTCAGCTTGTTCGGTCTAGGTGTCGCCTACCGAACAGGCCTTGATCGAAGCACGCCATGGTCCCGCCAGCACAAGCTGCGTCCGGACACCGGACACCGAATAGTCGGACCAGCCACAGAGCAAGCTACCTGTTCGGCACCTTCCAGCCATAAGGGTCCGAGTAGTGCCTCGCTTTCTTGTGACGGTTATAACGGCTGCACAGCATGCGCCCCACGATCGAGAGGGGCATTAACCGCAGGGCCCCTCAACGGACACCTCAATACATAACTCCCCGCCAAGGGCGCTGACCGGCACGCCCTTTTCGGCATCATTAAGGGACGACCCGTCCCACTTCTCCAGCACCTTTGCCTACAAAAGGACCAGGTGAACCCCTATACGGAGGTATGCAATCTTGAGCGCTCACACTCGCCCTCGTGCGACTCACACACGCCGAGAACTTCCTTCCTTCAAGCCTCTACGGTCGTATTCTGACTTAGGCATCGGAGCTCCCCGGTTCTTCAACCGGGCCCCCCTGATCCTGTTCTGGTCTTGCAGGCTACCGTTCGCACCGACGACTGTCTTCCCCTTCTTCTTCAGTGGAGGCCCGTTTGTGGGAACGACATCTGCCATGGCTCGCGGACGTTCCTCTCACCAGAACCTCGGCAGCCGGGCAACGAGGTCTCGACAATCTCATGCGAACTCGCACGATTGAGACCCCCCTATCAATGTTGTCATCGCCCCCGCCGGTGCTACCGACGATGTGCCCGTCGCTGCCGTGCCTGTAACAGCCTAAGAGATGGCGGAGCTCCGGGGACAGATGTAGTACCTGGCAGGGATCTGTCAGGGCCTCTAGGCCCAGTTGGCCGGACAGCCGGCCTTGACGGTCCCACCTCCACCTGAGCAGCAGGCAGAGTCGTCCCGTCGACGGTCACAAGCCCCACCAGCACCGCAGGAGCAGCAAGTGGAGTCACCCCGACGGTCGCGTCGGGCCCCATCAGCGAGGCGAACACCGGAGCGACAGGACAATTTACCACATCGTTTCGCGATGGCCCCACTTCCCCCGCGTTCCGTCATAGGCGCCAACTCCTACAGGTTCCGACGTGAAGGCTCTGTGCACTCCGATCAGGAGTTTGCCCGATGCCTCCGTCGTGTCGTCGACCTGGAGCGCCGCGTCGACGCAATGGTTCAACGGGCAGAGGGCAAAGCTTTGGCGGACGAGGACCTGGACTTCCGCTCCCCGTTCACCCTGGAGATCCTGGAAGCCCGGGTCTCCCTGAAGCTGCCTCTTCCTACCATCGCACCCTACGACGGCCCCCAATTGACAAAATTAGACAACGGCACCACTGACCCAGCGGACCACATCACGGCTTTGAGTCGCATATGGTGTTGCATGGAGCATTTGATGCGGCCAAATGCCAGGCCTTTCCGACTACCCTGAAGGAGGCCGCGCGGGCATGGTTCGAAGCCCTTCTGCGGGTTCTATCTCCTCCTTCCACCAGTTGAAGTCCTTCCGGGACAACTTCCTGGGTGGAAGGTCTCATCCGCGTACGGTGGCGTCTCTTCTGTCCGTCCGACAGAAGAAAGGCGAAGTGCTTGGGACTACGTCAAGAGGTTCCAGACCGAAGCGCTCCGCATCCCTCGCCTTGATGTCCCTCTAGCCACCAGTGCCCTCATCCAAGGCACTCGCGACGGCTTTCTTTAGAGGACATTGGGGGTGCAGCAGCCTTTTACTCTCGCCGAGCTACTCTCAACTGCTCAACGCCATGCGGCGTGCGAGGAGAGCTTGGCTGCCGGCCGAGCAGAGCAGGGTGATCCATCAGACAGGAAGAGGCCTTCCAACAACGGTTCCAATCGTGACAGGAAGAAAGGCCGGCGCAACGGGGATTTGCCGCGCCGACCGCGCCCCTTCACCGACTACACCCCGCTCACGGTGGCTCCCAAACAAATTCTGGCCGAGATTCGGGACGAGTCTTATGTTCGATGGCCACCGAGGATGCGCTCCGACCCCTGAAGGCGTAACCAGGATAAGTACTGTCGCTTCCATCGTGACTACGGCCACGACACCTCTGAGTGCCGCTAGCTCAAGGACGAGATCGAGTCCTTGATCAAGCGCGGTTACCTTGGACGATATGTGGGCCACAATGAAGACCGCCCAAGACGCCGAGAGCGGACTCCCGAGCAGCCCATCAACAACGAGCCCAACGGGCAGGATATCAATGTGATCGCGGGAGGTTTCGGCGCAGGCGGAGAAAGCAATCAAAGCCGTCGCGACTATGCTCGGTAGGTGCATGTAGTGGACAGGCCCCCAGCGCCTCGCCTAGGTCCCTATCCCCCCAATCCCTCACGCGCACGATCTGAGGAGGCTATAACCTTCTCAGATGAAGATCTTGTAGGATTCTCCACTCCACACACCGATGCGTTGGTCGTTTCGGCCACCATCAACCACTGTACCGTGCGCCGGATTCTGGTGGATAATGGAAGTGCCCGGATGTATTGGCTTACGATTGTTTTTTGCTTATGGGTCTAAAAACTGACCAGCTCACCCCGATAGAGTTGTCTCTGTTCGGCTTCTCAGGGGTCTCGGTTCAACCTATGGGACGGGCACGCCTCCCGATCACTCCTGGAACGGCCCCGAGGAGCGTATCCAAGATGGTGGATTTCTTGGTTATTCGAAGCATGCCTGGATACAACGCCATTCTTGGCAGGGGCCTGATCGGCCGAATTAAAGCTATACCTTCGTCTCTCCATCAGAAGATGAAATTCTCCACTCCATGTGGAATCGGTGAGGTGCTCGGAAGTCAGCGCGAATCTCGACGGTGCTATGTTCTCTCTTTGAGAGACAAGCAGCCCCTCATAGCCCCCGCGACTGTGCCCTCACCAGTCGGCCAGCCTTCCTCCAGTCGAGGAACCCCTGCCGAGGACATGCTTCCAGTTCGGGTGGATGGCGGCCCCGAACATGTCCTTTACATTGGCGCATTGCTTTCGGAAGCCGAGCAGCAACGCTACAGGGCTTTCTTGTTGGCCAACTTGGACGTGTTTGCGTGGTCGGACGACGAACTGCCAGGCATTCCCCTGGAAGTGATGGTGCATCGCCTTCGCCTGGACCCAAAGGTGCTACCGGTCCAGCAAAGACGACGACCCGTCAATCGTGAACGGCAGACCATGATCCAGGATCACGTTGTCAAAAGCTGAGCTGTCGGGCTTCTCCGGGAAGCTCATTATCCGAGGTGGATCTCCAATGTAGTCCTCGTGCGCAAGGCCAACGGCAAATGGCGTGTGTGCGTGGACTACAAGGATCTCAACAAAGCCATGCCCAAGGACAACTTCCCCTTGCCGCGCATCGACCAAATGGTGGACGCCACGTCTGGTCACGAGCTTCTCAGCTTTTTGGATGCTTATTTTGGTTACCATCAGATCAGCATGCATCCTCCGGACCAGGACGCCACTACATTCGTCACCGACCTGGGCCTATACTACTTTACCAGGATGCCTTTTGGTCTGAAGAATGCGGGCGCAATGTACTATCGGCTGGTCAACAAGATGTTCGAGCCGCAGATTGGCATAACATGGAGGTCTACGTCTATGACATGTTGGTCAAGACGCTCCCGAGCGCCAACCATATCACCGACCTCGAAGAAACCTTTGCAACTCTGTGGAGGTATAACATGAAGCTCAACCCAGCAAAGTGTGCGTTTGGAGTACGCTCGGGTAAGTTCCTCGGCTTCCTCATCTCAAACAGGGGAATAGAGGCCAACCCTGAGAAGATCCAAGCCATACTAGAGATGAGCAGTCCCAAGACAGTGCGCGACGTCCAACGCCTCACTGGACGTCTCGCCGCACTTAGTCGGTTCATGTCTCGTGCGGCGGAGAGAAACTTTAACTTCTTCAAGTTGCTGCGAGGCCCCAAAGGCGCCTCACAGCAAGGGGGGCATGTACGGTGGACCGAGGAATGCGAAGTGGCCTTCACCGAGCTGAAGGCATATTTGGCAGCCCCACCTGTTCTCTCAAAACCTGTGCTGGGGGAACCCTTGTTCGTATATCTTTCGGTCACTGAACACTCCATCAGCGCAGTGTTGATCAGGGAAGAGGTAGTGGTGCAGCACCCAGTCTATTACATCAGCAGGGTCCTTCAGGAGGCTGAAAGAAGGTACCCTCGAGTAGAGAAGCTAACTCTGGCACTGGTGACAGCCGCACGGAAGCTCAGACCTTACTTCCAGGCCCATCCAATCACGGTCCTTACCGACCAGCCGTTGAAGCTCATCCTTCAGCGGCTAGAGGCTTCCGGCAGGCTTATTAAATGGGACATCTAGCTCAGAGTTCGACATCAGCTACCGTCCAAAGACGGCCATCAAGGCGTAAGCGTTGGCGGATTTCATCGCGGAAGGCACCCTTCCGGCCGAGCAGGACCCTCCATTGGCTGACGAGCCCCCATGAGAGTTCTATGTGGACGGATCCTCTTGTGCCACAGGGAGCGGAGTAGGTTTGGTTCTCACCTCTCCAGATGGTTTAGAGTTCTAGTACGCCCTGAGGTTCCGCTTCTCCGCCTACAACAACATGGCTGAGTACGAAGCACTTCTATCCAGAATCCGAATGGCTAGGCACCTCGGAGCACCCCGACTACGGGTCTTCAGTGATTCGTAGTTGGTCGCTAGCCAGGTGAACGAACACTTCGAAGCAAGAGAGTCCCGCATGGCGCAGTACCTCCAGCAGGTCAAAAGCCAAGCAGAGGGCCTCCTTTACTTCGAAGTCATACACGTTCCCTGGGAGTAGAATGCACGGGCTGATACACTTGCCAAGCTGACATCTTCAGGTGACATTGCCCCCTCTCGCTCCGTATTCATTGAAGGGCTCGCCTCATCGAGTACTAAGGTAGATGTAGCGGCTGTCGAGACTGGCCCCCCGGCGCCAAGCTAGATGGACCCTCTCATGGAATATCTGCTTCGAGGTGACTTTCCGCCCGATCAGAGCGAAACTCGCAAGATCAGGCTACGTTCCCAGAGGTTCACCCTCATCGAAGGTCAACTGTATCGACGATCCCTCTCGAGGCATCTTCTGCGGTGCCTTAGCCCTACAGAGGCAACATCGGCCATCGAAGAGGTTCATGAGGGCTTGTGCGGAAGCCACTTGGGGGGCAGAACGCTAGCGCGTAGCATCATTCGAGCAAGATTCTGGTGGCCTTCCCTGCAAAAGGACTGCATGTCCTTCGTCAGAAGGTGTTCGGAATGCCAGAAGTTCGGGCAGCTCATTAAGCAGCCAGCCGAACAACTACATATCTTGTTCGAACCACGTCCTTTTGCCAGATGGGGGATCGACATCCTAGGTCCATTCCCAAAAGCTCAAGGACGAAAGAAATTTCTGTTCGTGGCCATTGACTACTTCACCAAATGGATTGAGACAGAACCCGTTTCTGTCATCACCGACCGGGCCGCATGGAAGTTCGTCTGGAAGAACATCCTCTGCCGGTTTGGTGTTCCAAAGGTGATTACTTCCGACAATGGGAAGCAGTTTGACATCACGTTCTTCAAGCAAAAAAGCTCTGAGCTCGGTATCTACAACCACTTCACCTCAGTAGCACATCCCCAAGCAAACAGTCTGGTCGAAAACGTCAACCGAATACTACTGCACGGGATACGCACAAGGGTCGAGGCTGCAGGAGGTTCGTGGATCGATGAGCTCCCCAACGTGCTATGGTGTCACCGAACAATTGCACGAGTGGCTATCGGGGAAACTCCCTTCCACTTGGCCTACGGCTCAGAAGCTGTTGTGCCTTTGGAAATGGCTTTTCCTACAATCCGAACAACACACTTCGATGAAGCTGCCAATAGTCGCGCGCTCAAGGAAAACCTCGACATGCTAGGCGAACTCCAAAGTGACGCCAGTATCAGACTAGTCTCCTACCAACAGCGACTCGCGCAATACTACAACACCCGACTTCGGGAACGACGCTTCTTCGAGGGTGATCTGGTCATGCGTCGCTGCTCGGCATCGGACCCCCGAAGAGCAGTTGGCAAGCTCGCCCCGAAGTGGGAAGGACCTTATCAGGTCGCCCAGGTTCTCGGAAAAGACTCTTATAAGCTAACTACTCCTAGTGGCGAAGTCATACCCAGAACCTGACATGTATCTAACTTAAAGGCTTATTACCTATAAAAGCCTCCTGCTTGGCATCCTATTTCTCTTCTTCCCGTTCTTTCGGTCTGCATGAGAGGGTATCCAGAATATCCTTATTCAATGCTTTTCAGCTTGAAAGGATAGCGCGATACCTCCAAGCAAAAAGGTGTTCAGCATAAACCCCTGGTCGGGACTTCTTCCAGTTCTAAACGACCTGCGTAGTAACTGCGAATCCTTTAAAATGGCCGACGAATTTCGATTCGGACAGAACAAACGTAAGGGAAAGAGAGAAACCATCCATGAACTTAAAAGGAGGATCTATTCAGATTCTTCTTACAAAAGGCTCGTCAAGGATGAGCTACAAAAAGGAAAAGCATATACAGTCATGGAGCCTGCTCGGAGGGGCCCGCGTCATCCCAGAGGTCATCCGCCCCGACTGGAAGTGCACGAAACGCACTCCATCCAGACGCGGATCCTGGGTCCGTCGTCGGCACTCCTTGAGTGCAGCTTCGAAGGCCTCACGAGCATACTTAATGGTGGCCAGTCTTCTTCCGCGCTCCTCTCCGGCCCTGAGGCCCACCTTGTAGCAGAGCGCGCTGTATTGTTCCAAGTCTTCTTTGAAGCCCGACCCTTCCTTGTATTCGGTTATTTGTGACCTCCATTGCCACGTCAAACTCACTACTCGGTAACTACTTAATAATCACATTTGCACTTCATTAATTAATTATCTTAATCAATCTATAATCATATACTAGAAAGCTAAGGCTAGGTTCACACAGGAACCTCACTGCCCAACCAATACGACAACCAGTGCATGTGCCATGCACACACACACACACACACATGCGTAACACCACCACAACGGAGTATGTGCCATGCGCATCCTTAAACCACGATAACACCACACTGATTATATAAACCACCCACTAACCATGTGGGCAACCTGCTCACAGAGCTTTACAGGTGTCAATGCACCTCCTACCAAAACCATGCACAATAAACGACGATAATCGAATAACCAAAACACCAAAAGTATGCAAAGCAAAACCCTCGGCTGTGATCGCGAGAGGCCATGACCGCCTTCTGATCGCGACGCCACGATATGTCGCGACAAGAAATCGCATATGTTAATACATGTCCAAATAAAAAGTACAACTATCTGGGGGCATGTCCAAATAAAAAGTACAACTATCTGGGGCATACCCGAGGGAACACAAGCTCACACAACACTACTACAACACAACTACTGGTGGTACAAGTTTGTCACAACACCTCCTCAAGCCACACAAACGGCAAACTCTGAAAAGAACTGTAGGGGAGTGAGCCTGAACAAGTCACTGGCTCAGTAGGGGAACCACCAAAAACCTCACACAACACTGAAGAACCTTAACCCCAGAGGGTCTCACTGGCAACACTAAAAGCCAAACAACTGCAAAACCTAGATCACAAGCTTCACAGGCACACCGTCTTAATAAATGTGGAAGTAGGTTCAGTCCAAGGAGATAAATCACCACCAGTAAGATAGAATCGCATATGGATAAAAAGTAAGAAAATTGCAGATTGAAATTATAAAATAAGGCAGTTGTGGAATAAAGTGAAACACTCACAGGTTTTCTGCCTGTGAACGCGACAGGGATGTGCGCCGCGTTCTGAACGCGACAGCCCTGGTGGTCGCGTTCCTGTTACCGCTATTGAGTGGTCGACGTCTGCATGCGTGCCACGTGTTGCGCGTTGGGCGGCCTGCTGACGTCGGGCTTGATAAGGCGACGGTCACCTAGGTCGCGATCAGGTCGCGACGGGGGTGCACGTCGCGATCCCAACCGCTGTGCTGTTTTTAAGAACCCCGACCGAATAGAGCAGGGGAAGCTCTGCTCGGCTAGGGGGAGCTGCTGCGGGGTTTTTTCGGACGGTTCGAGGTACTGGAGGTGCGTGGAGCGTGTTCTCGCCGCGAGGTTGTCGCGTGGAGCGGGGGAAACGCCGAGGGATCTTCGGTTTTCGCGTTCTTCGCGAAGGTAGGGTGTTCTACCTTGATTTATGCTGTGGATTGTTTGTTAGTTCGTTTATTGCTTTGGAAATAGTAGATACCATGCTAGGGTATCCATTAAAGCATGTAAAATGAGAATTAATCGTGTTTTGAATGGTTTGGAAAGGTGATCCGTGGAATTTCTCCCGGATTAGGGCTTTTGCCTGAGAAGGCGACGGACCCTGCTGTCGCGATAAGGTAGCGACAGGCCGACCCGTCGCGACAGGATTTCTTATCGCGACATATCGTGGCGTCGCGATCAGAAGGCGGTCATGGCCTCTGTCGCGATCACAGCCGAGGGTTTTGCTTTGCATACTTTTGGTGTTTTGGTTATTCGATTATCGTCGTTTATTGTGCATGGTTTTGGTAGGAGGTGCATTGACACCCGTAAAGCTCTGTGAGCAGGTTGCCCACATGGTTAGTGGGTGGTTTATATAATCAGTGTGGTATTATCATGGTTTAAGGATGCGCATAGCACATACTCCGTTGTGGTGGTGTTACGCATGCGTGTGTGTGTGTGTGCATGGCACATGCACTGGTTGTCGTATTGGTTGGGCAGTGAGGTTCCTGTGTGAACCTAGCCTTAGCTTTCTAGTATATGATTATAGATTGATTAAGATAGTTAATTAATGAAGTGCAAATGTGATTATTAAGTAGTTACCGAGTAGTGAGTTTGACGTGGCAATGGAGGTCACTTTGTGACCAATGACAGGCCGTGGTATTATTATTAATATAGTTTATGTATGTGATTGTGTAGGTTAGCTTGTAAGTCACAGGGTGACTGAAACAAGCTATTCCTAACATATGTACCATAACTGGTAATAGAAAGTGTTTGTGTATATACCGTGGTTTGAGCTTGCCGAGTGTGGTGGTCCGGCATGCCTCTCTAGTTGGGTACCCCAGGTTCTTTGTGAGCCAGGCACGTGTGTTTGTTGTGCTCGGGGTTTGTCCTGGTACAGTGTGGTACCATCGAGGTCTGTGTCGTCTTCCTGGACACCTTCACTCCTGTGTTTGAGTTGTACGTCCGGCTGAGGGAAAGACGATAGTAGGGCAGCGACTTGTGTTTGTGGGTGTGCAATCGCTTGTAGCGCGCTCGTAGTTGGGGGTACAGACACCAGTAGTCGACACTGGTCCCGAGCTAGTCCTATTTTCCAGTGCCTCACTTTAGGGTGCTCCGGCCAGAGACCCTAGAGGTGCCAGGCATGGACCTGCAGCTGTGTGTCTGCAGGTGTGGTGTTGGTTGGTCTCCACAGTTGTTTGACTTGTTCTCGTGGAGCGGTAGTTAGACCTTTCGTCCGTGACTGCGAGACTGAGAGATTGTTCTTGTGTTGTATTGTCCGGGTTGGATATTGGCCTGATCAGCCAGTAGTCCGTTCCTGTGTGGTGGCGTCGTTCCTTTCCGACTCGTGCTTTGCCATTGGCTGTGGCTCGTGAGTTTGTGACTCGTAGTTGAGGTTTGATCCGTTCGAGGTGTGCCCTGGTGTTGGCATAGTTGTGACTGTGGTTGTGGCTTATGGTGTGCCCGAGTGGTGGCACAGTTTTGGTTGTGGTTGGTGAGTATTGACTCATCAAATGTGGTTTAGCTCGCTATGGTGTGCCCTGTTACGGTACTAGTTTACTTGCGGTTTCCATGCTGGTACCTTGTGGTAATAGGTACCAGTAACCTTTGTGGGTAGTGCTTTGTAATGGTACGTTGTGTACCAGTCTTTTCAGGTGTTGAAGTGGTGGTCGTGTGGTGTGACCTTCCACTTGTTGTGTTTTACCCCTTTATGGGTAAGCTTCCGATTATGGTTTAGTATGTGATGGATTGGCACCGTGGTAGCCAGTCCTGTTACTTAGGTGTGATATTCGATACATCGTGGTTTAAGGGTATAAAGGATTAGCTCTTGGTTAGCAGTCCTGTTACTCGTGTGTTGAAGGCTTGCCAGTGAAGCTAGTAGTTTAGGCAATGCTTTGCCTGTGTGGCTTGCAGCTTAGGCGACCATTTATTAAGATGGTGTGCCTGTGAAGCTTGTGATCTAGGTTTTGCAGTTGTTTGGCAGACTAGTGGCGTTGGACTAGTTTTGCTGTTTCTCTCCTGTTCTGAGATTTGCATTAATTGATGTTATTGTGTTTAGATTATGTTTTAACTGTTGTTAATTATGTATACGGTCAGCATGATATGGTTTGGCTTTTAGTGTTGCCAGTGAGACCATCTGGGGTTGAGGCTCTTCAGTGTTGTGTGAGGTTTTTGGTGATTCCCCTACTGAGCCAGTGACTTGTTGAGGCTCACTCCCCTACAGTTCTTTTCAGGGCTTGCCGTTTGTGTGGCTTGAGGAGGTGTTGTGACAGACTTGTACCACCAGTAGTTGTGTTGTAGTAGTGTTGTGTGAGCTTGTGCTCCCTCGGGGTATGTCCCAGGTAGTTGTACTTTTTATTTGGACATGTATTAATGTAATGGGACAGTTGTACAAATATGTGAACAGAGATGAGCACATGTACTTTCTTGTGTCTTATACTGTTGTGGTTTGTCTTTTATACTCTTCCTGCACACGTGTGTTAGATATCCCTTGCGAGACTTTGGTCCGTTCGCGGGAGGCGGATCTGGATATGGAGCCTTATCGGGCATAAATATCTAGGGCCGTCACAGTTGGTATCAACTGTGACGGAACACCTCGTCCAAGTCCGTTAAACCGGTAACATACTTGATCCGAGTCCGTCTCCTGCGAACGGGCCAAAGCCTCGGAAGGGATATCACACCACAGTCCGTGTAAACACAAAGGAACACACTATTCCATATATATATTTCACAAGTTTACATAGCCAAACTTCCATAAGCTGAAAGAAAGTACAGGAGCCTGGGGCATACCCCGAGGTACAACTAGAAGAAGTAAACAACTAGCTACACTGCTACTGCTATGCTGCTGGAGGTACTGACCCTGCACCGCTACGACGCGGCTCAGAATTGGATGATGGTCGAGAAATATCCTCCTCGCCCTCGCCTGTGGAACTCCCCCAACACCGAGCAAAACCAAAACACAGGTACGAAAGTAGTAAACAGTACCAACAATTTATAGAACAGCTAAGCAGGATATGAAAGCTGTAAAAGTACTCACCGTCTGCTGACTACGAAAAACAACTGTAATAATTAAACGGCAAACTAATACAAGTGTACTAGCTAAAGTAGAGACCGACAAACACGAGCCACGTGAACTGGTTCGCGACACCAGAAACTGACTCGGACAAGCTAACACAGGTCTACCTCTCAGTCTCGCAGCGACGGACGAAAGGTCCAGCTGTCGCTCCACGTAAAAAGGTCAAGCAACTATGGAGACCAATTAAACACCACCACCTGCGGACCACACGGTTGCAGGCCCATGCCTGGCACCTCTAGAGACCCTGGCCTGGGCTCGCTAGAGTGAGGCACTGGAAAAGGACTAGCTGCGGACCAGTGTCGACTACTGGTGTCCGTACCCCCAACTACGAGCGCGCTACAAGTGACTAAAAACAAACACTAGAGTCACTGTCCCACTGTCGTCTTTCCCTCAGTCGGACGTACAACTCAAGCAAAAGAGTGAGGGTGTCTAGGTCAGACGACACAGACCTCGATGGTACAACACAAGTACCGGGACAAAGCCCCGAGCTAACAGACTGGCTCACAGAGAACTTGGGGCACCCAACTGGAGAGGTAACCACGGTAGGCGTCATACTACTTGCCACGCACACAAAACTACGTGCACGTCACATACAAACCACGTGAAACGTCACGTAAACCTCTCGTAACGATGGTCCACTACACGTGAACCTAACAGTACTCGCGTGAACACCACGCGGCCATATATATAATTAGCTAACTACGTACTCTGTATGCTAGTCTCAGAAACTACATGCACTCAGTGCACCACAAGTGCTAATGCACCGCTTAATATTAATAAACACATTAAACCATGATAATCGGATAATCACATCACGTAAGCCATGCATACACACAGCCCTCGACTGAGGTCGCGACAGGTCCTTGGGTCGCCTTCAAAAGGCGTCAACCCGACATGTCGCCTTAAGGATATAAACGCGACAGGTCGACCCGTCGCCTTCTAATCGCGACAGCGCCCCCTGTCGCCTTAGCAGGGGAGAAACCCTAATCGGGTTCTCTCCTTCCAAACACCCCAAAACTCATGCAAACCACCCTTAATTCGTCATTTACATGCTTTAATGAAAACCTAGGCATGGTATTTAGCATGAATAAAGCATTAAACTGATCATTCCTACGTTTCCCCCGATTATTGCCCCGGAACGGGGAGAATTCACCTACCTTTGCGAAGAACGCGCGATACGATGCTTCCCCGGCGATCCTCACGCTCCACGCGAGCTTCTTACAGCGAAACCTCGCCGAAAACCGAGTTCTCCACCCGAAATCGCCCGAGAAACCCTCAACAGCTCCTCCCCCGGCCGAGCAGAATGTGTGAGAGTTCTGCCGGCTGGGGTTCTTTAAAAACCTACTGCGGTTCGGAACGCGACGCATCGTTGCGTCGCCACCTGAATGCGACACACTAGGGTGTCGCCTTCCCGAACTTAACGCTCCCAATGCCCGCCACGTGGCGCACATGCACACGTCCAGCGCCAGAGGCGGTCACATGAACGCGACGCAGCGCTCTGTCGCGTTTAAGAACGCGACAGCCCCTCCTGTCGCGATGACATGATAAAAACTGAGGGGTGCTACAACCTGCACTAACGGCCCGATAAGGCTAATACACACGCGCGCACACCATTCACGCACCACATTGGTCAACGTATGACCTCCACAACACTAAACAAGGGATCCATAAGGATTCCGAAAAACGCGCAACGTTACATTACTATCATCTAAAAAGAAATTTCGACCTCGAAATTCATAACACAACTCAAGCAAAAACAACTTAAATATACACATTTTTACAAGTATTATCATCGGACAAGACATTGGCTAGCGCCTCTTTCTCCGCTCTGGCAACGGTCAGGTTGAGCTCGGAAGTCCGAAGAGCATCTTGGAGATTCTTAACCTCCTTCTGCAGCTCGGCTTCGCGGGCCTGGCGCTGTGCATAGAGCTCCTTGCAGAAGGCAAACTCGACCTCCCATATTTGCTTGTGGTCCCGAGCGCGCGCAGCAAGTCGCTTCAGCACTGCCAGCGACTTCGAGACCCCATCTACCAGCGCCTCCACATCGGCATCCTCGTCGTCATCTTGCTCCACCTGATGCTCTGCTCTATAAGCCCCTCCCGAGTGCTCGGGGGTATCCTCCGGGCTTAATCGCTGGCACCGCGCCAGCATTTCTAGCTGAGACGCAATGGGGCACTGGGGAAGGACCCTAGAAGTGTTCCCCCGGAGGCGCTCCAGGGCTGCTTCCAGCATTGCCTTCGAAGGAAGCGCTGGCGACTTCCTCCCCAACACTTGTGCTAGCGGCCTCCGGTCCTCCTTGGAGTCGACACGGTCCTTGGCGGCAGTACTCGTCTGCCCCTCTGAAGGACCCTTTCCTCCAGTGGCCTTAGGGACGTCTGCAGCGGCTTTCGTCTCGTGACCCTCCGCAGCAATGGGAGACTCTCGATGTCCCCCCTTGGTTTCGGCGGTCTGCTCGGCCCCCTCTGAACCCGCGGCGGCTGTCTGCACGACTTCGACAGCAACTTCGGTGGGGGGAATGGGGGCCGCCGTCGCCTTGGTCGCGGGGGTCATCCTCGCCACAGTCGTGGCCCCTTCGGACACTTCCGCAGTGCGCGACGTCTCTTCGCCCCCTCTGGTGGACGTTTCTTCAACGCCTTCCGCCGCAACCTGGTCTGCGGCTGCGGTGCTCGAGGCCCCAGTCGCAGCCATCTCCTCGGTTCGGCCCTCGATAGGGCCTTGGGGGGCAGATGTCCCCACTCGCTCTTCAATGGAGCCCTCAGATTCGTCGCTCACCACGACGAGTCCAAGCTCAGTAGCTACTCTCTCTGAGGCCCCAGGTCGAACCTCTGGCAACATCTGCGGCCCTCTTTATTCGGCCGCCTCTACGACCTTGCGCTTTTTCCGCGCCTCAAGCTGGGGAACTTCTTCTTCGGCCTCCTCCAGGGCCGTCGACTGCATGGTCTTCACCTGCTTCCTCTTCTTCCTTGACCGAAGTTGAGGACTCTCTTCTTCCTCCTCCTCGGCCACGGGCTGCATGACCACCTTCGGCGCCGCTTTCACCGCGGACTTCTTCTTGAGGCGTATCTTTTCGGGCCCTTTTTAGGAGCCTGTGAACTTGTCACGTGGCGCCCTTCAGCAGGAGTCGTCACCATGGCAGGAGCCTTCACCGCGGTAGGAATGTCATTGTTCACGTATACCAGGTGGGCATTGACGGGGATCTGTTCAGCATAGCTCTCCATGTCCTCCTGGTCCCGACCAGCGGCCAACTCCTCAGCGCCTGTAAAAAAAAAGGGGAATAGTCAAAAGGCCGCCAATTGACAAAATCAGAGGACAAAACAAGGTCAGACACTTACTCCATGGTCTGCTCAGACCATGTTTGACGAGTTCGAACTTCGTTAAGTAGCCCTCGCCGTTCCGCACAGACGCCATGTTAAGGCTGTCCGAGGCTTTCGTCTCGTCCTGGATCAGAAAGGGGTAGGTGTCCTTCGTGGGCGTCCGAGCACGGGTGGGGAATCCCCACTCCGGCACACCGTCACGACGACAGACGAAGAGGATCCGGTGCATCCATCCCTTGTTGTTGGAGTGCTTCGCAAGATGGATCTGCATCCTGTTCGGGCGGTGTTTCGTGTAGTAGACGCTGTCCCTCAACATCGGCGAAGCTGTGAGACTGAACTGTGCCCGGAAGACCTCCGCTGAGCCGCGAACTTCCCGTAGTTTGCAGACGACGCAGAAGATGCAGATCGTTTGCCATGAGTTCGCGGTTAACTGGATGGGGGCGATCCCCCACGTGCTCAGCAGCGCCTTCGCCACGTCCGGCAACGGCAGTCAGAATCCTGCTTCCAGATGGTCGAGGGAGAGAGCGAAGCATCCTGGCTTGTTCACCAGGTAATACTCCTCTTCCTTGGCCATGATAATGTCGTAGTCGTCACCGATTCGGAAGCGCTCGCGGAGGCCTTCGTAGTGGCAATACTTCGGCCCCCGAACTCCCGACGGCACCGTCCCGCTCTCTTCAGAAATTGCAACGGCTTTCCCCTTTTGCGCCATCGTCGGATTCGGCAGAAGAGGTAGCAGAGGAAAGGAGGAGACGAGTGATGAGGCGCCGGAAGGAAGAAGACGACCGCGAAAGCTTGGAGAGCAAGAAAGGGTTTCGAATGCTGAAGGCGTGAGCCTTCGCCTTCGCCCCTCCGCTTCCTTATAAGGAAAAAGGCGCGCGGAATTCAAAAAGTGGAAACGACGCTTCCTCTGCTCCAAGCGACCGTTCGGGCATGCTGCACAAAGCCCGTGGCTCGACATGTCACCTCCGTCATCACGAGGTTTTTCCATCCCCGAGGAGAAGCTTCAAACGACGTCGCTCTGTCGACCGATCGCACCTCCGAAGTCGGCATCGCATTTAATGCGAAGGAGACGTTCGAGCAGACTTCCGCCCTCAAGCGTCACGATTCCTGAGCCAACTCGAGGGCGTGGGGGGCAAGTGTGGTGGCTATTTCCAGCCACCTAGGCCCTCCGGGCCCATCATGGCCCATCATGATCCTACAGGCGGGCGTGGACTTTCGACAAGGTGCCACGTGTCGTCGGTGCTAACCTGAGGATCCCGAGCACGATCTCCGCGTCCGAACACCTTCAGAGTCCCAGGGGTAGTCTCCGGACTCCCCTCAGCCTGTTCGGTCTAGGTGTCGCTTACCGAACAGGCCTTGATCGAAGCACGCCATGGTCCCGCCAGCACAAGCTGCGCTCGGACACCGGACATCGAACAGCCGGACCAGCCACAGAGCAAGCTACCTGTTCGGTACCTTCCAGCCAGAAGGGTTCGAGTAGCGCCTCGTTTCCTTGTGACGGTTATGACGGCTGTGCAGCATGCACCCCACGATCGAGAGGGGCATTAACCGCAGGGCCCCTCAACGGGCACCTCAATGCATAACTCCCCGCCAAGGGCGCCGACCGGCGCGCCCTTTTCGGCGTCATTAAGGGACGACCCGTCCCACTTCTCCAGCATCTTCGCCTACAAAAGGACCAGGTGAACCCCCATACGGAGGTACGCAATCTTGAGCGCTCACATTCGCCCTCGTGCGACTCACACACGCCAGAGAACTTCCTTCCTTCAAGCCTCTATGGTTGCGTTCTGACTTAGGCATCGGAGGGTTCTCCCCGGTTCTTCAACCGGGCCCCCTTGATCCTGTTCTGGTCTTGCAAACTACCGTCCGCACCGGCGACTGCCTTCCCCTTCTTTAGTGGAGGCCCGTTTGGCTCAAGTCCAGATAGGAAAACACCACCACACTAAGGAATATGGTTTAGGTAATTATATGTGGAAATTGACCACCAAAAGTCCATAGATTTTCTATACAGAACATGGAAGTCAGCACATGCTTATGCTCAGAAGTTTAAAATGCTCTGCATTCTTCATTCTTTATCAAGGAAGGAAGGAAAGAAGTGGAGATGGTACACCTTCAGCATGCTTGGGTCTTTCCGGACCTTTCTCAGCCCTGAGGCATCAGGACAAGAACAAGTACAATCTAGCAATTCATTCTGGCAGTTCACTGAAGGAGGTCAATCATCGAAGGAATTAGCATGATTCAAGGTAGATGAGGGAGAAAATAATCATTTCTGAACCATTCCCGAATATAATATTTACCTTGAATCAATTATCTCAATCAAATTTACTCAGGTACTTGGATCGAAGAACCTGAGGGGAGAAAAGGATAAAGTTAACACTGAAATAGGAAATCCATAAAACTTAAAGAGAGACAAAAATCTTTGACGTGGTTCTGGAATCGAGAAAGGACTTTATGGTGTTCCATAGGAGCCGAAAACCTGGGCCAGCATTGATGATATACATTCTACACAAAGTCTGAAACATGTAAACAAATTTTTAATGGGGGAGATTAGTACAAGAATTCTCCTTAAATTCATACTATGTAAATGCCTAGCTGGGGAAGGGAAGGAACTATACCTTAGGGTAGTTATCATGCTAAGTTCTCTTGCAGTCTTGCTAAAGTTTTTCGTGCCCCATGTTTCAAAAGTAGTATTTTGTGAAGTAATGTGAACTCATAGTGGCACAGACATCCAAAGCAAGGTGGCCCCCGAAAACAAAGGAAACAGGGAAAGAAACATACCACGCCTTGAACATCTGGAGTTGTACTTGAATCAACATGCTTTTTTGCAGCTATTGAGCAAGCTGAAAACTTAATCAAGCAAGTTCTCTCAAACTCCTTAACTTGATATTTGATGTAACGGGTCATTGTCGTCATTTGCCTGAGTTTATTGGGATCAACTTTCCCCAATCTTTCCACGTACACAGGTCTCCCTTCCTTATCCACACCATGATAACCATGCGGATAGTATTTTAAAACTTCATTTCGCTCACTGTACTCAAAATCCTGGCAACAGAATGTGGACATGAAAATGAACACAAGAATATAGAGAAAATACAATTAGAGCAATGGGGGAAAAGTCGAAAAGATGCCACTAACTATCTGATTTTTGCTCATCATCTCTCTATTATTTTAGTGATGTGTTGGTATGATAAGTACAATAGAATCTAAAGACCGAAAAAATAGGAGAGATGTTGTCTTTTTTTTTTGTAAAAAATTACTAATAAAAAATGGAATATCTTGTTGAAAAATGTTGTGTTTATGACTTGAAATGAAACTATAATTGTCTTGTTTGTTTTTGAGACATGTACGATGGCATTTTTTTAATTGAAAAAGTCGGGGAATGTTCGTTTTTTGTGTCGGTATTGTAGTTAGGATCGATATTGTAGGTAGCATCCTACTAAAAATACCGTAAAAGTATAAAAAATTGAACAAATAATAATTTTGTCTTACAATGAATTAAAGAAATATTAAAAAAAATTGACATTTGATGGTAGACATTTTCGCTAATAAATGCAATCGTAGTGTCAAAGAAGCGAAGAATAAACATTGCCATGTTATGTATTATGCTTAAAATAATGACCAACCTAAAACATGACTTTAATATGTGAACACGAAGACATTTGATCCACTAATACGCTACTTTATGATCATATTGCGTTACCTTTTGAATAATGTTAATATTCCGACAATCATAACGTTCTCCATATTTTAAAAAATATCTACGTACATTTTTTTGTTTAAATGTAATTACAATGAATAATTCTATCTATTTAGTAATTAAAAGGATAAATTAATTAACAGTCTTGAATGTAGTAGAGGAAGTTTTTGTTGCAATAGAGTTAACGTGTACTGTCACAAGAGATAATATTTACTGTAATGAATTACAGCTCTATTAAAGATTAAAAGATAAGTTAAATATCTGATAGGAATTTTTAATTAATTTATTCTGTTTAATTATGTAATCAACATTATCTACAATAAAATAATTAATAGGGTTAATTATTGTAATTAAAATGAAAAGTTATTTACTACATTATTATTCTCTATGCCAAAAAGTAATAAAAAATATCATTAGTTACATTAAATATTATAATTTTAGACTCAGTAAAGTACATTACTCAATAAAAAAGTATTAGAAAAAGGTGTTGTGAAGGATATGGTACAAGAGTATTTTGGATATTGCAAAGGTGGATGAGTGGGTTAACTAATTTTTCTTTACCAAAATACTATTCAAAAGAGTAGGTAAACCCATTTTATTAAAATGAATTTACTCATTTGTAAACAAAGCAAATGGTGGGTTAAGCCCATATAGCCAATCCATTACTTGAGAGGCCTTCAGATGTCAAAATCTGTGGTTCTAGAAATCAACCGTGGCAGAATTCCTCAGAAGTCACATAAAAATCTTCTTTATAAAATAATAGATTCTGATTTTACATTTTGGCTTCTGATGAGATAAGAATGACACCATTTATCTGAGAGAAATGTTTATTATTCAAATAGGTAGATAAAAAAATGTCTTGTTGGAAGAGCGAATCTCATTGAATCACGTGTGAATCCCACTATCTTTCTTTTCCTTCTCTTTATATTCCCAATGCAACAAACTTTTGTCTCTCTTGATATATAAACTAGTTATCCCCCTTAATTGGTCATTCTCAATAGTGGTGATAAATAATTTTATAAAAAATGATGTAAAAATATTTAATACTCTTATTTAAGAGGTATAATTATTTATTCTTATTAATTAATTATTTGTCATCTTTAGTCGGTTAACAATGACAAATAATTTATAAAAAATATGATTAAAGATGATAAATAATTTTATAAAAATAATATAAAAACATTTATATTTTTTGTTTGAGATGTATAATTGTATATTTGTTTTTTAGTTGATTATTTATTATTTATCACTCTTAATAAATTAATGATAATAAATAGTTTTATAAGAAATAATATAAATATACATACTCATATTAAAATAATATAAATATATTAATTCTTAAGATGATATAATCATTTTTAAAAGTATTAAATATTCTTGTTAGCTAGATGGGAGTCCCGTTCGTTGGAATAGTGTCCTTGTCAGAAAAAGGTTACTATCGGTGCCACCGTGAAACTAAGATTTGACCATGACGAAGATGGGAGTAATCGGTGGAGTAGGTGACGCGGTTGCTTACCAAATCGATCCAGCTGTGTTGCATGTGAGCAGTGGCGATGCCGCAAGGCTGCCCGTCGACGAGGGGCCGGGTCGGCAAACGAGACGACGACGACGACGCTCTACGGGCCAATCATTCAGCCCTCTCCCTGCATTATTTTATTTACCTACACACGGTACTCCGACCAAAGATTTCTTATTTGTTTTATCGGCACGAACGACGACAGCGGCGCGGGGCCCTCTCGTGTGATCTTGTGTCCGGCTTGTCGGCGAGCGCAAGGACGGGCCAGCCTGCCAGGCCATGCAGCGCCCTTTGCTCTGCTCCTCTTCTCTCTCGTCTCCTTCATGATTCGTGGCGCCGGGTCCTCGCTGTAGAGATGAACTCCGGCAGCGCGACCCCTACCACAATGCCGATGGGTGAACCACCGCAGCGGGGAGGACGCCGTGACGGGGCCTGATGGGTACGTGGTCGACACTGTACAGTATATTAGTATATATACTAGTTGAATATATATATATATATATATACCCCCGAGATCACCACACCGCCAGCCGCTGCCGGCAGCAAGGGCAGGGGCCAGGCGCTTCTGCTGCTCGCCACGGGGACCCCGGACAAAGGCGATTTGCTGCTGCGGGGACGCAGCTGCTGTACTGCAACTCCGCTCAGGCCTGCTGCTACAGCGGCGGCGTAAAAGGCGCAGTGTCGTGCGACTGTTGGCTCGTGTCGTGGTCTTGCGTGCTGAGAGAAAAAGTCCAAGCTTTGAAGGGGCAGGTGAGGAGAGTGGGAGGAGTCCATGCTTTGCCCCTTCCTTCATGCGTGGGATTGGTCGATGGCCGGCTCAGTCTGGTGGCAGCAAGCTAACGTGTGGGGTGAGGCATGAAGCATGCCGATGGAAGCGGAGCAGCCCCCCCCAACCTCCAGGTCTTCCTTTGTCGCCATCTCATGTGTTGGGACTGCCCGATCGAGATCTCCTGCAGCTCCACCTCTACTATCCATAAGATACTCTTGGCACTCAAATGATTTCACCGCCCCCCCCCCCCCCACCATTCCTTAATAAGCATGTGAGTAGTGTTCCTCCCTCTCGTTAGGAGAAAAATTTGTTACACTTTTATTATTATTATTATATTATTATGAATTTTTAATATTTTTTATTAATTAACTAATGTGTTAACGATACATTGTACTTATCTTTGAGGAGACTAAAAATATAACAGAAAAGTGTAATAAATCTTTGTCCTCCTTCAAACACTCTCTCTTCTGAAGTAATATGAGAGTGAATATATGTTTAAACCTTGACCACTAAATTAAATATGTGAAAAGACTTTCACCACCAGCCAGTCCTTGTTTGTAGTCAAACACTCGTAATCGATCACTTCTCACTTGTCCTCATGGGCATTAGCTAGGGGCTCTTGTGCGCTTGACACGTTTAGTTCGACTGTGGCAAACTAATACTAGTATTTTTTGTTGTCGGCAATGGTCGGCAAACTAAAACACAGTATAGCAAGGCCCGTGATTGCAAAGGGGAACAAGTAAAAACCCCTCTCTGTTTGGAAAGACTGCCTAGTTAAGTGTACTCGTCGCCTCCTATTTTCTGGACAGTAAATATTATGCATCTTATTAAGGGTCTATTTGGTTGTATGTAAAATAATTTCAGAGGAAAATAGTTTTTCACGAAATAATTTTTTCGTGAAAATGAAAACATGATTGTTTATTTGGTTGTTAGGAAAATATACATTTGTATGGAGAGATATGAGATCTTATGATCTACTCAAACGAGAGAGAGTCATATATTCCTTGTGTACTAACACTATTCATCAATTTTTTTATTTTATTTTATTTTTTATTTTTAATATTTTTAAAAAATAAAAAAAATTAAATAACTAAATAAAAAATAAGTAATTTTGACAAAGATAATTTAAAGATGGAGAAATAAAATAAAAATATAATTTGAATGAATAATATTCTACAAATATTTTAATAAAAAAGTAAAAAATAAATTAACTATTGAGAAATAATTAAATTTGACAAATACTATTTAAATAAGTGAAAAAAAATAAAAAATCATCTTAAATGAATAGTGTAGATGGAATGGGTGAAATGGTGCAGCCGCACCACCTGGAAAACGACATCCGTCTTTTATGCACGGATGCCGAAATCCAGAAATTGATGGATGTTATTTTACAGATTTTGTTTTTTCAGGTAAGGAATAAGGTTTCCTGAAAACCTTTTCTAAATTAAGGTTTTACACCTAACCAAACGCACCCTAAGTGCAAATTAATGGGATGGAAAATCTCCTTTCCATGTACATTATGCATCTTGATGAGTGCAGAAATATGGGATGAGAAAAATCTCCTCTCCATCTTTTCTTTCTTTTTTCTTTGGTCCTTAAAATTTCAAACTACCGGCTTATACGGCACATGTTTTGTGGACTACTTGGAAGGTCTATCCTGTGGAATTTTTTGTCTGAGAAAAGTTTAATATATTTGAGAATTATACTTTCTCATATATTTTAACTATTTATTAGTTAATATATTAGAGATACATTGTGTTTATCTAATGAAAATCACAGTACACTGGGCCTGGGTATATATTATGCCCATCTAACAATGTATCTCAATGTATTAGTTAATAGAAAAAATAAAATACATAAAAATACAAGTTTTTTTTTTGAGAAAGATTTTATGTACTTTTAAAAGTGCACAAAGTGCAAGTCACATGGACAAATTATCCATGTGCAGGGGCAGACACACATGGAGTCCAGTGGAGTCCTGTGACCCCACTGGATCTCCACCCAATTTCATTTGTCTCATTAAATTTAAGTATAACTTTTTTTTAATGTTATGGTGATTCCACTGAAAATTTTAAAATATTAATAGATGCACCACCAATATGACGGTGACCCCACTGAATAAAATATCTAAATCTGTCACTGCCCATGTGGCACCATGTACATGGGCAAATTATCTATGTGACACTGAAAAAATTGGTGTCACATCACATATACAATTTATTTATGTGACTTACACTTTGTATATTTTAAAAAATACACAAATTCTCTCTCTCTTTTTTTTTTTTGTTTTTTAAGTTGGAGTATCATGTGGAGTCGAAAGGAGTTCCCATGGGGGGCGGGGGCATAGGGATGCGTGGAAGCATAGTTATTGATGACAATAACACCAGCAGGAATGCTTCTCTTTTTTCCTCCCTCTCGTGCCCCGTCTTTTTCCCTTTTGTGTGTTTCCTGTCCGGTGTGCAGTGTGTTCGGGATGAAACGCTGTGCTGCCCTGCCCACGCAAGGATATAAAATGCTCGAGGTCACTGCTGTGGCTGCGGGTTTGGCGTACCAGGCCATAAGGGCTCTCCGGGTCTCCCTTCCGGCGTCAACTGCGGCGGCTAATCGGGTTCGCTGCTGAGATCTGAGCATCCTTCTCGCCGGGAAGAAGACGGGGGAGTGGGAGCTGTGCAGCTGGGCGGGGAGAGAGAAGGGAGAAGGGTGAGAAATGCTGAGATTTATCGCCAGGTACTTGCTCGTTTCTTGTCAAAATTTCCTGTTTTTGTTTCTGTTGCTGTTGTTCTCTCCCTCTTGCTATGTGTTTTGTTTTACTAAAGAGTTTGTCTTCTTTGTTTGGGGGTCGCGGGGACAACAGGAGAGGCTTCACGGGGAAGGCGGCCGTCGGCTTCTGCCGCGAGACTCAAGCCGGATTTGCTTCCATGGGCGGAGGACGAAGGTACTCCAATTACTTGCTCCTCTTAACACTGCTTCCCATTCTTCCTCCCTGTCCTCCTCTGATCATGCGACAGGCTTTGTCATGTGACCCGTCTGTCCCATGACCCCAGCTTCTGTTCTCTTCCCTGTAATCGGAGATTCCCATCTCCGTATGAGTGACGAGATGGGGTGGTTCTCCATGGGTAACACCTATCTCCTCTTCTGGCTACCTCATCACAACAGAGGTACCTGAGAGGCGTAGCCGAGGCCACCACCCATCACACCATCTGACAGAGACAGCAACGGGGACACCCCTCCATGGCACTGTCTCTGGGAGTCCCTGCCGCTTTGATTAATCCTGTTATAAATGCTCCCCGTTTAATGCGCTGGCTGCGGATCAATGGTGCAGGCTGGAGGGGAAGGTGGCCCTCATAACGGGCGGGGCGAGCGGGCTCGGCAGGGCCACCGCCCACGAGTTCGTCCACCAGGGCGCCCGCGTCGTGATCGCCGACATCGACGCCCAACTCGGCCCCCGCGTGGCGGCGGAACTCGCCCCCCACGCCAAGTTCGTCCCCTGCGACGTATGCGTGGAGCAGCATGTCGCGGACGCCGTGGACTTAGCCGTGGCCGAGTACGGCAAGCTCGACGTCATGCACAACAACGCGGCCTTCCCGGGGACCTTACCCCCTCCCGGCATCGCCGACCTCGACCTCGACGAGTTCGACCGGGTCATGCGGGTCAACGTCCGGGGGGTCGTCGCCGGGATTAAGCACGCCGCCCGGGTGATGGCGCCGGCGGGGTCCGGGTCCATCCTATGCACGGGGAGCGTGAGCGGGGTGATGGGGGGACTGGGGCCCCACCCCTACACGGTGTCCAAGTTCGCCATCCCTGGGATCGTGAAGTCGGCGGCGGCGGAGCTGTGCCGGAGTGGGGTGAGGGTGAACTGCATATCGCCGTTCGCGGTGGCGACGCCGCTGGTGGTGGGCCAGCTGGCCATGTTCTACCCCGGGGTGGGAAGGGAGCGGATAGTGGAGATCGTGAACGGGCTGGGGGTGTTGAAGGGGACTAGGTGCGAGGAGGCTGACGTGGCGAAGGCGGCGGCCTACCTGGCGTCCGACGACGCCAAGTTCGTGACGGGTCACAATCTGGTGGTTGACGGGGGGTTCACCTGCTTCAAGCATCTCGACCTCCCCATGCCAGATCAGCTCGCTTAGGTGGCACTTTGGCCGTGGGGCAGTGGGGGTTTGGGAAGGGAGAAATGCTGGGTAATATATTTTATTTTCCTGGTTATTATACATAGCTTCAATCAATGGTCCTTTTTCTATGTTAAATTTGTCATTTTGCTCCCCTCACAATGACAAAGTAATTGAGATGGTGGGTAAGGTAAGGGAGCCACTTGGCAGAGGGTTTTAGGCAAAGAAAAAAAGATCTAGTGTCAGTACTTTTTGTACGAGTGCAATTATCGATAATTACATGGAGGGAATACTAGTTTTTCGGATCTTGAATAGCGCCGTTTAACTTCATGTTTGATAACAAGGAGTGGACAGCTCTCATTTTGATCAGAGCTTGATGAGATGCGTCTCATGAACTAATGTATGTTCCTTCTTTCTAGTAGGGAGTTGGAAAGAGAACTTTTCAAGGACAAAACTTTAATTGGGTTGTCATTTTATTACTTCTCACGTGAGTTTAATGCTGAATTATATTACACTTAAAGTGTAATAAAAAAGTGCACTAAATTTTTCTCTGAAAAGAGCATAGAATAGAGGAGCAGGAAGAGAAGGGAAATGTGTTTGGTCGTCTTGCTGGGCCGGTGGTGATGCAAATTCTCTTCTACGAGAAGCGTGTGACCGTGTGGGAAGCTCATGTTGATTCCCAGAGACTAATTTCAATGACAACATAGATAATTTGGGTTATATTATATGTACAACGTGTATATACTACTTTGAGTTTAAGGAATATCTGCTTCCAAACTGACTCGAATTTAATGAAGAATCTTACGTAGTTTTACGACTCGATGTTCTAGGTGTCTAACTGTAACGATGGAAATTTAAGAAACAGAAATGAAGAAATAATATCCAAAATTATTTGATATGAACAACTAACTAAAGAACATGATTTTAGTTTACTTTTACAATCTAATGAATTTATTTATATCTTTCACTTTATTATAATTTCCATCCTTGTCAAGGTTCACACGCAATTCAATGACAAACTTGCCCTCCAGTGAGATTTTGGAGGCGCATGATGACATGACATTATATATATATATATATATATATATATATATATATGAAAGATTTTTTTTTTTATAAAAGGATTTTTTTTTTACAAATAATGAGAATTTAGAACCTTTTATGTTAAAGATGTCCAGTCATTAATGTTCTATTTTACTTCCATCATGGTCAATTTCATGAAAAACCTCGTAGATGTCTAATTGCATGATAACACAAGCACACACACAAGGTGAGGGAATTGGGCTTGCCGTTGCAACTGGTGTCAACCTAAGTGGTAGAGATCTATTGTGACGAGGGAGTAGAACGAGACCTTGCTTGTGAAAGATGAGACATCGTCGAAGTTGTCAAAGGGAGAGTGTTCGATGCCTAATTGGGCGAAGGTTGGAAGCATTGATGTTCCCTCGAGAGGATGACGTTTTGTTGGTGCGGATAGGCTGCGATAGAGGGGGTCCTCTTGGCCACTGAAGAGGATAACCCACCATAGCTTAATTTTAATGAGTTGGACATTGAGTTGCCAAGGGGAGAGAGAGAGAGAGAGAGAGAGAGAGAGAGAGAGAGAGAGAGAGAGAGAGAGAAGGGTAGGTTTTTTTTTTGTCATTTCACGTAAAATCTAACCTTTCTCAAATGCCTGGTGATGTTTTCCTTCTATTTTGCCACATGTCATGATGGTAGAATTTTAGGAGATATTTTGATTGCATAAGAGAGGTACATAAAATAATGTGATTTTAAGATGAATTATTATGTCATTAGACATTTATGACGGTTTTTCATGCAGATATCTTTTTTTAATATGTAAGAGAGATACATGACAATACAAATATAAGATGGATTTTCATTCAATCAAACTTCCAACATGGGTATATGTGTAAAAAAACCCAACTACTTTTCAGGCCAAGATATCTGTTAAAAATGACCCAAGATACATGCCGTCACAGATCACTCGTGCAAGAAGTGAAGAGAGAGTTTGAGGCCATTATTTGTAGAGTTTTTCCACCCCTGATCTCGATTTGAGCCGTAGGCCATCGATCTTATGATTGGGAGTGGGACTTGGGAAGTCAGGCCCACGGCCCAACCTACACATGTGGCCCAACTTATAATAATTTCGAGTAAGCTTCGACTACTCGGTGGTATCTAAATGGGTCGGATTGAGTCTGGGCCAGCATGACTCATAATTGGATCGAAAGTGGACTGGTGCGATTCTTACTTTTACGTGATGGTGTCCAAATTTACTCTCTCTCTCTCAAATCCCTCTCTTCGCCTCTTTAATTCCTTCCCGAATTCTTCTTCCACCTGCTTTTTCTCTACCAATCTCTCTCTCTTTTAACTTCTGTGCTTTCCTTCTCTCTTTAATTCCATTCCTAGGTAGTAGGTTAGTAGCCAATGCTTTTCGGATACAATACTTTCCAATTTTTCAACAAAGTAAACGGATACTGATTTACTTAACGGTCACAAAAACAGATAGTTTACCATCTGCACACACACCGGATCTGACCTGTTTGACGTTTCTAGGGGTTGTCTGAAAACCAGTTAAGATGAGGATTAGGGTAACCGCATATTAGATAATCCTGATTAAGTTGTTTCATGCTTTGATACAAGAACAGGATAACTATAGTTAACAGAGGTTCACCCCCCCTGTTAAGTTAACGGCAGCTAACAGCCACTAGGCCTTAACAGGTAAATAAACTATCCGAGTTATCAACCAGTTTTAATTTGACTTTATAATGGATGATAAATGCCCATTATCGTAAGTTAGCAACTTATCAAAAAACTTGGAACACCGGCTGGGCGGGCCCAACCTCACCCGACCCGGCCCAGTGGGCTGGGGGTGCTTGGAGAATTTAATTGGAACTCGGTCAAGTTCCCTCCGGTTCAGTTGTGCCCAACCCTTATTCTTTAATACATCGAGTTGAATACTACTGAGCTCGAATCTATTCCACATTTTATTCCGTAAGAGTAATATTTCAACAATCTAACTGAATTATTAGAAGGAGAAATATTTAGTGCCATCTAAAGAGAACAATTAAGATGATGTGAATTACCTACTGCGTAATTTTATTAGTTAAAGATTTGATAAGACATTTCTCTCTCTCTTTTTTAACTAATAAATTTTTTTTTGGGGACCTTCTTAAAAGGCACTAAGCATTTCTTTATTAGAAGTTGACTTATTTGCAAATATGTTACCTAGGGGACACTCCTGACACCCCTAATATTTTAATAATCTCACCGGATATGTGATAAATTTGAGATGTGCTTCCAAGGCTTAAAATACAATTTCTATGTGATTCTGACGCCGGCCAGGAACTCTATTGATCGACGTGGAATTTCTTAGTGAATGACCATGTTAAGTGACTTGAAGTAACTTCCTGCCAACCATAGTGTGGAATGTTAGGGCACTTGACTTTTACACTTTACATTTGTCTTTTTGATTTTTTATTATATTGGTGCATTGTATTTTTTTTCATTGGTTAATAAAAAAGAAAAAAATATAAATATAAAGTGTAAAACTTAAGTACACTAAATTTTTCTCCGTAAAATAATTGTGTCTTCAATCCATCATTATGTAGTTGGTTCCTCATTAAATTATAATTTTTTGGGAGTGCAATAATGCCAACAATAATGTATCTATTAAATTATAGTATTGCAGTGGAATAATGCCGATAATAATGTCTCTAAGAATAATGTGCTCTTAAAGACATATTTCTACGTGTATATATGCCGGAAATGAAGAGACTGTCATACTAATGCTTTTAATTTGATTGGATTTTCCAACTAGCGTGAACTCAATCATCGTTCACACACACAAGCAAAAGTTTCCCTGCAACTACCGTAATTAGAAGAAGATAAATGATCGACTTAAATTTTCTTACAAATCTTAAAATCTAAGTGTTGAGGTTGAATGGCCTAGGATATATAAGCACAGATGATCATTTGATTTTTCTAATTATTCAATACTTTCGTTTACGGTGAAGATGGATCGTAAAAATTAAATGAGAGGTGGCACAAATATCAAAATGAGATTTGATCTTGTTCTGATACTATTTCATAAATCCTAAAATTTAGGTGTACTTGAGATCAAAAGACTCGATCGGAATACCTAAGTATATAAAATTCATTTAATTTTTTTGATATCAGATAAACTTATATACACGATTCTCCAACACGCTAAAGTGGGTCGTAACAATTAAATAAGAAATGACATAAATATTATAATTAATTATAATCTTATTTTAATACAATCTTACAAATTTTAAAACGTGAAGTCGAACATATATGGGCACAGGAAACTCATTTGATTTTTCCGGATAAACCCACACCGTTCTCCAACAAATTTTGATTAATTGGTGGAGCTTGCAAGGCACGTCAATCTTTTTTTTTTTTAGCAAACAGCCGAAAAAGGCCGATTAATTTTATTAATATAGGGAAATTCTGGAACAAAAGCTAATAAGAGCTAATAACCTAATACAAGTCAAAGATAAAATAGAAGATAACTAAAACTCCATAAAGGATCTATCCCAAGAATGAGTGCGTTGAAGGACTGTCCGAGGTCGTAATCCTGATCTTCGAGAACATCGCTCCATGTCATCTTCCTCTGATTCCTTTCCAGATGTCTCAGAATCAATTTTAAACTCAGACATGAAAATATTCTCAGCTCTGACAAGCTCAGCAACAGAAGTAAACTTCGACCTCCAATCTGAGATATTATCATACGGATTTGGATCTGGCGCATAAATAACGTTCATTTGGCGCATTGGACTAGGTAAACGTTCTCTAGTGATCGGTAAAGAAATCCGAACACCTCCTTTATGCGAAGGACGTGAAATAGATTTTCGACGTCCAGAAGAAGAATTGCTAGACAGGATGTTGGAGGACTCACCATTAATCAACTTAGCCGGCGTAATTGGGGACTTAGGAGACTGACGCACTGCTTGCGCAAATGACAAGGGAGTAACAATCTTTGCTACAGTATGAGTGTCTGCGATTGCTGCATCAGCGAGCCCTGATGGATCAACTTGTACCTCAGGCTGGGTAGAAACTGTATCAGAGATCATCTCGTAAGAAAGAGCTTCTTCACTAGTAGCTAGAAGATCGCCCGTATGATCTAGCAAAGGTGTAGAGACCTTTAAAACAAGAATATTATTCACGTTGGGCTGAACTGCATCCTGGGCGGATATATCAGTGGATTCCACCGTGTTTGGGCCCAGCAGAACTGGCCTACCATCTATAGAGACTGTAACTGCCGCTGCCTTATGAGGAAGGGATTCTTCCCGAGGATGCAAGATATGCATTTGCTGGGTTTCCTTCCTTGGATGCAGAGCACGTCAATCAAATCAGACTTTAAAAAAAGTGTAATTAAACACGAGCCACGCAGTCGGTCGGCGTCAAGTGATGTTTGTTACGACACAAAAATCTCCCACATGACAGATGCAATGACAGGAGGACTATACGAATGATCTAGTTCTCAATAGATATAACTAGTTCTTATTAATTTTCCTTAACTTTTATTCACTTTTTGTTAGGATATTTATAAATCCGATCAATCTTTTTGGTATTTTTTATTAACTAGGGGGATCTTTCTGCTCAAACTTATGAATGATTCACTATATATATATATATATATATACGAAGTGCTATTCAAGTTAGTATGACAAATAAGTTTCTAATGATTAGTCTCACTACATGTAAGAATCACTTAAGATAAAGATTCATATATAGGCTAAATATCTTGTCTTAGCCGAGGGCCCTCATAAAAATACTATTATGTTTATATTTTTGTGCTTGTAAAATGGTTTTTTTAATGTGAAACTTATTTATATTGCCTCGTACTCCCTCTCGGCCCTGGCTAAAATTTCTGCCTGCCCATACATCTCGCGCGGCCTCCTATATATATATATATATATATATATATATATATATATACTAAAAAATATATATATTAAACTAGACACACTCTTATCAGATGTGTCACTTCAACTCAAGGGTGTTTAATATGTCCCATCCTTATATTTTTAAACCTCAAGAATGAGGTGGCACGAATGTGTTTAAGTATTTCTTCGCAAAAATAAAAGAGTTGAACTCAATATCCATGTACTCTCATATGCAAGTACACATAGATGAAAATTGAGTATTTTATCTTGGTACGAAAATTTAAGCGCACATCATGAGATACACCGTTTTTTCATTGACTTACCCATCACATATATCTCTTTTGGTGTGCGGCAAACTCTTCTCTACCTTGATATGCATGCATGCCTTGTGTTATGCGCGTAGCTCATTTTCTCACTATACCCGCAATTTAACCTAACAAGGAAGAACTTTCTGATGCGCGAAGGTTCACTGATTGCATACATATAACCGATGGCTTTCTTTTCCCTTCTTTCCAGCTGGTAATAGATGAAAGACCAATCAGATTAGGTTATACTGATATCGGCCAGTAAAGCATCTAGATGGTGATGGGTAATCCCAAAAGCTACCTACATACGACAGGCCAGGAGCAACTGATCTGATATGCCGTGAACCCATCTACCTTGCAATCCCTTTTCACTGAGAACTGTGGGCAAAATCCACGAGCAAGATACTGCCCATGAACTCGTGCACCCTGCGACCACCCATTTAAAGCGAGTACATACGCAGTGGTTCTGCGGAAAACAATGGCCGGTGAGGGGAATGATCTTTGCGACATCAGTACTTTCCTCACGTTCCCAGACTGCTTATCCAAAGCACGCAACTGAAATCCCAATCTTGTGATAAACAGCTGCGCACCCAAATGATCAACAATTGAGAACTGGAATCACAACTGTGGGAGAGAGTTTTGATGATTGAAGAGGAGAGGGCGAACAGTCGCCGGCGTGGACGATGGGGACTTGCAAGACCAGAAAATGTCAAGAGAATCCAGTTGAAGAACTGAGAGAACTCTCCGATGTCGAAGTCAGTGATGGCTGTCGTAGGTCTGGAAGAGAAGATTCTTTTGAGTGTGTGGTCTCGCGCATAGGTGATTGTGTGGAGGTGATTCCACGTACCTCTACATGGGGGGTTACCTACCCTTTATATAGGTAGGGGATCTAAAAGTCCTGGCACGCCCTCCTCTAATGGCGAGGGGAAGGATGTGATAGTTAGGTTCTCAAGACAAGGGGATGTCTGTTCAAGTCGTCTCTTGGAAACCCGCGTCAGGGCCTCGGGACCCTACGCCAGGGCTACTGCGTCGATGGGGAGGCGTGACGTGTCGTACCATTAAATGCGGTGCGGGGCCCAAGGACGGTTGCTCATGATTGCTCTTTATAGGGACCGGACAGGGGACCGCGGACTTGCTCGGTGAGGCTGCCCGGTGTTCGGTGGCTGCCTACCGTGCAACGGATGCTCGGTGATCTTATCCTGCTCAGAAGTTATGCTCCGTAGTGCCCTTGGATGTGTGGCGATCAATGCGTGTTCGGGGACTTCGGCTGTCTCATTCGAGCTGGCAAACCGCCTTTTCATCCTTTGAATCCCACGTCTCTTCTTCCTTATAAGGAAGGGAAGAGGGGGAGGGAAGAACCCTACGCTTTCCTGCTTTGAACTCCTCCTACTGATCCTCGCTACTTGCTCCCTCACTTTCTCTGCTTCTTCCTTGTTCGTCCCCTTGCTCGTCTTCTCCTTCCACCACTTCGACGTTGGTGGCTCAATGAGAGGGGAAGGCCGTGGCGGAGTCCAACAGACCGCTTCCAGCAAAGACAAAGGCCACAAAATATCGATGCTTCGAAGGCCTTCGGGAGTGGTTCCGCATCGGGGAGGAGTTCAACATCGTCTTGATGCGCTAGGACCAGACGTACATGATAGACAAGCCAGGCTGCTTTGTGCTCTCTCTAGACCTTCTGGAGGTAGGGTCCAGGCTTCTGGTGTCAGAGATCACCACAGATCTGTTGAACACCTGGAAGGTCGCCCCCCCATCCAGCTGACTCCGAACTTGTGGAGGACGATCTTCGTCTTCTACTACATCATGTGCCAAAAGTGGGGATTCTAGGCTACAACGGACCTCTTCCAGAACCACTACAGCCTCGCATCGTCCTCGTAGTCCCGGTACGACATCATGTACACGAAGCATCAACCGAATAGGATGCAGATCAACTTTTCTCCCTATCTGTCGAACAACAAGGGGTGGACTGGACGCCTCTTCTTCGTTGGTCGAAAGAAGGGGACTAGACCCCCAGAGTGGGGAATCCCCATTAGGGTGGTTGAGCCGCCCAAGAGGACAAACATCACACCCTTCCTAATCCAGGATGCAGCCAAGGCATCCATGGCGCTGTCGAAGGTGCTCGTGACCACCGCCGAGCTACTGCTGACCAAATACAAGTTGGTCAAGTACAAATTGAGTCGAGCATGGGGTTAGTCTCTCTCCCTGCCTCGTCCTTCGCATGACCGTCGGATCCTTCCCTGACTCTTATTTCTTCCACAGATGTTGCGGAGGTGGCCACTGGTCGGGACCAAAAAGAACATGCCCAGTATGCCGAGCAGATCCCTGTCAAGTTATACTTGACATATATTGGCGAGGACATGCTGACCAGGGTAGTGGAAGGCACCCAGGCCGTCGTGGGGCAGTCTTCAATGCGAAAAGCCCTGAAGATCAATTTGTGGAAGGAGGCCGCGAATCCCAGAAGGGAGGCCGAGGAGGAAGCCGAGGACGCTGCCCCCCAACTTCAGCTTTGAAAAAGGAAGAGGCTAGTGAAGGCGGTCGAGTAGAAAAAGCTGTGACTGACGTCGGCCATGGCGGAGCCCCCGACCATGGAAGGGGTGCTCTTGGAGATGGGTCTCCACGAGGGTAGAGACGTGGTCGTCGTTGATGCCCAGTCTGACGGGGGCTCTACGGAAGAGCCTGAAGTGGCGTTGGAGCCCTTGGCATCCGTTGGTGAAAGCGGGGCGACAAAAGCCGCAGAGGAGGAGATGGCGGCCGTGGAGGGGACGCTGGTCATGATACTCGTCCTCTGGGCGGCGATGGTGTCCGCGGAGCAAGCACCGGTCTCTACACTGACTGCAGAGGCAGTGACGGTGGCGTTTGTAGCAGAGTAGATGACTATGGTCCTCGTGGGGTGGACGACGGACCAGGACGAGGAGATGACCCCATAAGGGGTGCCTACAAAGGATGCTGAGGACTCGGAGGCCGCGACGGTGAGTGCGGTCGCCGAGGAGGTAGTTGAAGATCCTGTTTCTCCTCCCGAGCAAGTCATCGAGATAGCTGACGCGACGACGAAGTTGAACGAGGATCGCGCCCCCCTAACGAGGGTGTTCGCGGTGAAGATCCCCACTTTGCCTTCAGAGGCTGACCTCGAAGCGGCTCTAGAGCGTCTCCGAGTAGGTCCCTCTGCCAGGGTCCTGCCTCCCTTTCCTACAGCTTTGCAACTGGAGGTACTTAGTGCCAAGAGGGAGATTCAGAGGACACCTTGGTGAGGGCAAGAGGGTCCTGCTCGGAGGGAGAGGCTTCCGAGGTCGATGTCGAGGAGCTTACGCGTGGCATTCTGAGCTTGGTGGAGACGCTCCAGAAGCTGGCCTCGCAGGCGCAATTTCAGCAAGCCCTCTGGGATGCTGAGGTTACGGTCACTGCAGCCCATGAAGAGTAGAGTTGTCGCCGGGAAGCCGAGCAGCAGAAGGAGATCGACGATCTCTGAGCTGCGCTGAAGGTTGCTGAGAGGAAGCTGGACGTTGCTGAGGCAGAGAAGGCTGCCCTCTCCGAGGTCCTTCATGATGCTGAGGCCCGAGGGGTCACTGAGTACAAGGCTGGGCCAGAATTCCAGGCAGATCTGGAGCAATACGGCGTGACTTGCTACAAGGTCGGCCTCGAGGTCGGTGACCATCGAGATCATCTGCAGGCTTCGGTGGAATATGTTCATAAGGCCATCGATGCTGCCCTCCGAGAATGCCACTGGTGGACTCGGGACCATCGCTTAGATGGGATCTGCTTTGCTAGCTTCTGAGCAGGGCAGATGTCTTCTGACGCCGAGGATGCCGGTCATTCCGGGCAAGAGCCCTAGGCCTTGTTTATCTCTTTATTATATATATATATATATTATATGTAACTTACCCTTCTGGGCCATGTACAAAGTTTCGCTAACTTTTATCAATGGAATCAAAAAGAAGTGTTCCCCTTTTCGATTCTCTTTCTTTTTGAGCTAGTTTTATCGAATAAGAATTTGTCGGAATAACTAGGGTTTTTAGGTACTGTGCAAGCCTTTCGAGCTGTAGAGCTTGGAATAGGCTAGGGGTTATCTGAACACCCTTCTCCCCCAACTGGTAGGAAAGAAAGAAATGGAGAAAAGATGTCCCTATTTGATAAAGGAAAATACAAGAGGCACTTACGAATAGTAGGCCTTTAAGTTTGAAATGTGCCAAGTTTTGGGTATGGTCTCGCCACCAAGGGTAGACAGCTTGTAGGACCATTTTCTGATAACCTAGATGACCCTATAAGGTACTTCCCACTTCGGGGCGAGTTTGTCGGTTGCTTTTTGGGGATCCGAAGCAGAGCAACAATGTAGGACTAGACCGCCTTGGAATAAGCGCCACTCATGAACCATGGAGTTGTAATATTGCGCAAGTCGCTGTTGATAGGAGACCAACCTAATGCTGGCATCGCTATGACGCTCACCGAGCATGTCTAGATTTTTCCTTAGCGTGCGATTGTTGGCTGCTTCATCGAAGTAGTTTGTTAGGAGCGTTGGGAGAACATCTTCCACGGGCATTACAACCTCTGTGCCATAGGCCAAGTGGAAGGGAGTCTCTCCAGTAGCTTCTCGGGTGGTTGTTCGGTGGCACCAAAGAATGTTGGGCAATTCTTCCATCCACGACCCTCCTGCAACTTCAACCCTCGTGCGTAGACCGTGTAGTAGTGTTCGGTTGGCGTTTTCTACCACACCATTTTCCTAGAGATGTGCCACCAAAGTGAAGTGGTTGTAGATGCCGAGCTCCGCGCGCTTCTGTTTGAAGAATGTACTGTCGAACTGTTTCCCATTGTCAGTGGTGAATACCTTCGGAACACCGAACCGACACAGGATGTTCTTCCACACGAACTTCCAAGTAGCTTGGTCGGTGATGGTGGCCATGGGCTCAGCTTCAATGCACTTAGTGAAGTAGTCGATGGAGACCAAGAGGAACCTCTTTCTTCCTTGGGCTTCTGGGAAGGGACCCATAATGTCGATTCCCCACCGAGCAAAGGGTTATAGTTCTAAGAGAGAATGTAGTTGTTCGGCAGGCTGATGAATAAGTTTTCTGAACTTCTGGCATTCTAGGCACTTCTTCACATAGGACAGACAAAGTTCGCCACCAAAACCCTGCTCGGAGGATGTTGCGCTAGGGTCCTTCCGCCTAGGTGACTTTCGCATAGACCTTCATGCACCTCTTCGATTGCCAATGTCACTTTGGATGGACTAAGACACTTCAAGAGAGGCCTGGAGAGGGAGCATCTATATAGATGACATTCGACGATGTGAACCTTTGACTGCACAATCGAATTTGACGGGCTTCAATTTGGTCGGGAGGAAGTTCTCCTCGGAGAAGATAGGCTAGGATAGGGTCCCTCTAGCTCGGGGCTGGTTGGGCGGCCCCTATGGCTGTGATATCTACTTCCGTGCTCGGTGAGGGGAGATCTTCAATGAAGATGGAGCAAGAATGAGTGATGTCGCTTGAAGACGCTAGTTTGGCGAGTGCGTTTGCTTGCATGTTCTGCTCTCACAGGACGTGCACCACCTCGAAGTGGAGGAAGTTTTCTACCTGGCGCTTTACTTGTTGGAGGTATTGCACCATGCGGGGCTCCTTTGCATTGAATTGTCCGTTGACCTGGCTGGCGATGAGTTGTGAATCACTGAAGGCTCGGAGCCGAAGTGCTCCGAGATGCCTAGCCATCCTGATTCCGGACAGTAGTACTTCGTATTCGGCCACATTGTTAGAGGCGACGAAACAAAATCTAAGGGTGTACTGGAATTCCTACCTTTTAGGGGAGGTGAGGACCAGTCCCGCTCCACTCCCTGTGACGCAGGAGGATCCATCCACGTAGAGTGCCCATGGTGGTTCATCTGCCAATGGTGGGTCCTTCTCGATTGGGAGCGTGCACTCTGCCATGAAGTCTGCTAACGCCTGAGCTTTGATAGCAGGCCTTGGGCGGTAATCAATTTCGAACTCTCTGAGATTGATGGCCCATTTAATGAGCCTTCCATAAGCCTCTAGGCACTATAGGATGAGCTTCAATGGCTGGTCGGTTAGCACCGTGATCGGAAGGGCTTAGAAGTACAACTTAAGTTTCCGTGTAGTTGTGATGAGCGCCAACACGAGCTTCTCTACTCGGGGGTATCTCCTTTCAGCCTCCTGCAGTACTTTGCTGACGTAGTAGACCAGGTACTTAACTGCTGCCTCTTCTTTGATCAGTATCGTGCTGATGGAGTGTTCGGTGACTGACAAGTACACGAATAGTTGTTCTCTAAGAATCAGCTTTGAGAGAATTGGCGGAGCAGCGAGGTACTTTTTCAGCTCGATAAAGGCTGCTTCATAGTCCCGAGTCCACAATACCTTCTGTAGACACACCATTTTGACAATATATCGAGTATATTTCATGTTATATCACAATGCCTCAAAGTAGATCTCTTCAATTAACCTCTTGAGTAATTTTCTTATTTTTCTGGTTTTTTCTAGGACTTTTAGGAATTTTTCTAGGGGCTTTGAAGGGGTCTGTTGTGCACAAGTGATTCGCGATGGATACAGTGGTCGCGGTTTAAGGAGCCTGATCCGTGATGGGTCAAACCATCACGTATCATACTTCTTTTTCTGGCACTTACCCCGTTTTGAATCGCGTCCGTTCAAGTTGTCACGTTTAAGAGTTTTCAATTTCGATTTATGGCAATTTCAAAAATGGTTTTTAGAAAGATTTTGTTGCTAATTAGAATTGCGTCCACATAGGCCGTCGCGTTTCTAACTTTCCGTCATATGAATATTGACTCCCTATCGGAAGATCGATTCTGTTCAAATACGTGACCACTCATGTCGTCTCGATTCATTATTTCCATTTATTAAATTTGTAAAGAATCAATCAATATTGGAAGTGTTTGAAACACGTTGGTCTATGTCGTCGCTATTCTAAAACCTGTTATAATCAATGTTTGGAAAGGCTTATTTAGAGCAAGTCGATCTTTTGAAACGTGACGCTTTGGTCGGTCGCGATTCACATCAATAGGCGACCACTATGTCCATCACGATTTACCAAGTTTCACCCCTATAAAAAGACCCTGAGGCCCATGTTTAAAGAATAACCCAAGCACTACGGCGAAGCCCTGCCGCACTGGAGACTTGCACTCTGAAGCTAACAGCGCCATTTCAAGCTACTCCAAGCCTTCATACATTGGAGCTTGGGGTCTTCATCCTCTTAAGCGCATTGGAGGAGGAGGCTTCTTCTATTTCTTCATCCACAGCAGTGGGCTCATTTTACCTATTCTTCTTTCCCCTTTTTCTTTATCTCATTTCTTAGCACATTCATCACATCATCACTTACACACTCAGTTTATTTCATCCATACCTAACTTTTAGGGGTTTAACACCACCTCTGCAAGGTGTGTTCAAGCCCATGCCACTGTGTTTTTCATATACTTCTTTGAGTTTGATTCTACACGCCATAGTCTTATTGTTCTTTCACTTGTTTGCTTGTTTTTCTCCATTTTGCAAGGTAACCAAGCAGCTAAAGTCTTCTCTGCCGCCCGGCCGGTTGGAGGAGTAGAAGTCAACCCACCACAATTTCATCTCCCATAATCATTGGGTGAAGGTAAGTACTCTCTCTGCCTCTCACTCACTCCTTCGGTACCCTCGTGTACCTGGCGATCACCTTTCCCTCTTGTGCACACACACACTTCTCCTTTTTTCTCCCTCTTTCATACATCACTCCATCATTATAAAAAAATCCTTTCTTTTTTTAATTATTTCTTTGTTGAGTGTTTTGAGATAAAAAATACATTCACAAATTGGCGATGATGGTGGGACTTCTTTTATTTTAGCTCTGGTTACCACTCCTTCGGCACCCACGTGTGCCCCTCCTTTTGACACCCACGTGTGTCCCTCCCTTTATACCCCATGCGGTACATCTCCCCTTCCCTCATACCCCACGTGGTACTTCTTGAAATCCTATGTTATTGCCAAGTTGTGTGTTGTGTTTCTTTTTCTCTCTCTCCATCAAGTTTAATTTTAAAAAAATCATCATCTTGCTCCCTCTTTGTTTACTTACTTTCACCTGAAGAAAGCATATTCATTTGACTCCTACTTTTCTAGTTGGTTGATCCTTAAAGCATGCTTGTTTGATTTCCTACTTTTATATAACTGTCAGGTGCCTTTTGAATCGCGACGTGTTCAAACGTCGCATTTTGTGTTGTTGTGCGACGGTTTACCTCGTCGCGTTTTGTGACAGACACCAAAGGGAGTTGTCGCGGCTTTTACAACTTCTGCAAGCTATCAGATGCACGACCAACTGGACGGTTGTGATTTGCATTGAAGCACAATGATTGAACTTGTCGCGATTCAGTTTGTTCACAGAGAGCAGGGGTTTCTGTCATCTCTTGCATTCTTGCATTACAGGGCATACTTCGGCTGAGGGACCTCCTTCCCTCCTTACACTAGGATCCAAACACCTCTCTCAGTGAGGGCTATCTCTCCATTAGGCATTCCATCTCATTGGACTAGAGAATCCTCATCAGGACCTCCGTAAGTCTCCGTACCCCGTGGATTCTCTCACGGTGGACCGAGCAAGTTGTACCACCCTGGGGACCCGTGCTAGAATACTACATTGTGAAGGAGTGTGCCTAGTGAAACTCGGAGTTCTCATCATACCCCTGTAGGTTCTTGCCTATCTTGGAGTGAAACATTGCAATAAAACCCACATTGAATCATATTGAACTAATCAATTGGACGTAAGCATCCCCCAAGTGTGTGATTAAAAGTCATTAACTTCTTCTCTCAAACTTGTTTGAATTGTTGTTTGTTAATCAACTTTTGTGTTTAAATTCCATGCTGCTTCGTTTAGGCAAATCCCTCAGAATGGCTGAGTATGAGGATATGGGTTATCATGAAGATGTCTATGATGAGATGTATGACTCCAATCAACCACTTGCACAACTCCCCCATGAACCCCATGTTGATCCATCCACTTCGCAAGTTCATGCAGTGGATTCACAGTCTCCCGTCCACTCCCGAGGTACGTCACTGGAAATGCCTCAACCTCCATTGATTTGTCCCAATTAGTGGACCTCCTCTAGAACCTCCAATCCTCCCAACTTCAGGAGGTTCAAGCTGTATTAAAGGGGAAATCCATCCTCGAACCCATTCAATCTCTCCACCCAAACACGGGTGTTTTCTATGAACCCACTCGCGACCCGATGGTCCGAGCCTCCTCTGCCCCCTCGCGGGCTAATTCTATTACTCATTCTCGCCCCCAGAGCCCTGTTGGGAGGCCTTCGCTCATCCGGCCAAGCCCCACCGCGGCAAGGCCCACTTATTCCCCTCGGGCTCTAACCTACACTTTTGCACCCGCTGGCGCCCCTCCCCGCCATTACTCCATCCAGGTGAGCACATCCCAGCCTCATCCTTCAGGGGTGCCTCTCAAACCCTCCTCGATCAACTCACCCAAGCCCTCTTGTCAAAGGTGAGTCGATTGGAGCAAGATTTGAAAAGGGTGTATGCACCCAAGGATTCTTTTGAGCTGGCTCTCCCTTCTATGCCAGTCTTTCACCTCCCTCCCTCCGAATTGCCAATCTACTGCCGCTACAATGGTAGTGGCAATCCATTTGTCCACATTAAGGAATTCATGTATGAATCATCTTTTTGGCAGAATGACAATCGTACCCTTACATTCTTGTTTCGACGATCATTAGATGGGCCCGCCCTAGAATGGTTCTACTCTTTAGAACCTGCCGATGCTGAGGATTTTGAAGTTGTACATAGGAAATTTCTACAGAGGTATAGGGACTGGGTTGGTCCTGCATTGTCCATCACTGATCTGATGGCTAAAAGAATGAAGATAGATGATGATTTCTTGCATTATGCTGACAGATGGAGAGCAATGGCTGAGAGGCTGAGGGACCTGCTGTCCGAATCCGAACAAGTTAAGATGATCACGGAAAATGCTACCCCCTAGTTTAGACACATTCTGGCGATGAACAAGTTGAATACTATGGAGGAACTTTATGAGAGAGCTCGCTACATTCAGACACAGTTGAAGGTCTCTCCCATCATGGCCTTGTTTGAGCCAAAGGCCAGGGCAGTGAAGAAGTATGGCAATCCCCCGAATGGTGGTCCTACAACTAAAGGGGTTCTACAACATGAGCAGGTGAGCACCATGGGCAATCCTAACACCTCCACCTACTGCCCGAACTCAAACACCAGGCCTCAACAATGCCACATCAGTCACCTCAATACCGTCAAACTCCTCCGCCTCAATATCGTCAACCCCCACAACCTCAGTATCGCCAGCCTCCTCCTCCCCAATACCAGCAACAACCACCACCTCCCCAACACCCTCCACAGTACAACCAAGTACCTCCCCTGGGCACTTATGACCCCCAGTAGCCCAGACGTCCCCTTGGCCCAAGAAGAGCCCAATACCTTTCGTTGTTGGAGACCTTGCCCGACATCTTCAATGCTCTCATGGCCGCCAATGCACTCACCTTGCCGAGGGAATGGCTACAATGGCCTCCCAATGTTGACACCGCGCTATTGCGTATTCCACCGGGGACCAGGCCACACACTGGAGGCCTGTTTTCACTTCAAAGATTACATCTACGATCTAAGTGATAATGGAGGCATTGACTGGGAAGAACATGAGAAAATACATACTTGAAATGAAGGCGAGGAGGCCGCCTAGGCAGGACCAGCAGCAGCAACAACAACAACAACAGCAACAACAACCACCGTAGCAGCCTCATGCACCCTTGCAGTAGCCCAACATGGGCATTGTCCAAAACCCACTTCTGGAGCACCAGGCTCCGAATCAACAAGTGAACGCCCTCAGAGCGTCTCTCCGCATCGAAAGCACGCCCGACAGGCAGATGGAAACATCCCCCTCCACCTCTACCTCCCAATCTGTTAGGATCGGTTATTCGGTAATGGCAAAGCTAGAAAGGGGGGGGGGGGGTTGAATAGATTTTCAGTGAAAACTTAAGCAATTTAAAAATTACTTCGGACTAAAAAATCTATTCAATTAAAACCCCTTTGATTTGATGCAGTATGTGTGAGCAAACTAACAGTTAGTGTGTAGACGAAATCCCTATGCATGCATCTAGTGCAATACAGATCAAACCACAAATCAAACCACAATGCACAAGGGATTTTTAGGTGGTTCAAAAATCACACCACGTGACTCCTACGTCCACCCCTCACACGGTGAGGACACACTTCTCAAGAACTGAGTACAACACACACACGAGCACAACGGCTCAACCACACACACACACTAGATCAAGTCCACAATAGATCAAATCCTCTAGCCTTGATGTGACCCACACACCACACACTGTGATCTATACACAACCCTTGTACAGATCACAAACCACACACTTCCACAAATGCCATGTTGTCTGATGCAAACACGCAATCAGAACAACACCACACACGTGGATCAAGCACAAGGGTCGCTCAAACCACTTCCACACACACAAAGATATGAAAAGTATGGAAGGAGAAGAGTTCTGATATGTAGAAACAAATCCAGATGAAGAACTCTTCTTGGTGGACGTCCAGAAGAACTCCAAGCTCCGTGTTGATGATGATCATATTATAGAGAAGCTTGAATCGTGGACAGACCGACTTCAACTCCGCTCGTTAGATGGATCTTCCTCGCATTGGACGGAGAGTTGAAGCAGAGCAGCAGGAAGAATCCTTCCTCTTGGGTTTCGCTTAGGGTTTTGGTATAGTGGCTTCTTGCTGCGAAAATACCTCCATATGATGTATATATAAGGGTGTCCAAGTATGGAGAGTCGTGCTAAAAGAAACACCCTAATACAGATCATATCCTGACCATCAGATCTGACTTTCTCTTCGTCTGTCGACATGCACTTTATAGCTGTCGACAACTACTGCTCAGATCTAGTTTCCAAAACCATGATGTTGCTGGAAAAGCCTTATCTGTTGACAGACGATTTTTGGTTGTCGACAGGTAGCATGTATCTGTCGACAGGCAGTCTTCAGCTGTTGACAGCTACTGCTCCATTTGAGCTTCCAGTAGCTTGTTTGTTCTGGATGGGTGTATCTGTCGACAGGGAACTTCCTGGCTGTCGACACATGACCACTTGAAGTGTTTTTCTTGATCTTTTGCACTTGTATCTTGATGCTTCTCTTGTATGCATTCACACCCACATTAAAAGACATTCTAAGTGAGATATAATGAATACATAGGTGTTCATCAAAGCATTTTCTCACTTGATCATTTCATTCATGTCTTTGTCATATTTATCATGTTTCCAACATTAAGACAACATCAATTATGTCACTCATCATAAAAAACATTTAAGAACATGTCATTATACACATTGTAACCCAACATTCTCCCCCTTTTTGATGATGACAAAATTAGCAATTGATACAATTGATGTTTCTCCCCCTTTTGACAACATTCAAAAAGATAGTGAGTGCACATATGGTTAAGAATGAAGCAAAGAACTACTTGACCCCAGAACTGAATTGTGAAAGATTTGAGTGGGGAATGAGTGTTCAAATGGGATTACAAGGTTGATAATAGGTTGATACCCACTACAAGGTGTCATAAACACTAGTATTAAGACACATAAAAATTCTACAATGGTTAAGAGATAATACTTCGGGAATCTCAAGTTATGGCATTTAGAAGACACCGTTCAAAAACATATGAAACTAAGATAACCCGTTTGAATAAAACCGTTGTAGAAGAACATGTTCCTTTGTGGGTGATGTTCAGTTGGTAAATGAAAGTAATGTTTACATGAACAATTAACAATAAACAACAAATTGCCCTTGATGTAAAAACATGGAGACTACGCTCTATTTCATTCATTGAATTATTTCTTTTGTCAAGTTAATGTGGGAAAAGTGGTAATTAGGATCACTTTCACCTTTTGACGTGAAGGTAGACATTTGTGATGCCCGTACCCCAGTTACTCAGTGTGAGTGACCATCATACCATTGTGCAGAGATAATGAAATGACTTTTTGACACAAAGATAGACATTTATGATGCCCATGTCCCCGGTTACTCAGTGATGCTCAACATTGCTCTGCCTTTATCCCATTTTATATTTATTTTTATTTGAATTTTCATGAATTTGGAAATAGGTAGCTTTTCTCCCTTTTATTTTTGTTGTGAAAATCAAGTTCAAAATGTTATCTAAGGTTAAAAACCAATGAAAGACATTAATTTCAAAAACCTTCTTACTTGTCAAACCATTTCAGAAAAATGATTATCCACAAGGGAGTTATTCAAGTGAGTCAAGTTAAAATCATTAGATTTGTTCAATATTTTCTAGATGACACAACCTAGACTCAAGCACAGAATGTTATTTCAAAATCATTGTGATTAAGGTAATGTCTTTAATACTATGTGAGTATGAAGGGTTGTAATGAACATTAAGTCCAAATTCTCCCCTTGCACAAAAATAATGAACATACTCATGAAGAAATGTTGATGAATGTTGAGTATTTCACACATGAAGGGCATCTGTCGATAGCAAGAATGTGGTTGTCGACAGCTAGTGTGAAACAGAAGAACTAATGTTCTGGAAAAGGTCATCTGTTGATAGCTGAAGAAGGGGCTGTCGACAGGTACTTGAAAACTCAGTTTTAAGGGATGGAATAGAGTGACATGAAGACCAAGACTTGAGAAATAATGACACAATTAATATGAAGAATATCTCTCAAGCATTTCACTCAACCTACCTTGACTGACTCCCCCATAATGTGTGCATGTGATGATTCAACATTCAAGCAATTCAAGCATTTACATGGCAATCAATTTGCACAAAATTAGTGCAAACATGATATTCAATGAATTTTGCGAACATTTTTGTGCACTTTCAAACTTACTCCCCCATAACACATGCATAGAATAAGAAAAATAGCAAGCAATTCACACGTAATCATGCACACAATTAGCCTTAAGCATAACATGACTTTTAGTACTTGGCGGAGTATTTTCACTCACGCATAATGATAGTTTCCAAACAAGCATAACTTGTTTTTCCACATATCATCATTTTATATACCAAGAGGTCAAAGCAAATGTTGTGCTTAAGAGGTCATGAGCACAGTTATGCAAGCAAGATGACATGGCATGATTCCAATTGCTAAGAGGTATTGTCATTTGGGGATAGCATCAAAAACACATTTTTCATTGCTCAGATAGAATTAAAAATCCATTTCAATTCCAGCAATTCAAATCTGAAGTGATAAGGAGATTTACCTGAACAATCTTCAATCACAGTCTCAAAAATTTTATCTTTGATCTCCAATCATTTCTTGCCTTGCACAGCCAATATCATGAATCCATTTGCTCTGTATGGCTGCAAGACATCTCAGCTTGTTAATCAAGCTGGTTTTGGGACCCACACTTGCTTGGGTCCTGCAATGATATTAATGTTAGAATTTAACAATGATTTCAAAATCCAAAGTGATTTTATTTTTGGAATAGATGTATTTCTTTCATTAATGGAACTATGAGCAGCATTAGTTCCATATTTTTCCTTAGTCTGGTTCAATACATCTATGTTTTCATGAAATATTTTGTTTTTAGGACTTTTAGCATGAAGAACAGAACACTTCTTTTGTCCAGCAATCATGTTCTTATGTACATGAAATTTCTGATTATTCTCAACATGAGCAGCATTAGTTCCATGTTTTTCTTTAGTCTGGTTCAATACATCTATGTTTTCATGAAATATTTTGTTTTTAGGACTTTTAGCATGAAGAATAGAACACTTCTTTTGTCCAGCAATCATGTTCTTATGTACATGGAATTTCTGATTATTCTCAACATGAACAGGATTTTTATTCCTATGCATATGGGCATGTGTATGAACATGGGGCTTGGGAACATGCACAAGATGATCATTTATATGCAAACAGTCCCTAGAGATATGGCCATGTTTTTGACATGTAAAGCATTGAACTGTTTTAGCATATTTATGAGAGTGTTGATTTTTATTCCAGCAGAATTTAGCAAGATGACTAGGTCTATTGCATTTAAAGCAAATGGGTTGAACATTTACCTGAAGCATACCATAGTATGAATGCATTTGCTGAAATTTCTGAAGTCCTCTAGAATACCTTTGATCATCCTTGGGTTGAAAGGATGGAGGTGGCACCCTTTGGTATCTCTCGGCATGGTGTGGAATTGGAGAATGCCCTGAAGCCTTTTTGGTTGTTGAAGGAGATGTGGAGACCTTGTGGTGTCTTGTTTTATTTTTCATTTTCTTTTTCTGGATTTCAGTTGAAACATGATTCTTCTTATTTGCAACATTTTTGTTCAATTTAGAAACCTCCTTTTCATAATTTTGATTTTGTTTACTAACCACTTCAAGTTCATTTATCAATTTTTCTTTTTCAGCTTTCAATGCATCAATTTCTTTTTCAGAAGTTTGAAGTTGGTTTGTCATGACATCCAGACTATTTTTTATTTTGTTATTTTCAATTTCACTTTGAACAACTTGATTTTCCAAGTCAACAATTTTATTCTTATAATTGTTGCATTCTGATGATCAAATTTTCCCCATGTAATTTAAATGAATTAAATATCTATTTTGGTGATTAACAAAATTAAAACAATGTGCATTTCTAACATATCTTCTATAAGATTTGAGCACAGGAAATCTATCAAAGAAAAACAAGCTAAACTGTAAGTATTCTTCATACCAGCATTTATAGTTCAAAGCATATAATTTTCTAAGTACACATCGACTCTCTAGTTGTTATAAAGATTTCCTTAGAATCATAACGATTTCCTCATTCACATCGATTTTGGTTCTATAATGATTTTATAAGTCATCGCTATTCTATTGAAGTCTATCTCACAACGATTCCCTAAAAGATCGCAACGATTTGCCTCTCATAACGATTCACTGAGAGATCGCAACGATTTGCCTTTCATAACGATTTGATCGTCGCATCGATTTGATAAGTGAGAATAAGGATTTGCTCTCACAATGATTTGGTCCATAATGATTTGGTCGTCGCATCAATTTGATAAGTGAGAACAACGATTTGTTCTCACAACGACTTGATTCATAATGATTTGGTCGTCGCATCGATTTGATAAGTGAGAACAACGATTTGCTCTCACAACGACTTGGTTCATAACGATTTGATCGTCGCATCGATTTGATAAGTGAGAACAACGATTTGCTCTCACAACGATTTCGGTTTCACAATGACTCGTTAAATTTCATAACGATTCGATAAGTTACACAACGACTCAGTCACTGTAACAATTCATTAAGTTACACAACGACTTGGTCGCAGTAACGATTCAATACATTAAACAACGATTTGTTCACTATATCGACTCGATAAGTGAAACAACGATTTGCTCGTAATGATTTGTTGATAGTATCATAACGATTTGTCTCTACAACGATTCAGTTATTAATGCATAACGATTTGTGTGTACATCGACTTGTTTATGAACGTATAACGATTCACATGAACAACGACTCATCTTTACATCGATTTCATAAGTCATGATCATATCGATTTCATGGTGTATAACGACTTGATATTCAAACCTATTCTCAGATAATTTGAAAAGTCAAAGTCTTCCCTCGCTTTTATCTCACATCCATGCATTTATTATGACTGATCATATCACTGCACTGCATGCAAACGATATCTTCTATTTCCATGCTTATACTGTAAATGTCCTTTTAGAAGAACATAATGGAACTTCTATTTTTATATAAAATCATTCTAACGTTGACTGACAACAAGAGACAGCCTAGCTGTCTATTGTTTTAGCATTTAATGCGTGTAGGTCTCTGACAGTGCACCTCAATACAACGTTGGACAATATGGAAGACAACAGACATCAAAGAAGATCCTCTCTCTTGTTGCGTGCATGGAAAGCTAAAGACTGTTGAACAAGAAGCTCTACAGTGACATGCAGTCCAACGTAAACAAAAGCTTAGAGATAACGGACACTTCAACGTTCAAATTTCAAATGGAAGTCATATATAGAAAACTGAAGCTCCAGAAACACACCACACTTACGACAATATTTTACAAGCTTTTCTGTGAGCATCTGAAAGAGTGAAGCCTCACTCCTTTGATTGTCTAGCTCTTAGCTCTTTGCATTCATTGTGTTTGTCTTGAGAGCTTCTATAAACTGAGAGTGTTCCTCATCGTAGAACTCTCCCTCTCAGTCATTGCTTCAGATCGAGCGTTGGTCCTTAAGCTTGATCTAGGGGCGTATCATCCCTTAAATACATTCCTGTGTTCTTTCCTTTCGTGTTGAAGGAAGACCTGGTGGGTTCCAGGGTGTTCGTTTCCCTTCGTGTAGAAGAAAGACCTGCTGGGATCTAGGGTGTTGTAATTCCTCTTGGGTTGTGAAGAAAAGACCAGCTGCGGCTGGGTGTGTAAGTGTCCTTGAGGGGGACTGTACCCTTGGATAGTGAAATACTGAGTTGTTGCTCAAGGACTGGACATAGGACTCCTGTGGAGAGGAGGTCCTGTAACACCCCAGAAAATTTTATTTGTTGAAAAACATGAATAATAAAGTTATTGGAGTTAAGTATTAGTCTTAAATTGGAATAATTGATATTTGGGAATGATTAGCATTAATTAACGTTACCCCAGTGTCATACTCGGACGTGCGCACTCCCACAAGGCGACACTAAAAAACTGTAATGAAAATGAAATATGAGAACACCATAATTTCCAGAAAAATGTGGAGATATCAGAAATGTAAATATCCAAATTTTTGACATTCGGATTTTGAGATTAAGTCGACGCGACCATTTTTCGGATGATTTTTCACTTACTATAAAATAAATTCTAAAATTAAACTAAAATCACCATAATTTGTAAAACCATCATATTTGTCTATGGTTGAAATTTTAGTACAAACAGACTTTGTTTGGGCATGTTTACATCAAATCTAAGGAGCAAGCTGAATTATTGGGTCATTTACAGTGGGGATTTTTGATGAATTATGGGAGCTTACGTGTTAAGCTCTTGGAAGGCCACCACATTGAGGGGTTAAAAGCAAAAACCTATGTAACTACGTGTAAACCATAGGAAACCTGCATGAGCTACGTGTTGAGGTAAAAATCAAAGGATATTTACCATGAGTGGGCAACTAACGTGCCATTGTGTATGGAGAAGTATTGAGTTATAAATACCTCCCCTCAAGCTTCGAAACCATCTTTCCAACCCTTTTCCACTGTTATGCTGCTGCCATTGCACTGGTTAACATCTTGTTTGGGAAGGTGTTTCTGGTTGCTAACACTGTGAGGAGGCTGCTGCTGCTTGAACTGCTGGTTCTTCTTGCACCTTGTTCCTGCTCGAGCTCTTGCTAGAGCTATTGCTGAAGAGTGGCTGTGGAGCCATCTTGGAGGCTGTTGCTACTACAACAACAAGCTTCACCTGCTTATTCCTCCATTTGTGGTCATTTCTCCATCCTCTTCAACTAGGTAGGATTCATTTCCCTCTGGTTCAGATCTGTCCTCCACACATGACAAGAAATTCTTGATGATGGAACTAGTTGCTATACTTATGGTTCTTCTGCTTTTCTTCCAGTCATGATAAGATTATTCTTGTAGGAAGAGGCTCAACCTTGTTCCATTTTAGAAACTAACTCCTATCCTCTTCTTTCACCCTTGATCCTTGTACATGCTATAGAGTTTTGTAGAAGTCTCAATTATCTTTAGAATAGTATGAAGACTACGGTTTAGATGATTGATACTTCAAGTCTTGATTTAGATCTATGAAACACAATGTGATTTAGTGTCCATCTTGTAGAAATCTTCCGTTAAATTATAGCTATCAAGTTATACTTCCAGTACTAAACTATGTTTAGTTTCAAGCAAGACAAGTTTGAATTGCAAACCTCCTCTTTCATCTCACTTGTTTAGCTTATAAACCACTGTGAGAACTACAATTAGACTCTTCTATTTGATATAAAACATGCCTTGGTTTATAAGTTCTATAATTAGGGTGTTTAGGATGGATTTAAAGGTTTCTGGAAGGACTGCTGCTATTTGTCGACAGCCAGCCCATAGCTGTCGACAGGCGCAAGCCTTCAAGAACTTTAGATTTCCGGACTGTGGCTAGCTGTCGACAGTCAGACCTCAACTATCGCCAGATACCCACAGAATCAGAAAACTTGAACTCTGTCTGATACCATCTGTCGACAGCCCCTTCCTGGCTATGGACAACTACTGTCCTGTCTTGTATTTCAGCAACTTTTCATGTATGCATCCTTGCTTAAACTTCATTCTAAAAGCTTAGCAAGTTACCCCATTAATCACTTTGGTATTTACTGTCATTCTAATGTAAATATTAACCACTTGGTGTACCTTACTCACCCTTGAATTATCCTTAAAGTTGTCAATTATGAATGGTACTCCGTTGAGTCTGTTCTTCGGTATTCGGTAACCAAGTTCACAAAACCTGATCACCTGAGAGTTCATATGCTTGAACACCTTATGAGATGTGAATAATGATGATGACACTTATTGGGTCCTTGGACCCCACTTGATTAATATGCCTGTGCAAATAGGGCTGGTTCAGTTTTGGGAGGAGCATCCAAATTCATTTTCGGACCACGTGGAATGATAAAGGGCATCGGGATGTCTGGCATTGCATCAAATACTTTCTGATTATGGTCATCAAAATTCCTGTACTATGTAACTGATATATGAACCAATTCTTGAGCTATATACCTGAGCATGACCTGATTTTTACTGTCATTATATCAAATTATTGTTCTAAAATCTGATATTGTCTCTTGATGTCTGTTCTATCCTTGTCTTGGTTATCATGTGTACACTCCTGAACCATGGATTTGAATTCTACTGGGCTAGTTAGCTCACTCTTTCCTACCATTTTCAGGTAATACAGATGGGGATGACATTTAAGGGCATGAGTGCTGTGTGGACCGACTGTGACAAGCAAAACTAACCCGTTTCTGTTTCTGTTTCTGTTTAGTAGTGTGAGATGAGATGTGTTAATTGAGTTTGTTTTAATCTACTCCGCTCTTAGTGGTAATGAGGAGTACTTGTGTAATAAGACTTCCGCTTATGACGTTATGAATGGACAAATAAATATTACCTTTTATGCCTGCTTTCTGTCACTTCTGATAAATAGCCTTTTATTAGGACGTGACAGATAATTTTGGTATCAGAGCATTAGTTCGATAAACCTAGGGATAACCAGTGAGTTGGGGTAGAAATTTGGGATTAGTTAGCATGACTTTGCAATTATATAAATGCTTAACTTGATATTTGTTTCAGTATGGATTTGAATGCCCAAGATAGGATGGTGGCAGCGCTAGAAATGTTACGTCAAGACATTGAGTTGTATGCCCAAGCACAGCAGGAAGCTCATTTGCAAATTAAGGAAGAAGTGCTTAATTTGACTGCGGGTGCTTTCTTTGCCGGCAATCCTGGTGCTTCCCTGGAAGTCATGACTCAAGTTATGTGTAGGTTGGACAATCTAAGGTTGGGGCAAGACATGTTGCTCCATCAGTTTGAGGGCTATTGGGAAGCACTGACAAATGCGGCAAGGGAACTAGACCACGGAATGGGAGGAGAACAACAACAACCATCGGTGGAATCTGTTATAGACCTGACCCAGAACTAGAAATAGACTTAGACCGTTCATCTTTTTGTAAACCTCTCCTTTTGTGTAAATGTTGGTTGTATATACCTAACTCCAATGTGTATGTGGAGTGAGAGGTTAGTGGGGGTTGGAATTTTGTAAGTATGACAACTTGGAAGGAAAATGTTATGGTATTTTGGGGATACATGGGAATGTATTGTAATGTCAATATTTGACTTGTTTATAGAGATGGTGTGTTCTGTGAATTTGAATTGTGTATGTGATGGATGTAAGCTTGGGATGATTGCGAAAATTAATGTGTGTATTATTGGATGTTTCAGCTACTTTCTCCATTTAGTAATGGATGTAGGTGACGCTAATTGGAGGAAGATGGAGAGTTCTATGCATAATCTAACCCGAGTAATGAAGGTGGTAGCCAAAAATAATAGTCACAATGGGACAAGCTTGTACAAAGATTTTCGAAGCCTGGACCCTTCGAGATTCGCAGGAAGTATGGATCCAGATGAAGCTGAGAATTGGCTAAAAGACATTGAAAGGATATTCAGAATGATTAAGTGTACGGAAGAGGAAAAGGTTCATCTAACTACATTCCAGTTAGATCGAGATGCCCGTGCTTGGTGGAAAACTGTGGAAGCTACTCTGGAGGATTCAAATCAAGTTAGTTGGGAAGAGTTTGTAAAACTGTTCAATGAGCAATATTTCTCTAAGGTGGTTCAGGAGAAGAAAGCAAATGAATTTTCTAGTCTAAAGCAGCTAAGAATGTCGGTATCCGAGTATGAGGCTCAATTTGCTCGGTTGTCAAAATATGCGCCACATCTTGTATCCACAGAGAAATTAAGGCTAAGAGATTTATGAATGGATTGCATCCCAATTTTATTACGCAGCTAACTCCTCACCTGATCACTACTTATTCAGAAATGGTTAAGAGAGCCTTGGCACTGGAAGCGGCAAATGAAGCAGTGGATAAGATTAGAGGGAAATCTGGAGAAGGATCTTCAGATCGAAAAAGGAAGTATGAGTCGGGGAATGCCCCGAAGGTTCAGCAAACTGCTAAGAAGGCTGGCAAAGCTCCGGTAGAGAGTAAGGATGTTTGCAAGCATTGCCATCGCATCGGACATAAGGTCGAGAATTGTTGGCATAAATTGGGTGCATGTTTCCGTTGTGGAAGCACTCAACACCGAATTCCGGACTGCCCGATGGCCAAGACAACACCAACAAATCAGAACCCCCGAGTAAAGCAAGGTAGACTACAAGCCCTTCAGGAGGTGGAACCTGAATCTCCGCAGGAAGGCGGATTGATTGAAGGTACATTGTTAGTACACTCAAAACCTGCGTATGTGTTGTTTGATTCTGGAGCTACGCATTCTTTTATTAGTTATGAGTTTGCTAAATCCTTGAAAGTAAAGTCAGTTCCATTACTCACACAACTGGAAGTTGCAACTCCTTTAAGTGAGGGTAAAAAGCTTAAAGAATATTACCCTTCTAGTCAGATCATAGTCAAAGAACGTGATTTACCAGGTGATTTGATATGTTTAGATATGTGGGATTATGATGTAATCCTTGGGGTTGATTGACTATCAAAATACCATGCAAATTTAGATTGCCAATTGAGACAAGTGGCGTTCCTAGGAGAGGAAAATTATTCTATAACTTTTGATAAACCCCAAACCAAAAGAATACCAATAATTTCAGCAATGAAAGCTTGTAAGTTAGTATAGAAGGGTTGTCAAGGGTATTTGGCTTCCGTGACCCTATTAAATCAGAGCATTACAGGATTGGAAGATATTCCGGTAGTAAGAGAATTTCTTGATGTTTTCCCTGAAGAGCTACCTGGCGTACCACCTAATAGAGAGGTGAATTTTTCAATTGAGTTGGTACCAGGAGCCACGCTAATTTCTAGAACACCCTACAGAATGTCAATAGAAGAACTGAAAGAACTAAAAAGGCAATTGTTGGAATTGATACAAAAGGGATTTATTAGACCTAGTACCTCACCTTGGGGTGCTCCGGTACTGTTTGTTAAAAAGAAGGATGGATCTATGCGGTTATGCATAGATTATCGGCAGTTAAATCAATTGACTATAAAGAATAAGTACCCACTTCCAAGAATTGATGATCTATTTGATCAGTTGTTTGGAGCTCAATGTTTCTCCAAGATTGATTTAAGGTCTAGATATCATCAACTTAAAATTCAAGAATCAGATATTCATAAAATGGCTTTCCGAACAAGATATGGACATTATGAATTTGTGGTGATGCCGTTTGGATTGACAAATGCACCAGCTGTATTTATGCATCTGATGAATGATGTTTTCAGGTCCTACTTGGATTAGTTTGTGGTTGTATTCATTGATGATATACTAATCTACTCTAAAAGTGTGGAAGAGCATGAAGCACATCTACGGATCACTTTGCAATTGCTACGAGATCATAAGTTATATGCAAAGTTTAGCAAGTGTGAATTTTGGTTGAAGGAAGTGATGTTCTTAGGGCATATAATCTCCAAGGAAGGTCTATCAGCAGACTCTTCAAAAATTGAAACCATACAGAAATGGGAGCAACCTAAGAATCTCACTGAAGTAAGAAGTTTTCTGGGCATGGTCAGTTATTACCGACGATTTGTCAAGGATTTTTCTAGAATTGCCTCAGCTCTTACACAGTTGACTAGGAAAAGAACTGTGTTTATATGGAATGAGAATTGTGAGGAAGCATTCCAATTATTAAAAGAATGTTTGTCATCTGCACCAATTCTAGCTCTACCAGTAGAAGGAAAAATATTTGAGGTTTATACTGATGCTTCCAACATTGGACTGGGTTGTGTATTAATGCAAGATGGAAGAGTTATTGCCTATGCATTAAGACAGTTGAAGACTCACGAGAGAAATTACCCAGTACATGATTTAGAATTGGCCGTGGTGGTCTTTGCTCTTAAGCTTTGGAGACACTACCTATATGATAACCAATTCATAGTGTACTCCGATCGTAAGAGTCTCAAATACTTATTTTCACAGAAAGAACTGAACATGAGACAAAGAAGATGGATGGAATATATCAAGGATTATGACTTCAAGATTGAATACCATCCGGGAAAAGGGAATACTGTGGCTGATGCACTCAGCAGAAATTCTGTAGCTAAGATATTTTGGTTACAAGTTAAGGAATGGAAATTGTTGGAGGAATTTTCCACCTTGAGCTTGAAAGTTGAAACACAAGAAAAAAGAATTGAAATTAACAATATGGTAGTGCAGTCAGATTTGCTGAAACAAATTAATGAGCAACATGACAATGACCATATATTGGTAGAAATCAGAGAAAAATTAGCTTCTAAACCTGATTTTAATGAAGATGTTCATAGGAATCTTCGATTCTGAGACAGATTGTGTGTACCAGATAATTCTGAAATCAAGAAACAAATTTTAGAAGAAGCTCATCGATCTCATTACACTATTCATCCAGGAGCTGTTAAGATGTATCAAGACTTAAAGAAGCATTTATGGTGGTGCAACATGAAGAAAGACATCGTTGACTTCATAGCTAAATGTTTGACATGTCAGAAAATTAAGGCAGAACACCAGAAACCTGCAGGGAAATTGAAGCCACTTGAGATACCAGAATGGAAATGGGACAGTATTGGTATGGATTTTATTGTGGGATTGCCCAAAACACGAAGTGGATTTGATGCTATATGGGTAATCATTGATAGGCTTACAAAATCGGCTCATTTCTTAGCAATAAAAACAAGATGGTCTGTTAATATTTTGGCAGCATTATATATGAAAGAAATTGTACGGTTGCATGGAATCCCAAAGAACATAGTTTTTAACCGAGATGCAAGATTTACTTCGCATTTTTGGAGAGAATTGCAAGATGCTTTGGGAACTAAATTTAAATTTAGTACTGCATTTCACCCTCAAACAGATGGGCAGACCGAATGGGTGAATCAAATTATTGAGGATATGTGCCGCACTTGCGTACTAGAATTCGGAAATGACTGGAACACGCATTTAGCTATTATGGAATTTGCATATAACAATAGCTACCAGTCCACTATTCAAATGGCACCTTTCGAAGCTTTATATGGTCGGCAGTGTAGATCACCATTATGTTGGGTCGAATTAAAAGAAACACATATTCTTGGACCTGAAATGATCCAAGAAACAACAAAAGTCATCAAGTTAGTGCAAGATCGGATGAAAGCTACTCAAGACCGACAGAAAAGTTATGCTGATCGACGTAGAAGAGAGTTAGAATTTCAGCAAGGGGAACATGTATTTCTTAAAGTGTCACCCCGGAGAGGAATCAAAAGATTTGGTATCAAGGAAAAATTGAGTCCAAGATACATTGGACCTTTTGAAATACTGAAGAGAGTTGGTGAAATGACATACCAACTGGCACTTCCACCACAATTGTCCAATGTACATGATATCTTTCATGTGTCAATGTTAAGAAAGTATGTATATGATCCGGAACATATTATTGGATACCAAGATTTAGATGTACAAGGAAATCTGGCATATGAAGAAAGACCAGTACAGATCCTCGATCGAAAAATCAAGCAATTTCGGAACAAGGAAGTTCCCTTATTAAAGATTCAGCGGAATAAGCGAGGACAAGAAGAAGCAACATGGGAATTGGAAGATGCCATCAAGAACAAGTATCCAGAGTTGTTTACAGGTCAGTAATCACACCCTTGTGTAATTAAATTTGGAGGACTAAATTTCTTTTAGTGGGGGAGAGTTGTAACACCCCGGAAAAATTTATTTGTTGAAAAATATGAATAATAAAGTTATTAGAGTTAAGCATTAGTCTTAAATTGAAATAATTGATATTTGGGAATGATTAGCATTAATTAACGTTACCCCAGTGTCGTACTCGAACGTGTGCGCTCCCACAGGGCGACACTGAAAAACTGTAACGAAAATAAAATTCGAGAACACCATAATTTCCTAAAAAATGTGGAGATATCAGAAATATAAATATCCAATTTTTTCGACATTCGGATTTTGAGATTAAGTCGACGCGACTATTTTCCGGGTGATTTTTCACCTACTATAAAATAAATTCTAAAAAATAAACTAAAATCACCATAATTTGTAAAACCATCATATTTGTCTATGGTTGAAATTTTAGTACAAACAGACTTTGTTTGGGCATGTTTACATCAAATCTAAGGATCCAGCTGAATTATTGGGTCATTTACGGTGGGGATTTTTGATGAATTATGGGAGCTTACGTGTTAAGCTCTTGGAAGGCCACCACATTGAGGGGTTAAAAGCTAACACCTATGTAACTACGTGTAAACCATAGGAAACCTGCATGAGCTACGTGTTGAGGTAAAAATCATAGGATATTTACCATGACACATGGGCAACCGACGTGCCATTGTGCATGGAGAAGGATTGAGTTATAAATACCTCCCCTCAAGCTTCGAAACCATCTTTCCAACCCTTTTCCACTGTTATGCTGCTGCCATTGCACTAGTTAACATCTTATTTGGGAAGGTGTTTCTGGTTGCTAACACTGTGAGGAGACTTCTGCTGCTTGAACTGCTGGTTCTTCTTGCACCTTGTTCTTGCTCGAGCTCTTGCTGGAGCTATTGCTGAAGAGTGGCTGTGGAGCCATCTTGGAGGCTGTTGCTGCTACAACAACAAGCTTCACCTGCTTATTCCTCCATTTGTGGTCATTTCTCCATCCTCTTCAACTAGGTAGGATTCATTTCCCTCTGGTTCAGATCTGTCCTCCACACATGACAAGAAATTCTTGATGATGGAACTAGTTGCTATACTTATGGTTCTTCTGCTTTTCTTCCAGTCATGATAAGATTGTTCTTGTAGGAAGAGGGTCAACCTTGTTCCATTTTAGAAACTAACTCCTATCCTCTTCTTTCACCCTTGATCCTTGTACATGCTATAAAGTTTTGTAGAAGTCTCAATTATCTTTAGAATAGTATGAAGACTTCGGTTTAGATGATTGATACTTCAAGTCTTGATTTAGATCCATGAAACACAATGTGATTTAGTGTCCATCTTGTAGAAATCTTCCGTTAAATTATAGCTATCAAGGTTATACTTCCAGTACTAAACTATGTTTAGTTTCAAGCAAGACAAGTTTGAATTGCAAACCTCCTCTTTCATCTCACTTATTTAGCTTATAAACCACTGTGAGAACTACAATTAGACTCTTCTATTTGATATAAAACATGCCTTGGTTTATAAGTTCTATAATTAGGGTGTTTAGGATGGATTTAAAGGCATTTCTGGAAGGACTGCTGCTATCTGTCGATAGCCAGCCCATAGCTATCGATAGGCGCAAGCCTTCCAGAACTTCAGATTTTTGGACTGTGGCTAGCTGTCGATAGCCAACCCTCAGCTGTCGACAGATACCCACAGAACCAGAAAACCTGAACTCTGTCTGCTACCATCTGTCGACAGCCCCTTCCTGACTGTCGACAGCTACTGTCCTGCCTTGTATTTCAGCAACTTTTCATGTATGCATCCTTGCTTAAACTTCATTCTAAAAGCTTAGCAAGTTACCCCCTTAATCACTTTGGTATTTACTGTCATTCTATTGTAAATATTAACCACTTGGTGTACCTTACTCACCCTTGAATTATCCTTAAAGTTGTCAATTACGAATGGTACTCCGTTGAGTCTGTTCTTCAGTATTCGGTAACCAAGTTCACAAAACCTGATCACCTGAGAGTTCATATGCTTGAACACCTTATGAGATGTGAATAATGATGATGACACTTATTGGGTCCTTGGACCTCACTTGATGAATATGTCTGTGCAAATAGGGCTGGTCCAGTCCTGGGAGGAGCACCCAAATTTATTTTCGGACCACGTGGAATGATAAAGGGCGTCGGGATGTCTAGCATTGCATCAAATACTTTCTGATTATGGTCATCAAAATTCCTGTACTATGTAACTGATATATGAACCAATTCTTGAGCTATATACCTGAGCATGACCTGAGTTTTACTATCATTATATCAAATTATTGTTCTGAAATCTGATATTGTCTCTTGATGTCTGTTCTATCCTTGTCTTGATTATCATGTGTACACTCCTGAACTATGGATTTGAATTCTACTAGGCTAGTTAGCTCACTCTTTCCTACCATTTTCAGGTAATACAGATGGGGATGACATTTAAGGGCATGAGTGCTGAGTGGACCGACCGTGACAAGCAAAACCAACCCGTTTCTGTTTTTCTGTTTAGTAGTGTGAGATGAGATGTGTTAATTGAATTTGTTTTAATCTACTCCTCTCTTAGTGGTAATGATGAGTACTTGTGTAATAAGACTTCCGCTTATGACGTTATGAATGGACAAATAAATATTACCTTTTATGCCTGTTTTCTGTCACTTCCGATAAATAGTCTTTTATTAGGACGTGACAGGTCCGAACCAGGATAAATTCTGTGTGTCGTGTGTTTGATTGCCTTGTGTTTGCTATCCTCTTTTTACTAACACTAACAGTCATCGAAGTTTATTGTGTGATTGTTTTTCTAAACAGGTTTTAAAGTGATCAAAATTTTAAGAATCCCATTCACCCCCCCTCTGGGCTTGCTAGCTGGGCAACACATTCATCATTTAATGGTCTGTCATGATACAAGCATTCAATTTTCTTTTTCAGATGATTGTTTTCCTCAACCAATTGGTTGCAATTTTCTTTTATTTGATGATCATGAGCCATGTTGGAGATTTGTCTGTTCAATTGATCATTATCAAATTTGAGATTTTCATTATGATCAATCAATTTTTCATTTTGATTTTTCAAATCCAAAATTTTAGATTCAACCTTCTCATGATCTTCTTTCAATTTAGAAAGCTTGTTTCCACAATTTCTGACTTCATTCTCCATTTTCAATTTTTCATTTTCTTCATAGAATGCTCGAGCATTATCAATTCTCATTTCATTCTTATCCAATTTTTCTTTTAGCTTCTTGTCTTGAGATTTTACTTTCTTAAATTGATTGCACAAGTGCTCATAGCATTCTATCAATTCATCATAGGATATATCATCCTCTGAATCAATATCAAATATTGATCTATCAAAAGGGTCTGAGATGGAATTACCTGACCTTTCAGAGTTTCTTGATTTCTCTGACATGTGTGATTCTTCAGATTTGTCTGAGCGACAGGAACCTTTTGAGCTGCCATGAGTCATGTAGCATTTTTCTTCTGTTTCCTTTTCAGACTTACTTGTTTTCATAGAGGAGACCTGCATTTTATCAACCTTGTCATCAAACTCAATTATCATAGGTCTATTTATGATACTTGAGAACTTAGCCATATTTATGAGTACGCTTCAGATGATTAGACCAATCAACAGCAATCAGATGAGTTCAGAATCAGATATAATCCCGCTCTGATACCAATTGTTAGGATCGGTTATTCGGTAATGGCAAAGCTAGAAGAGGGGGTTGAATAGATTTGCAGCAGAAACTTAAGTAATTTAAAAATTACTTCAGACTAAAAGTTCTACTCAATTAAAACCCCTTTGATCTGATGCAGTGTGTGTGAGCAAACTAACAATTAGTGTGTAGATGAAATCCCTATGCATGCATCTAACGCAATACAGATCAAACCACAAATCAAACCACAATGCACAAAGGATTTTTAGGTGGTTCAAAAATCACACCACATGACACCTACGTCCAGCCCTCACACAGTGAGGACACACTACTCAAGAACTAAGTACAACACACACACGAGCACAACGGCTCAACCACACACACACACACTAGATCAAGTCCACAATAGATCAGATCCTCTAGCCTTGATCTGACCAACACACCACACACTGTGATCTATACACAACCCTTGTACAGATCACAAACCATACACTTCCACAAACGCCAGGTTGTCTGATGCAAACACGCAATCAGAACAACACCACACACGTGGATGAAGCACAAGGGTCGCTCAAACCACTTCCACACACACAAAGATATGAGAAGTATGGAAGGAGAAGAGTTCTGAGATGTAGAAACAAATCCAGATGAAGAACTCTTCTTGGTGGTCGTCCAGAAGAACTCCAAGCTCTGTGTTGATGATGATCAGATGATAGAGAAGCTTGAATCACGGACATACTGACTTCAACTCCGCTCGTGAGATGGATCTTCCTCGCGCTGGACGGAGAGTTGAAGCAGAGCAGCAGGAAGAAGCCTTCCTCTTGGGTTTTCTTAGGGTTTTGGTATGGTGGCTTCTTGCTGCAAAAATACCTCCATATGATGTATATATAAGGGTGTCCAAGTATGGAGAGTCGTGCTAAAAGGAAACACCCTAATATAGATCATATCTTGACCATCAGATTTGACTTTCTCTTCATCTGTCGATAGGCACTTTATAGCTGTCGACAGCTACTGCTCAGATCTGGTTTCCAAAACCATGATGTTGCTGGAAAAGCCTTATCTATCGACATGCAGCATGTATCTATCGACAGGCAGTCTTCAGCTGTTGACAGCTACTGCTCCATTTGAGCTTCCAGTAGCTTGTTTGTTCTAGATGGGTGTATCTATCGACAGGGAACTTCCTGGTTGTCGACACATGACCACTTGAAGTGTTTTTCTTGATATTTTGCACTTGTATCTTGATGCTTCTCTTGTATGCATTCACACCTACATTAAAAGACATTCTAAGTGAGATATAATGAATACATAGGTGTTCATCAAAGCATTTTCTCACTTGATCATTTCATTCATGTCTTTGTCATATTTATCATGTTTCCAACATTAAGACAACATCAATTATGTCACTCATCATCAAAAACATTTAAGCACATGTCATCATACACATTGTAACCCAACATTCTCCCCCTTTTTGATGATGACAAAATTAGCAATTGATACAATTGATGTTTCTCCCCCTTTTGACAACATTCAAAAAGATAGTGAGTGCACATATGGGTAAGAATGAAGCAAAGAACTACTTGACCCCAGAACTGAATTATGAAAGATTTGAGTGGGGAATGAGTGTTCAAATGGGATTACAAGGTTGAGAATAGGTTGATACCCACTACAAGGTGTCATAAACACTAGTATTAAGACACATAAAAATTCTACAATGGTTAAGAGATAATACTCCGGGAATCTCAAGTTATGGCATTTAGAAGACACCGTTCAAAAACATATGAAACTAAGATAACCCGTTTGAATAAAACCGTTGTAGAAGAACATGTTCCTTTGTGGGTGATGTTCAGTTGGTAAATGAAAGTAATGTTTACATGAACAATTAACAATAAACAACAAATTGCCCTTGATGTAAAAACATGGAGACTACGCTCTATTTCATTCATTGAATTATTTCTTTTGTCAAGTTAATGTGGGAAAAGTGGTAATTAGGATCACTTTCACCTTTTGACGTGAAGGTAGACATTTGTGATGCCCATACCCCTAGTTACTCAGTGTGAGTGCCCGTACCTACACCCTCTAACCCACTACCATCCTTCCTCCACATCCCCACGACCCATGCACAACATCCACCACCACCTAGCCAACTGTCCAACCAGACGCTCATACGTCAGCCTCCTGTAACCTCCACACCACCGCCTCCTAACCCACAAGCTCCCTTCCTATGCAATCCTACCACCGCACCACTACAGCCCAACCGCCCACTCATGCACCAACCTCCCACCACCACTACCTCTCGACCATCGTCATCTAACCACCTCTTCTTCGCACACCACCAATCACTCCTATCATTACCCCTAACCCCCAAGATCCCTTCCTGTGTACCCCCATTCCCCCACCAAACGCGGCAGGTATTCAACTGCCGCACCAAATGTTCAACAACCAACACCCCACCACTCTTCCGTCTTCCACTTTGCCAGCCGTGACACATGTAGCAGGGGTGACATCGAGGAAACGATGGTGCTCCGGAGTGGGCGCATCTTCAATAGAATCTTTCCCCAGCAGCAAGACCAGGCACCCCCAGCCCAAGAGGAAGAAGCCCAACAAGAAGAGTCCATCCCGGGGACTCAATATGATCTGTTTAAACACCTGGACAAGACACCGGCCATAATTTCTATCGTGGAATTGATCAAGAGATCTCTGGTACATCAGGAAGCCCTTATGCACTATCTACAGAAAGTCATGGTGAATGAAGATCTGCCAGTGAACCAGATCAGTGTAGTATTAACTCCAACGAGCCAACATCTAGCTATCGAGTTCCACGAAGATGAGCTAGCACCAGTGGAATCTTAGCGGTACGCCTTGTGCCTAACTGTCAAAATCAATGGCATCCGCATTTCTCAATGTTTAGTGGACACCGGAGCATCAATCAGTGTCATGTCTTTGGACATGTTAAATTTTTGTGGGGTCACACTACAGTCGGTCCGATCTTCCTCTATCACTGTCACGGCCTACGAAAACACTAGTAGGCTGCCAAAAGGAGTGGTTGCGTTGAAAGTGGGGCTGGGTCCGTCTATTACTAAGATGGACTTCCATATCCTAGACATGGACCCGAGCTTCCGCATGATACTGGGCAGGCCATTTATCCAGGCACTTGGCACCGTCACCTCAACCATCCATCAATGTATAAAGTTTCCATACAAGGGACGGGTTGTCAAAGTTGCCAGTAAGCCAACTGTCTTGGAAGTGGACGCAATGACTGACAATTCAGTCCCCTCCATATGGCCAAGCAACCAGCTGCTAATGTCAGTGCTAGACATGTACGACATACAAAACCTAGTACATTCACCATCCGTCAGTGCAACAAAAAGGAGCAAGATCATAATCAAAAGGGCTGGCACATTATGATGAAGATGGGGTACCAGGCAAAGGGCTGGGGGTACACTTACATAACAGAACTGAAGCTGTAAAGGATAGCAAGTCAAGACCCAGGGCTGGACTGGGGTACAAACTGAGTAGAACAGACTACAAGCAGAGGCAGCCACTCACATGGTCCCTGTACCAGCACTTCAAAAAGGGGTCGCTGCAGCCAGGGAGTGAACAAACCTCTGCCATCACTGTTGAACCTTCTCATTGTTCACCCTTGGCAACATATAAAGCTGTTGAAAATCTCAGGCCCCAGAAATGCAGGGATCCTCTTTTACTACTTTTCCTACTCCTTCACCCCCTGCTATAGATTTTGGTAGTTGTAGTAAGAGTCTAGGTGAGGATAGGGTTAATCTAGGGGTAGTATCCAAAATGAAGTTCAAGGATAAGAGGGTTCCACACCGCTTTCTCGTTGATCTAGCCCGTAGGTGTAAGGCATGTCTAGCAATTCCAGAATTTGTTGAAGAGCCTTTGCAGTTGTCGGATATAGAATATGAGCAGTCGTTGTGCTTTATTGATGATGGGTTCGGAGTCTACGAGATCATGGATGATGACGACCCAATTGAGAAAGGTGATGAAGAGTTTGAGGATGAGACTGATGCGTTCGCAAGTGGAGTTAGAAGATTTGATGAACCGTCAACTGCCGTAGAGGAAACTACCAAAGAAATCAATCTGGGAACTGAGGAAAACCCTAGGACCGTCCTCAGAAGTAGTAACTTATCACCATCTGAAGAGGAGGCAATTATCGAGGTTCTCAGAGAGTATAAGGACACGTTTGCTTGGAGCTATGAAGATATGCCAGGACTGGACACCGTGCTGATTGAACACCACCTTACACTTAAGCTGGGGTCAGTTGCAATTAAGCAACGGTTGAGGTGTTTCCACCCACAGATGGCTTTGAAAATGAAAGATGAGGTTGATAAGCCCCACAAATACAAGTTTATTAGAGTCGTACTTTATCTGAACTGGGTGGCGAACATTGTCCCGGTCATGAAAAAGGACGGAAGAGTAAGAATTTGCATCGATTTCCGGGACCTCAACTGCGCGTGTCTTAAGGATGATTTCCCTTTGCCTCATCTTGATGTGCTCATAGATAATATGGCCAGGTATAGAACCCTCTCCTTCATGGATGGCTTCTCAGGGTACAATCAAATTAAGTTGGCTGAGGAAGACCAGGAGAAGACATCGTTCACTACACCATGGGGCACTTACTGTTATGTGGTCATGCCATTTAGACTTAGGAATGCTGGAGCTACTTACCAAAAGGCGATGATGGCCATCTTTTATGACATGATTCATATTTACATTGAGGTATAGCTGGTAGTGAAATCAAGAATAGTGGCTGAGCATCTTGGGGTTCTAACTAAGGTTCTGCAAAGATCAAGAGAGTACCAGTTGAAAATGAACCCCCAAAAGTATGTATTTGGTGTGTCATCGAGTATACTCCTAGGGTTCATCATGAGCAAGAGGGGTATTGAGATTGATCCCAATAAGGCGAAGGCAATAAGAAAGATGTCCCCTCCCAAGAATTTGAAGGAAGTTCGAGGTTTAATCAGGAGTTTGCAATTTATTCGCCAGTTTGTCTCCCAACATTTGCAGAGGTGTAGACCCTTTTACGACCTCACCAAGCTAGGAGTCAAATTCCATTGGGACGAGAAGTGTCAGGTGGCTTTTGACGGACTAAAGGAGTATTTGGCTAATCTCCCTGTGCTGAGGCTGCCGACTCCAGGAAAACCTTTCATTCTTTATGTATCTATCTTGGAAGACTCTGTAGGAGCTGTCCTAGCACAAGTGGATGAAGAAGGCAAGGAGAGGGCAGCATACTACTTGTCTAAGCTTCTCAACCCCTACGAGCAAAGGTACACAACAATGGAGAAGACATGTGCCACTCTCGTTTGGGTAGTGCAGAAATTGAAGCACTACTTCCTTGCTCATGAAGTTCACCTCATTGCCCGTATGAATCCTATCAAATTCCTTCTCAAAAAATCTGTTCTTACTGATAAGCTAGCACGTTGGCAAAGCTTTCTCTCTCAATTTGACATCACCTACATTCAGCAGAAATCTATCAAAGGCTATGCCATAGCAGAACATCTCACTCATCACCCTATTCCACAATTTGATCATGTCTGTTCGGAATTTCTAGATGAAGAATTAATGTCCCATAGCCGATCTGATCCTATGTGGACGTTGTATTTCGATGGAGCTTTGAATTCTCATGGAAAGGGTATCGGGATTGCTCTACTATCACCTGAAGGGGTCACCATTCCACAGGCTTTTTCAGTTGGCATTCTCTGCCACCAACAATATAGCTGAATATGAAGCCCTGTTGGCCGGCCTTGAACTCGCACACTTCTATGGTGTTACCCATCTGCGGATTGTTGGTGATAGTCAACTGGTCCTATGCCAAGTGCTCACCAAATATCACACCAGAGATCTCTAGCTCAAGCCATATCAAGAACTCACCTCAGCCTATGCCAAGCTATTCTCTAAACTTATCTTTGTCCATGTGCCTCGTCACTAGAATCTTCTAGAAGACGCTCTCGCTACCATCGCTTCAACTCTCAACATGACTTATCCTGGGGATTTTGACAGCATCCTTATTGCACGATGTCATACCCCAGCTGTTCAAAATCCAACTATTCTTTGGATCAAGGAAGAGATGTTGAAGAAGGCAGAGAGGAAGAGCAAAACAGAAATCATGCTATTGGAGCTGGAAGAAGAATTAGATGATGAGGAGAAGCCATGGTACTATGAGATAGCTAAATATTGTAGAGATTAGACGTACCCTGAGGAAGCCACAACAGAAGAAAAAAGAACAATAAGGAGAATGTCCCAGAAGTACACGTTAGTTGGAAACACTCTTTATAAAAGGGGGCTCACCGGAGTTTTACTTAGATGTCTGGATGATGATGAAGTATTGAAAGTTGTTGAGGAGGCTCATTCAGGCGTGTGTGGTGGCCATGTGAATAGCCAAATGCTTGCTAAGAAGATCCTTCGGCAAGGCTTTTACTGGCCCACTTTAGAGGAGGACTGCTCTATCTTTGTCCGTCGGTGTGTTAAGTGCCAACTGCACGCCGACAGAATTCATTCTCCATCCTCTACACTCCACCCAATATCCTCCCCATGGCCTTTTGCTATGTGGGCTTTCGACATTATTGGTCCCCTTGGTGATTCAAACTCCCAAAACAAAATAAAGTCATACATCCTCACTGCAACGGAGTACTTCACCAAGTGGGTGGAAGCTGAAGCATACGCGGAGGTCAAGGCAACAATTGTATGCAAGTTTATCATGAAGAACATCATCACTAGATTCGGTATTCCAAGTACCATCATCACCGACAATGAACCAAAATTCATCTCTCAGGAGCTTCGTGACCTCTGCAACAGGTACAAATTGCATTGCATCGTTCATCTCCATATTATCCGCAAGGCAATGGCCAAGCAGAGGCCACAAACAAAACCTTAATTAAAATCATAAAGAAGACATGTGAGGCTAATAAGTTCTCGGATTGGCCAGAAAAGCTTGTGGAAGCTCTATGGGCCTACCGCACTTTAATCCGTACCCCCATAGGGCAGACACCGTTCACCCTCACTTATAGAATGGAGGCTGTAGTACCATATGAGATTCTCATTCCCTTACTAAGAGTCCAGCTTGACAAGGACTTGTCAATCGATGAGCGATGTGAATCGCTCCTTACACAACTGGAACTTTTAGATGAGAAGCGTCTGGCTGCCGCAGAACACACAAGATCATATCAGAATAGGCTTACATATTTTTACCAAAAGAAGGTAATTGAGAGAAAATTCAAAGTCGGTGAAATGGTAATCAAGAGAATCTTTGTAAAACCTGGTGGTCCCCGATCCAAACTCCAACCAAACTGGGAAGGGCCGTATGTAATCAAAGAAGCATATCCAGGCAACACGTACAGGCTAGTGAACGCAGAGGGTGAGGAGCTCTCTCACCCTTGGAATGGGCTTTACCTGAAGAAATACTACCCCTAGATAGGTGTTTGGATTTACGTGGTATGCAGACCCTAAAATGAAAGTTGTAATTTCTAATTCATTTTTTATTCTTGGTGGGTTAATCTAAGGTGCCGACACCCACACACTTACACATCCACCTTTGGAAGTTAGAAGCACAAAATCTAAGGAAGATCAATGCCTAACCAAGAGTCTAGGATATTACCTTTTCTTTCCAATCGGTCGCCAATAGAAATGGGAATCTGAGGGATCGACCTTTGAATCTGTCCAAAGTTTAAGTGGGTAGAGGTCAATGGCCCAAAAGGGTACAAAAAAAAAAACAATGCAAATCAAAAAGAAAAGAGCCAAAACAAGGCAAATCCTAAGTAAAAATTACGTCAAGAGCGGCAAAGTCCCCGCAGAGATCCAAATGGATCTGGTCGTAAGCGTGCTAAAACCCCACAAGCCAAAAGACTAAAACCCATTAAGTATAGGGCAGAGGAATGAGTGATCTCCCCGGTCACTCAAACTGTTGGCAGACTTCCTAAAATATCATCTTCCCTTCTCCCCTACGGGTATGTCCTAGGTTCAAGGCAAGGCAATGATCAACTGAAGAGGACGTCGCCAAAAGCCACTGTAGGTGAAGGCATCATTTAAGCATGTCCAACCGCTGTTTAACACACCCAAGAATCACTAATGAATTTTAAATGATGGCTAAGTAATTAAAGGGTCCAAGTAGGGTTGTCAATGGGCTGGGTCCGGGCTGGGCTTAGATGAGCCCGGCCTAGGTCCGACTCATCAATATGAAAGCCCAAGCCCGAGCAATGTCGGGCCGGGCCCAATATTTTTCCAAAATTGTAAAGCCCGACTAAGGCCCGACCCGACCCGACCCGACCTGAATACATAAATAAAAATTAAATTAATAATAAAAATAATGTATTTAATAATATACAACTTATAATCTTATTCAATTAAGTAGAGTTTTGATGTTCCTTATTTAATTTGTTTGAAAGAGAGTTTTAACTTTTAAATAAGTAAAATAACATAATTTTAACTAAGTAAAATTTAAGATTAGAAAAGAAAAAAGGAAAAGAGAATGGGTCGAGCCGGCCCATCAGGCCGAACTAAAAGCCCGAGTTCAGCCCATGGGCTTAGTCGGGTTGGGCTTTTAGGCCCTACTAAAAACCCATGGGCCGAAAAGAGTCTTGCGGCCCGGCCCAAAATCGGGCCAAGCCTGTGGGCCTGTCGGGCCAGCCCGACCCATTGACAGCCCTAGGTCCAAACACCTCGTTTTCCCAATCAGAGTGGATCCCTTTCGTTCTGCGCATCTTTTTTAGAAAAGACTACGCCGAGTTGCGGTCCTCATTTCGAACTCCAAAAAAATGAATATTTCAAACTAAAAAAAATTAATAAATTTCAAAATTCTAAAAAATGAACATTTCGAACTCCAAAAAATTTAGAAAATTCTAAATCAAAAAATGAATATTTCAAACTAAAAATTAGAATATTTCAAACTAAAAAATTAGAATATTTCAAACTAAAAAAATTAGAATATTTCAAACTAAAAAAAATATTTCAAAACTCCAAAAATGAATATTTCCAAAAAACAAAAAAAATGAATATTTCAAAATCTAAAAAATTGGAGTATTTCAAAACTCCAAAAATGAATACTCCAAAAACAAAAAATGAATATTTCAAAATAAAAAATTGAATATTTCAAATCCTCAAAAATAAAAAATCACATATTTTCAAAATCTAAAAAATCGAATATTTCAAAATAAAAAAAATTAAAAATGTTGAAAACACAAAAAAGCACACCCCATTTGTCTAAATGCATTATGCGTGCTCATCTTTTGATTTCTTGTTAGCATCTACCTACTTACATATTGCATTTTTAATTATGTTATTTCTTTATTTCTGCCTTATTTAATAAAGATTAAGCCCGTTGACAAGATCATGAAGCATAGTCCACCTAATGTGCAAGGGGCTGAGTCAGAACAATCATTTAACTTGTTTTCTTAAGTGCTTTTCAGATGAGAGAAGAGGTAGGGCAATGAAACACATGCTATATATATCATGGCCAAAGGGGGGGCCAGCCCCAAAAATACATCATATGAAAATACCCCACCGTGTACACATCATCATGAAAAACACAAAAAGGTACAAGTTATGATAGGTGGCCTAACTCTCGCCACCACTCATGGCTGGTCAGGGGTGTCGGCTGCTCTCTGCCTCGCCTGGGTCGGCTGTCGAGCGAGAAGGCAATGGCCTCATGGATGTACGGGAGTCGGTCGAGCGTTGAGCGATGCATCCCTCCTGGACGTTCCTATGGTACTCAGAGGACGTCACTAAGTAGCTGGCGAAGTAGGCACTGGCTCGCCCCTCCCTCACGGCACACTTCCGACCATGCCGGTACCGGTCCTCTGCCTCACGCAGCAGGCGCTTGGAGACACCCAAGCTCGTGCGCGCGTCCAGGACCTGTTGGGAGAGACGCTCCCGCTCCTCGGCCCATCGGCCATGCTTCTGCTCCCACCGGCCACGCTCCCGCTCCCGCTCCCTCTGCTCCATGGAGAGCGTCACCCGCAACTCCGCAGCCTCACGGGGCAGGTCCACGTCGTGCTGGGAGGCTTGAGTATGCAGCTCAGACAACTGCTGCGTCAACTCCATCACCTCAGCGCTCGCAAGCGCCGCCTGGGCGATAGCACTCCGGAGCTCGTCAGACTACACACAAGCGGACACATGTAAGTATGTGATAATTTATTTACATACATGTAATCAATTTACTTACTCGTGCAGCAAGGTCACGCTCTGCCACCTCTGCTCGAGCTACCACCGATGCCAGCTACTCCCGGAGTGAGACCACCTCTGGGTCTGGAGCACTCCGGCTTGTGGAGGCACCCGCGGTATCGGTGCGCTCCACCGTGGCCCGCACCGTGCACTACACGTCAAAAAGAAATCAGGTCAGCACATGGTAAGGTAAAGAAAGCAAAGATATAATATTCTAAACTTACCATACTCGCCAGGGCCTCACGTGCCTCTGCTAGCTGGGCCTTTGTGCCCGCCAACTGGGCCCAGAGGGTGTCAATCAAGCCATCACGAGCATCCTGCATATGCACACATTCATTAGATCAATCGTACACATCACAATGAATTAGTGAAGTTTAGAAGTGCATACCCTAGCTGGCCTCATGTAGTCCCGCTCCTCGTATACCTCCTGGTAGCATTGGAGGTAAGCAAAACTGTCCACTGCGTCGGACTCTACCAAATATCCTCCTCGCTTCCAGTCAGCGTACTGGTCGGGGAAGCGCAGACGCCAATCCACCCTCTTGGCCTTCCCCCGTGTCCTCCTCCCAACTCCCCTCGGCTCGACCTCATCGGACCACACCTGGTGCAGCCCTAGCATCCTCATGGCAAGCCGCAAGCGGAGTGGTTCGATCTCGTTCAGGCAATACCCAATGATTCTGTCTGAAACGAGGTCGACCACCCTCTACCCAAGGCTGGCCATCGTCAGGCATACCTGCATAGGGCTGCCACGCCACCTGCACACATGCATACGTCAGTCACATATCATATGAAAATGCATGAAAAAGGAAAATGAGGTAGAATACATACCAGGAGGGCCGAGAAGTTCCGGATATCACGACGGAGGGTGTCGAGCTGTAGTGAGAAGGAGGTCGTTGTCACTACCGGTAGCCACCTCCATGCCAGGGGAAGTGCGTCGGGCCGCACCTCCATGGCCCTCCCCAAGGGAATGTAATAATAACTCCAAACCTGCATACATGAATATATGGATCAGTTGACTAACTATTTGAATGCAGGAAAATTGAAGTAAGTTCAAAGCAAGGAAAAGCGTACTTGGAGGAAAGGGGCAAATCCACCCACGGTGGTCTCACGGACAGTGCCGCTGGAGAAGTCTGCAAAGGTGTGCGCTAAGAAGGCCGCACCCCACGCATACTGCTCGACCCTCTCCAAGTCCTCAAGGGTCTCCAAGAAGCGGCAGTGGATGCCATCCCCCTTGGTCCCCAATAGCATCTTCCCCAAAAACAATACTATTAACCTCCTCAGGTCCCTGTCCGCCCTCTCTATGTCCTTGGGGTCCTGGCAATAAACCGCCCTCTCCAGCCCCGCCGCTTGCTGTACGAACTCGTGTAGCGACTCCTCGCCTGTCTGCCTCGCCCCGTGCAGACCTAGGCTCTGCAACAACACCACTCGATCGCCGAGCTCGTCCTCCCCCGAAGGCTCCATCCCCAGCGAATCCCGGGTGTGCTCTGTGTAGTCACTATAGGTGACCCCTGTCACCGCCTCTCCGTCCACCCTGAGCCTCATGATCCTAGCTACATTTTCGAGGCTGGGCACAATATGCCCCCAGGGCATGAGGAATGCCCTACTCACTCGGTCCCACTGCTCCTTGAGGGCCTGTACCAGGGGGCTATTTACATAAAAGGGATCGATATCCAAGATCGGCCCAAACCCCATCTCCCGGATCCGCTCCCTCTGGAAATCCGGGAGACCCTGGTACGCCGCTATCACCACTGGCCAGTGAATCCTCGGCCTCATAATTCCTTGCACATCAAAAAGGCACACATAGGTCAGTACAAGTCAAAGCACACTTAAACAATCAAAACTGTGCAGAAAACAAACCCTTTTTACGCTTCTCGGGCAGCTTTCTGAATCATGACCAACTCAGTGGTCGCGCTTCAATTTGAATCACGATCGCTGAGTCGGTCGCAGTTCATGTTGAAACGCGACGGCCTAAACCATCGCGATTCAACTCCTTGAACCAGTCGTCGAGATTCACCCTCTTCCCCTCTCTGGCCCGACGACCTTCCTCCTCCTCTTCCTCCTCACAAAAAAAACATGAGGGGTAGGGTTAGGGCACTCACCGTATCTCCTCATGGGGGAGCCTCGCGTCCTCTCCATCCTTGCCGGAGCCTCCCTCCCGGTGCTTCATCCTCCTCTTCCATCGCCGCCACCGCCTCTTCCTCCATGGACGTCAGAGCCTCCTCCTCCTCCATCACCGCCATTGCGGTGAGGAGCTCCTCTACCATCAACCGGGCTGCCGTTCCCGACGTTTCCACCTCCGCCTTCGTCATCACATCCGGCGTCGACAACGTCTCCTCCTCCGCCGAGCCACCCTCGCCTCGCCGGCATTTAGAGGCCACCTTCTTCATCGGGAATGAGAGAGATGAGAGAAATTAGAGAGAGAAAAGAGAGAGAGCTAAGGGATCGGGGATAAGGGAAACAGAGAGCTCGAGAGAGTGTGAGAGAAGGGAGAGGCGAAAGGAGAGAACAGAGGGGGAATAGGTTTAAAATGCGATGGACACAGTCGTCGCGATTTGCACACAGCTAAGTAAAACACGACGGAGGCCATCATCGCGATTCAAAAGATCATCATTGCCCCGACGTTGAGTTTAAGGCATGAGAATTTTGATTTTCGAGGTACATTTGATACGCGACGGGGACGATGGTCGCGATTTAGGGTTAAGCGCGACGGTCTAGTTGGTCGCAGATAAGGATGATAATTGCGACGCTTGTGTCCGTCGCGATTCAAAAGACTCACCCCGAGGGCCAATTTTTAAGGAAAAATCTAAGTTGTTTGGATGATACAATCATGTATGATAGTGCAATTTGGCCGCATAAAGGATGTAATATATTTCTCATTGAAGATTTAATTTCGCCATTTACAAACGACCACTTTGGGCCAAATTTTCATGAGTTCCTTTACATACGTCATCCACTCTTCCACCACCTCCTCCACACGTGGGACTGGCCGCCTGAAAGAGCAGACCTTCCACAGCACTTTGATAGAGCCTCTTCTCCGTCGTTGTTGGTACTGATCTCCCGTCTCTTGATCGGTGGTAGATGAGATGGCCCCTCGAAGTTGCGCCGTGGGAGTCCAAGATGGGAGAGGTAGCGGTAGGGGTTGTAGAGTAAGAACTCAGTCACCCAAATCAAGCGCAATTCCACATCAGGCGCTAGTTGCATCCGTAAGTCCTTGGTTAGAAGAGGAGCCAAAGTACAAGTGAACGCGTTCCTGGGCATGCTTCGGAGATGATCACGCCAATCTGCCCGCGTTTTGAGTTGTGGTATGCGATTTGCCACACGCCCTTCTAAGCCCACCAAACCGTCCATATGACGGAGCAGACTCTTGGAGAATATTCGGGATGAGCTAGTAGCCTCATTATTCATGTCAAACTTAAAGTGCAAGTCAGTCCAACAAGTGAATAATAACATGGCTGTAGGGAGGCCTACCCAAGCTCACCACCATGAGTCCGCTGTAGAGGAAGGCTAGCACCGCCGGTCCCAGTCTCTCTCCCTCCCATGTGCCGCATACCGCACTGAGCTGTTCCTCTTCAAGTGTGTTGTGTATCGATGGAAAGAGGAGTGCACCCGCCAGGAATATGACGAACCCTCTCATCACTTTCTCTAGTCTTTCATTGTTCTCTATCTTTGATATCTTCCTCGTTGTCCAAGCCGCCATTTTTTGCAACTTGATTCCTTTTCTGGCTTGGATGTCCCGGGCCACCCTTGTATCCATGAAGCTCTCAAGAACTTCCTTGCTTGTGATGCTCCTTGGCATAATGGCCATCTCATCCTCATCTCCTCTCTTTATCCGCTTCAATCCTAATAACATTTCAACTTCTTCCAATAGGATGGTTGCTTCAAAGGTTTTGAAGAGGAAGGTGTGGGTTTGAGGGTGTCATAACTCAACTAAATCACCCATTGCCGCCCAATCAAGGTGAATTTCATGATAGCTTTTGGCGTGGATGGCTAAATTTTGGATTCCCCACTTAGAGAGGATGGCTTTCATGTTTAGGCTTATGAAGGCAGTTAATTTTTGAAGCCATGGGAGACGCATGTATCGTCTAGTGCTCGGGAAGATAGGATATTCCTATTGGTTTGGCCATAGAGGTTGGCGCATGAGTTGCATGGGAGTATGGATAGTATAGGATTTTGATGTGGGGAAGATGATGGGTCGACCATGCTTTTGGAAGAGGAAGAAAGATAAAAGAAAAGAGAAAAAAGAGAAGAAGAGAACAGTAAGAACAGGAAGAAAACATCAAGATCAAGTAAAGAACACATCAAAATAAGATGAATTCAATTCAAAAATCACTTGAACTCACCAATTTTGCTTGAATCAACTTGCATATGTGTCCATCCACCTTGCTTAATCTCTGGAAACCTTCAATTCTTGGTCTCTTGGATGAGGGTGCTCCATCATGATCCATGGTTCCTCTCCTCCTCTTCTCGTCTTCTTGGTTGGTTGCTTGTTTCTTGCACTTTAGAAGAGTTAGAGAACATGAAGAGAGTAGGGGGAGGTGTTTTGAAGCCCCCCTATGGCCGCACAAGCCCGGAGGCAAGGCCAAAACAGAGCAAGAAATGCAAAACAGGCAAGGAAATCAAGCCTTGGGTGAAAGTTTCAAAATCGTGACCGACACATACATCGCGATTCAAAGCGCTCACTCTGACTTCCATTGTGACTGGTGAAGGTAAATCGCGACCGACTAGGTCGTCGCGATTCAGGTAAGTGAAACGTGTCCACATACCCTGTCGCGATTTTCAAGCAGCATTATTTTGATATTTGTGCTCCATGGTTGTTGCTTGTCAATGCTAACTAATCTTTGAGCGCATGTTTTTGGATATGCGTTTCTTTTCGTACATTTCATGCCCATCTTCGGTGAATCTCTGATCCGGTATTGCATAATTGCATAGTACTATATGATATACCTCATTAGAGCATATCAAGGACCTCGAGGCTCTGATGAATCTGAAATTTGAGTTCCCCTCCACCGCTAAAAGTAGTGATAATTTCAGAGGACTCTTACGACTTGAGGATAGGCCGTTATGCTTTACAAGAAGGATGACGGAACCCATCTGGTATCTTGACTTCGGTGTCGTAACATTATTATCCTTGATTATTTTATATTTTCTTTTGTTCTATCTTTCTCTTTTAGCCCAGCATGCATCATGTAGGACTTTGAGCTCATTTCTGGAAGATTACTCTCGTGCTTAACTGAAGAGAACCACTTATCCTTAATTCTAATTGATATGAAATATTCCATTTCGAGTCAAGTACCTATTTCACTTTGTTGATCTTTGAAGATCGTCTCTTGAGAAACTCCTTGCTTTGGATTCCTATATCAACTCGTCTATTTTCCCATAGATCCACCTTGGCTGCAGCATGTCCACAAGCTGGTAAACGCTCCCCAATGGTAAAACCTACCGGATTGTGTTCGTAGGTACTTCCCTGACACTAGAAGTTGATCTTTTCTCCCTTTCGTGCCTACGTGCACACCCTTTCCCTTCGTCCAAATATTGAGTTATCTCTTGAGATTTTCTACAAGCCGCTTTACTTTGAATTGAAGAAAAACTCCTGTCATATGTTGTTGAGGCATGTCCCATCACACCTTGGTGTCTACTTTTTAGTCACTCCACTTCATTCCACTCAACTCACTTCATTCCATTGCTTTCATTTCGTGTCATTCTGCTTCATCTCCTTGCAAAGTAGACGCCAAGGCGAGACAGCTGTAGACACGTCATTTTGACAATATATCGAGTACATTTCATGTTATATCGCAATGCCTCAAAGTGGCTCTCTTTAATTAACCTCTTAAGTAATTTTACTATTTTTCTGGTTTTTTCTAGGACTTTTAGGAATTTTTTTAGGGGCTTTGAAGGTGCACAAGTGATTCGCGACGGACACAGTGGTTGTGATTTAAGGAGCCTGATCCGCGACAGGTCAAGCTGTTGTGTATCACACTTCTTTTTCTGGCGCTTACCCCATTTTGAATTGCGTCTGTTCAAGTCATCGCGTTTAAGAGTTTTCAATTTCGATTTATGGCAATTTCCAAAATGTTTTTTAGAAAGATTTTGTTGCTCATTAGAATCGCGTCCACATAGGCTGTTGCATTTCTAACCTTCCATCATATGAACATCGACTCCCTATAGGAAGATCGATTCTGTTCAAATACGCGACCACTCATGTCGTCGCGATTCATTATTTCCATTTATTAAATTTGGAAAGAATCGATCACTATTGGAAGTGTTTGAAACGCGTCGGTTTGTGTCGTCGCGATTTTAAAACCTGCTATAATCGATGTTTGGAAAGGCTTATTCAGAGCAAGTCGATCTTTTGAAACACGACGATTTAGTCGATCGTGATTCACATCAATAGGTGACCACTATGTCCGTCGCGATTTACCAAGTTTCACCCCTATAAAAAGACCCTCGAGGCCCATGTTTAAAGAATAACCCAAACACTACGGCGAAGCCCTGCTGCACTGGAGACTTGCACTCTGAAGCTAAGAGCCGCCATTTCAAGCTACACCGAGCCTTCATACATTGGAACTTGGTGTCTTCATCTGCTTAAGTGAATTGGAGGAGGAGGCTTCTTCCATTTCTTCATCCACAGCAGCGGGCTCAGTTCGCCTATTCTTCTTTCCCCTTTTTCCTTACCTCATTTCTTAGCACATTCATCACATCATCACTCACACACTCACTTTATTTCATCCATACCTAACTTTTAGGGGTTTAACACCACTTCCGTAAGGTGTGTTCAAGCCCATGCCACTGTGTTTTTCATATACTTCTTTGAGTTTGATTCTACACGCCATAGTCTAATTGTTCTTTCACTTGTTTGCTTGTTTTTCTCCATTTTGCAAGGTAACCAAGCAGCTAAGGTCTTCTCTGCCAGCCGGCCGGTTGGAGGAGTAGAAGTCAACCCACCACAATTTCATCTTCCGCGATCTTTGGGTGAAGGTAAGTACTCTCTCCGCCTCTCACTCACTCCTTCGGTACCCTGGCATACCTGGTGATCACCTTTCCCTCTGGTGCACACACACACTCCTCTTTTCTCCCTCTTTCATGCATCACTCCATCATTATAAAAAAATCCTTTCTTTTTTTTTAATTATTTCTTTGTGGAGTGTTTTGAGATGAAAAACACATTCACACCTGCCCCCTTGCAGTGAGGTGCCTTTGGGGACTCGCAGCAATTTGAAGAAGAGGAAGCTTCTCTCTGTTGCTCAGGCCATGAACTGGCTGAGCACTGCGAGGAGTCTAGTGAGCCGTTGGACGTCGCGAATCATCTTCAGACTGCTCATTTCCAAAATTGCTTGAATCTTTTCGAGATTTGCCTCTATTCCTCTGCTAGACACGAGGAAGCTACGAAACTTTCCCGAGCAAACTCCGAAGGCGCATTTAGCTAGGTTGAGCTTCATGTTGTACCTTTGCAGAGTTGTGAAGGTTTCTTCCAGATCAGCGAGGTGACCGGTGCTCGGACGTGTCTTGACCAGCATGTCGTCGATGTAGACCTCCATGTTGCACCTGATTTGCTGATTGAACATCTTGTTGAACAGCCGTTGATATGTTGCACCTGTGTTTTTTAGCCCGAATGACATCCTGGTGAAGCAGTAGAGGCCGAGGTCGGTCATAAATATTATGGCGTCTTGTTCTGGGGGATGTATGCTGATCTGGTGATAACCAGAGTAGGCATCAAGAAAGCTGAGGAACTCGTGCCTCGACGTCTCATCTACCAGTTGATCAATGTGCGACAAAGAAAAGTTATCCTTTGGTGTTGCTTTGTTGAGATCTTTGTAATCCACGCACACCCACCATTTTCCATTGGCCTTGCAGACGAGGACCACATTAGAGATCCACCTCAGATACTGGGCTTCTCGAAGTAGACCAGTTGATCGGCTTTTGATGACATGAACGTGGATCATGGTTTGCTATTCTTAGTTGATGGGATGTCGCCTTTGCTGTACTGATGGCACCCTCGGATCCAGATTTAGATGATGTGTTATCACTTCTGGAGAGATGTCGGGCAGCTCGTCATCCGGCACACGAATGCACCCAGGTTGGTGAGCAGAAAGGCTTTGTAGCGTTGTTGCTCGGCTTCTGGTAGCATTGCGCCATTGTAGAGGATGTGCTCGGGGTTGTCATCTACTTGGATCGACAACAAGTCTTCAGCATGTGCTCCTCGGTTGGTTGAAGCGTCTTCGGTGGGTGCGGGTGGAACCACTAAGTCTTCTACTGCGAGCTACTTTTCTCTTAAGGAGAGAACATAGCATTGCTGAGACTCGCGCTGGCTTTCGAGCACCTCACCCATGCCATGAGGGGTAGGGAACTTCATCTTCTGGTATAGAGATGAGGGTACGACCTTGATACGACCGATCAAGTCTCTACTGAGGTTGACTTTGTACCATGGCATGCTTCTGATCACTAGGAATTCTACCATCTTGGTCATATTTTTTGCACTGTTCCCAGAGTAATGGGCAGACGGATCCGACCCATCAGATGCACTGAAACTCCAGAGAAATCGAACAGAGGCGTTTCTACCAGAGATAATTGTTCGGGTTTTAAACCCATTAAAAGGAAGTAGTCGTACGATAATACATCAGGTGCACTTCCATTATCCACAAGTATATGCCACACATTACAATGATTGATGGTGGCTGAAATGACTAGCGCATCAGTGTGTGGGGTCGTAACTCCTACAAGGTCATTGTTCGAGAAGGTGATGGCCTCCTCAGACTGTGCGGGTGCCAGACTCAATGGGTAAGGAGTGGGTCATTGTGCGGGGGACTGCTCCACTTGGTGCACCCTTCGAGCATAGTTGCGCCAGTTCTGGCTGCTCTCCCTGCCTGCACCTGGACCTCCCTTGATCACATTGATCTCTTGCCAATTCGGCTCATTGTTTATGGGTTGATCGGTGGTCCTTTCTCGGTGTCTAGGGCGGTCTTCATTTTGACGCACGTACCATCTGAGGTAGCCGTGCTTTATCGAAGACTCAATCTCATCCTTGAGTTGGCGGCATTCAGAGGTGTCATGACTGTGGTCATGATGGAAGCAATAGTACTTGTCTTGGTTGCGCTTGCGGAGGTCAGAGTGCATCTCGGGAGGCCACTGAACATATTGTTCATCCTGGATCTCGGCCAAGATTTGTTCGGAAGATGCCATGAGGGGGGTATATTTGGTGAAGGGGCGTGGTTAGCGCGGTGAATCCCTGTTGCATCGGCTCTTCTTTCTTTCTCGGTCAGAACCATTGTTGGAAGGCTGCTTCTTCTCTACCTGGTAGCCCTGGTCAGCTCGGTTGGACGCAAGGCTCTCCTCACATGCAACATGGCACTGGGCGGTTGATAGAAGCTCTACCAGGGTCGTCGGCTGTTGCACCCCTAGCATCCGTTGGAGGAATTCGTCTCGCGTGCCCTGAATGAGGGCACTGGTGGCAAGGGGGACGTCCAAACGTGGGATGCATAGGGCTTCACTCTAGAATCTTTTGACGTAGTCTCAGAGGGCTTCACCCTTCTTTTGCCACACTGCCAGTAGAGAGGCCGTTGTGAGAGGCTGTGATCTTCCACCCAAAAAGTTGTCCCGGAAGGACTTCTTCAGCTGGTGGAAGGAGGTGATGGAGCCTGCTGGGAGGGTCTTGAACCAATCCCTCACGATCTCCTTCAACGTGGCCGGAAAGGCCTGACACTTTGCCGCATCTGATGCTCCGTGGAACACCATGTGCGACTCGAACCCGTGGATATGGTCCGTCGGGTCAGTAGTGCCATCGTAGGGTGCGATGGAAGGCAACGACATCTTCGTAGACACTCAAGCTTCCAAAATCTCCACCGCAAAGGGGGATTGGAAGTCCAGATCATCCATTGGAATTCTGCCTTCTATCTTGTGAACCATCGCATCCATCTGGCGGACGCAACCCTCCATCCACCACTCTAGATCAATGACGTGCCGGAGTTGCCTTGCCAACTCCGAGTCGGAGTGCGCAGAGCCCTCTCGGAGGGAGCCACGGGAGTTTAAGCCGACGACGGAGTCGGAGGAAGTGGGACCACAGTAGACCTTCGGGGAGACTTGCCCTGGTGCTCTGGTGACCGGCGGGCTGATGGGGGGCGCCGCAAATGATAGGCTGACTCCCCGCGATGCTCTTGAAGTTGGCGTGCTGACGGGGTTGGCGGCTGTCGTCTGGATGACTCCGCCTGTTGCTTTGGTGTCGGAGGGACTGATGGGGTTGGTTGTCTCGCCAATTGGGTCTGAGGGTTTTGGTAGACCCCCATCGGTTTCCGAAGTTGCCCTTGGAGCTCTACTACTTCATGGGACAAAATCGGAGTTTTGACCGCATGCAGGTCCATTGGTGGTTGTGCCGACGGGGACTGTGTTGACGTTGATAGGAGGGGCTTGGTCGCGCGTGTCTTCCTGCGACTAGTAGGATTGCGTCCCCTACTCCCGTGGTTCTAGTGAGAGGATTGTCCACGTGCCATGACAGTCGTCGTTCCCACAAACAACGCCAACATGTGGGAGAGAGTTTCTGCAGTTCGGTACTGGATCGAGTAGGTTCCCACTTGATGATTGAGGAGGAGAGAGCGAACGGTTGCCGGCGTAGACGGGGACCTGCAAGACCAGAAAGCGTCAAGGGAACCCAGTTGAAGAACCGGGAGAACCCTCCGATACCAAAGTCAGTGATGGCTGTCGTAGGCCTAGAAGAGAAGGTTCTTTTAGGTGTGTGGTCTTGCGCGTAGGTGATTGTGTGGGGGTGATTCCACGTACCTCTACATGGGGGGTTACCTATCCTTTATATAGACAGGGGATCTGAAGAGTCCTGGCGCGCCCTCCTCCAATGGCGAGGGGAAGGATGTGACAGATAGGTTCTCAAGATAAGAGGATGTCTGTTCAAGCCATCCCTTGGGAAACCCGTGCCAGGGCTACTCGTCGATGGGGAGGCGTGACTCACCGTAACATTAAATGCAGTGCGGGGCCCAAGGTCGGCTGCTCATGATTGCTCTTTATGACCGAACAGGGCACCACATACTTGCTCGGTGAGGCTGCCCGGTGTTCAGTGGCTACCTACCATGCAACGGATGCTCAGTGATCTTATCTTGCTCGATATGCTTGGAAGTTAAGTTCCATAGTGCCCTTAGATGCATGGCGATCAATGCGTGTTCGGAGACTTTGGCTGTCTCTGGAGACATGTGGTTGGGAAGCCGTCACACTATTTCTTTACTAGGTCATGATGGGTTTATGAGTCTAGGAGGTGAGAAATGACCTCCACAACAACCCTAGGCTGCTCCTGCCATACATATATGATTCCAGGAGATGGATCTGCAGTGCTCACTGCAGCTCTCGCGGCCTCGTAAACTCCTTGTACACTGCAACGTGCCACTGACAGGGTGGGGAGGGGGGATCGATATTGATGAAGGTCATGACATGCGCGCAGCTGCGAAGAGGTGGTACTGCCTGCCCAGAAGAACATCTCGCCCCAGCGCGGGTGGCTCAGAGCTCGATCGGAAGGGCAGCAGCACAGTTAGTTAACAATAAATGGGATCTCCCATGCAGCAGAGCGAGTAGCGGCTCCGCTCACGCCCCCAAGTTAATGCGCCCCTTCCCTGCCGGCAGTAGTGTCGCCCGGCCGGCGCCGCACCGAACCCTTGCCCGGCGCACCGGCAACTGCGAGTGCGCAGGCTTCGGCTTCGAGAGGGCAGCGACCGAGGGGGCTGGAAGCTCCAGTTCCATGGAAGGGGGTGTCTCTGAGCTTGCACTGTGTATCGACCCTGAATGGCGGTGGCCTGGTGCTGTGCAGTCCCGGCGGGCACAGTGGAAATGGGAAGATGCATGCTTTCTCTTCCATGGACGCCGGGGCCTGTTACGAGTGGGGACGGGAGGGGTCCGCGACGTCGCTGCCAAATGATTGCCGTCACTGAGGTGAGGCCAGTGCGGGGGAGCAGTAGCGCAGTTATTGTGATATCCTTAGAACTCGTGAAATGGGTAAATTGGCAGTCCTCTCTGTCTCACATCCGCATTAACTAGGATGGGAAAGGGTATAGGGAAAGTACGGAGGTTTCTCAAAGTTGTTGTTGTGTGTGTGGGGTGGGAGAGGCTGGTTGCTGAATGATGTGTACCTACCTACTGTCGCAAAGTATCCACGTTTAATTTTTATTTAGAGAAAAAGCTAATATAATCATCGTGATAACATTGAAAATTTTTTTATCGTATGTTGTTTAATCAAGGACATGCATGTTGAAGTCATACTAATAATAAAAAAGAACCCTTTAATTTTAAAGAAAAATTTAGTGTAACTTTTTATTATATTTAAGTGTAATACGACTAAATATTAAATTTATGTGGCACCTAATAATTGGTTGTCACTTTATCACTCTCTATGTGAAGAGTGTCACATGAATTTAGTGCCTAATCATATTACACTTAAGTACAATAAGAAAGTACATTAAACTTTTCTCTCAATTTTGTATGGTAGGATGTCTTTTACCAATTTTTTTTTGAAAAGAACGTATGTGTACGTACATTGAAATAAAAATTTCTATTTAATTCATCAAATGTTTAATTAGGATCTTTGGACTTAATTTTTCTCGTTTTCAGCTTATTTTTTTTCCTGTCGTTGGGTGATACAAGAATCAAATACTTACATCTTTTCCCAATGAGGGGAGTCCTGCAGATACTTTTTTTTTTACTCAATATTCTTCTGAATGAGATATTTTCTGCACTACTTATGGCTCAGAAAATTTTATTTGAGCAGTATTTTAAGGCTTGAGATCCTTGAACGAAGAATCTATAATCATCTCCATATAGACATGGCAAATAGGTTTATGTGTCTCAAGATTGTCTTCTGAACTCTCTTCTGAGAAGAAAGTCCAGGTAGGTTTCTAATTAAGCCCACAAGACATTGAATACCATCCCTGAAATATGTGGTTAAGATCATGTTAGCATTTGCTGGGAAAGACATATATATCTTAGCTCTTGTAGAGAAAGGGATGCTAAACTAAAAAAGGAATGTAATTAATCAGTATAAATGGGTGGGACTCTGTTTACATTAAACAGTGAAAAGTATATCAAGGATTGCCATAAATTTTGCAATTATCTACTCACCCAAGCTTGCACAGCCACACTTTTTTAAGTCAAATTATCTCATCGTTTTGTGAGTGGGTGCCTATCTGAATCACATGAGCTTGACACTGGATATCCATGTAAACATATGATCAACAATAACCGACATTTCACAAGTGGAACATCATGGTGACAGTGTCGGCCATGTTTTTCTGCTTCGCATAGCTTTGGACCCACACGTCAACTGGAATATCCAATACGGTAGTGCTAGGTTTTAGAACACACCAGAACCTGGCAACCAACTTTAGCAGACATCAAATAGAACGAGGACAAAAGGACTCAGAGCTCCAAGGAATAGGATGATCCATGCATTTATACGCGAAAATCCACAAGCAAGGAATTGTTATCACCCGCCGAGTGGCATGGCAGCACAGATTGTCCTCCATCCTCATCCCCCTCCTGTAAGATTTTCTTCGTCATTCACCGCATTTGGAGTTAAACAAGTTTGTCTGCTAGAGAGCTCACAGATCAGACAGTAGCTAGAACGACGTACACGTAGCCCCCGGGGGCACCAGGGCGAGGAGGAAAAGTGAGAATGGGAACTGATGAGAAGGCCCCCAGGGGACTAGCCGCATCTGCCTTTGTCTTCTACTACGTTCCATCCACCCCCGGCCTCACATCTCGGCACCCCCTCCCCCCGGCCGGGCCTCTGCCGCGTCGTCTACAACATCACATGCAGCAGCAGAACGCAGACAGATGAATGGGCATCTTATAATATTCTTCTCCCCGCGGCCTCCGCTCGAACGCAACACACGCACTGACACGGAAGAAGACATGCATCCCCCCACCCTCCCGACCCATAACGTAAAATTTCATTGTTTCGAAAACGTTTGATAAATGAAAGGGGTGAGGTGTGGTAAGTGGTGGATTTTTCTTGTGGCCTCTCCCACTCTCCATAGCTTCGCTCACCGGCCGGGACAGGCGGGGAAGGGGATGGTGAGAGGAAGGTTCCTTGTTTGAGCGGTGTGCCAAGTGTTACTACGGCATGGCGAGCAGAAGGGTTGCTGAGGGGTCCCTCTCGGAGCTTGGGAGAGAGGGGGGAGGGAATTGCTTTAGGTGCGGTGAATAGGTCATTCACGGGAAGCTTGGGGTTTCCCTTTCTCAAATTTATTCCTACGTACCCTGCAAGGCACAACAGTTTCTTTGATCTCGCTATCTTAGCCCCCACCACACACTCCCGGTCCCTCTCTTTCTCCGGGTTTGTTCTCTCTACCCGCCCTTTTTGTCCCCTCTGCCATTAATAACGCTTACCTCATCCAGTCGTTAAAGCTAAAGCTCGTCCTCCCGGAGAAGGCCAGTTGCCTGCGTGGTAGGGAAAACAACAGCTACTGATTTCTACGTCTTCTGGAGGGGGTGGCGGTGGGGAGTGCGCAGAATGCCCACTTGCCCAACTTGAAGAGAGCCCATTTTCTTCTTTGCCCTTGGTTCTACGCGGGGCCTTGGGGTTGAGGTAACTCCATTAGAGGATTTGATGTAGATTGTAGAGAAATGATATGTAGGAAAGGAGCAGTAATTTGTCGGTTGGACTTACACAGTGAGCTCTTCTTTACGTGCGGTTCAAATACTCGCTCAGAAATCATCGCTTTTTATCTCAGCTTTTCTTTGTTTCTTCCTCTCTAAAAAAATGGTGCCAATGGACAAGGATGATCATTAGATTGGGTAGCGGAAGGTTAGAAAATCCTAGCCTATTTGTAAGAAAGAAAAAAAAAATCAGGAGCCTTAAGAAGGTGTTCTAAAAAAATCTTCTGCTATCTAAGTCAAGTTCCACTAGAACAAGTGAAAATAAGATCACTTTTCATCAGTACTCAGATGAACCTACATTGGATTGGAGGGCAACTAAGTGTTTTAAAAGCCTTATCTTCCATGTGCATCTCACTATCATTGAGGGCATATATAATCATGATCGTGAGAAGTTAACGAGAGACGATATGATACTTAACGTGGGTTCTTTATTGAGAGTTACTCTCCAATCATGCATGGAGTATCCATTAATCAACTTTACATTAATGGAGAGTTATGACCATAGATCAAGCGGAAAAAATAACCATCTCCTCTTTGCTTTCCTCCTTGAATTCTTAGGATAAATTTGATTGACATAAAATGTCGGGGGCAATGTTAATTAGGCTTTCTCGACTTATGAGCAAAATGGCGGCTGGTCGAGATATAATCTCTCCATAGTGCATTCCAACTATTTTGGGGGCATTATTCTGTAATACGATTGTACCCTAGGGCTTCGGTCTGGTTAAAAAGGGGCCTTTCACGTGAGCTAGTGGATTGCTCGTAGCGCTTCTTAGTGGGTCCCGATGAACTGTCACCTTTTGAGCTCGGCCTGCTTGAATTTTTATTGGCCTTTAATATTAATTAATGAGCTAAAGTTTGAGATTGTCACTCTCCAGGATCTTTCTTTATAGGGTGTTTGGTTGTATTTTTTTAATAATTTTTTCTCTTAAATTTAAAAAAGAAAGAGGACAGATATCTTAACATGTTTGGTAAGTAAATTTTTTTTTAAAAGTAAAAATTCTATCATGCCTAAATCTCTCTCAAAATAAAAACACCTACTCACCAATTTTTTTTTTGAAATACACACTCTCGTTCCTCTCCCCCACCGCGCGGCAGTTCCCCTCGCCGGCGGTTCCCCCACCGCGGCAGCTCCCCTCGCCGGCGACTCCCTCCCCTCCCCCCCCCCCCCACCCGCCCTGCACCCTCCCCAGCCCCGGCAAACCCGCCCTGCACCCTCCCCAGCTCCGGCCGGCCCCAGCCCCGGAACCCCCACCGCCCCCGCGCTCCCGGAACCCGCCCCTGCCACCCCAGCACCCCCGCTCTCCCCCCCTGGCCCGCCCCCGCCCCCGCCCCGGAACCCCCCACCGCCCCGCGCTCCCGGAACCCGCCCTGCCACCCCAGCACCCCCGCGCTCCCCCCCTGGCCCGCCCCCGCGCTCCCTCGCCCCGCCCCCGCCCCCAGCTCCGGTCGGCCCCAGCCCGGAACCCCCACCCGCCCCCGGAACCCGCCCCCGCCCACCCTGCCACCCCAGCCCCCGCGCTCCCCCCCCCCCCCCCCCCCGGCGCTCCCCCGCCCCGCCCCAGACCCCCCCAGCCCCGCCCGGAACCCCACCCCCCTCCCCCGCCCCGGCGCTCGCTCGCCCTCAGCCCTACACCCTCCCCCCCTCCGATTCCCCCGCCCCAGAACCCAACCCCCGCCCCCGCCCGCCCATCCCCGGCGAAGGCCCCCACCCCCTCCTACCAGCCCTGCCCCCCTCCCAAACACATTAACACAAAATTTAAAAATTTTAATATTTTTATCAAACAGATAACATCACCTCATCACAATTTTAAATTTAAAATTAAAAACGAACACAACATAATTTTTAAAGTAGAAATAGTTTTTTTTTATAAATTGCTCCCAAACACCCTATTAAGAAAAAACTCTTTATCATAAGAAGCGCATTTTGGTAATTCTCTTCTTGGATGTTTGTATTTTGTTCCCCGGTAGCGGATTAAAAATTTCAAAATAAGACAATATGGATATAGAAATACATGAGAGATTACCATAGGTATCTAGAATGAACATGTACATCACAAAAATAACGTTAATAGTGCGTAAAAGACACTTTTTATGTACAAAAGATCGCTTAAACTTACGCAGAAGACCATTGTGTGTGCACACGGTTGATGTTTCTAAATGATATGCACATATACAGATATAAACATAAGAGTGATAAATATATAATTTTATTTTATAATACTAATTTTTATAATTATGTTACTTTTTTCTTCTTCTTTCTTTTACTACAAACACGGGACAAGAACCACATGCAGTCAAAGAATTTGACGGGTTCTCTTAAAATCACTTGGAAGCTTCCAAGTGATGCGTTACAATTCTCTGATCAAAACGATTAAACAACTTCGAATAGGCAAACAGAACATTATACCTCTTTCCTTAGTCTGACATCATAAGTTCCAAGCTGGTTATCCCATTGAAGCAACCTTCCTTCGGCAATTACCGGCCATATGGGAGCGGAGCGGATGGATATTACGACCTTCTTAACTCATAGCTAGCTATAATGGTTGAGAGCATTCAAGTGAGGCGATCATGCGACCTGCAATGGTCACACTTCCCGGACTTCTTAACTCATAGCTAGCTATCACGCTTCAACTATCTCCTCTCGGTGCTACCGACGAGGTCAAGTGTCGAGCCCTTCCGGACTTAATTGGCTTGGGGGGAGAGCAGCTTGTTGGTTCAAGACCCTAGCTCCAGAGTCGATCTCATCCTTCCAACAACTCAGGGATAAGTTTCTCAAACATTTCACGGGTATGCCCGACCCATGAAGAGCTCGACCTACTCTTTATCGTAAGGCAACCCCCTAATGAGCCCCTGTGCAATTACATGGGTAGGTTCTACACTGAAGTCGTCACTGCTGCAAAACAGGGTATACTCGACCCTGTTGGTTGGAACCGTGGACGGTGAAGGGAATCCACGACACATTCCTCCGTCCTCTTTTCACACCCCCAAAATACCCCTAAAAAATGACAGTTTCATCCTTAAACCCGTCGTTAGACCTCCCCCTTAATTAATCCCAAAACTAAAGCCCGCGAAATAGCTTTTCTCTCCCCGCCGAAACCCTTTCCCCCAGTTTCCCCCTTTCCCCAAATGCAACAAAACCCTCTGTACCCGCCGAAACCTTTCCCCTTCCCTCTTCACAAAACTGCTTGCTCGGGTTGGGCTGCGAAGCCAAGGGCGCCGGCGGAGGAGGAATGCAATCGCTCTTTTGAAGCCATGGGCGCCGACGGAGGAGGAAAGCAATCGCTCGGCCTAAACCTTTCCCCTTTCCTCTTCACAAAACTGCCTGCTCGGGTTGGGCTGCGAAGCCAAGGGCGCCGGCGGAGGAGGAACGCAATCGCTCGTGCGAAGTCAAGGGCGCCGGCGCGGGTTGTGCTGGGAAGCCAAGGGCACCAGCGGAGGAGGAAAGCAATCGCTCGGGTTGTGCTACGAAGCAAGGGCGCCAACGATCCCTTTTCCCTGCTCAGAGTGAGGTATGTGCCGTGACAAAACTTGCCCCCAAAACCCGGCTCTCCAAGGGTGGGGGTGCCGGCCATCTTCCCTGTTTAATACTAACTTCGGATCGCAGCCGCCCCACGAAGATCAAACGGAAGGAAATCCCAATCGCCAAAGCCCCCTGCAGCCTCTCCCGGTCTCCCCTTGGGCCGGAGGGTCCAGCTTCCACAGGAGAAGAGTCACAGGTATACCGTCAAAAACATTATGTTTGTATCTATATATAGTGGGGAGGAGGGGGATTATATACGCCACTGCAAACTTAATTTTGTTAGTGAGAAATAAGTGACTCCTGATCTGTTTCGTTTGCAACTGTGTTAAGAGAGTCAGAAAGAATGATCAAATAAATGATGCCATAAGCACCATGCAACTCTCTTGTACCCAGGGACCTTGGCCACAGACGATAGAGAAAGTAGTCATACTGAATCAAGAGGGCAGATTAAGCTCACTGGCTTCTTCGGTTGGCCTCGGTCGTCCACTACTTGCAACGTTGGTGCGCCGGTGAGTACTGGGTAGAGTTTTGCCGGTGAACAATAAGAGTGACTCCATTTGAAAGGTTAGATCTCTCCTCTACCCTGGTTCCATATAAATATAGCTTATTATGTACAAAGAGATAAAGATACGCCCAGTGGTATATTGAGGCAGGTTGCTATGTACATCCTTTCTAGTTTAATTTTAAGAATTTCATATGAATCTTCTGCTTTCATAGTCATGACACTTTTTTTGCCTACATCGGTGCCTTTTTTAAGTGTATGCATTATATTTGTTATATGTTATAAGCATTAACCCCCCCCCCCCCCCCCCCCCCCCCCCCCAAAAAAAAGGGGGGGGGGGGGACAGTGCGTATAAATTGTGGCTGTGTACATCCTTTGTAGCATCATATTTAGAGAGCCCAGTTTTAATTTTTTTTACTTGTGATGATGTTGTGTAAATGCATCCATGTCATATACTTTGAGTGTTTGACTTCTTTTGCAAGTTCCCAATTGAAAAAGTAATCCTTGTTTAGTTTCTGAAAAAAAATTAGGATATCACAATGATAAGATGTGGGTGTCTATTGTGGGGCAGAATTTGTTATTATCAAATTCCCTTCAACATCAAAAGACCCTCAACGTGCATACATGTTCAGAAAAAAATGATTTATCAAATTCCCTTCAAAACAGAACGGGTGAACTAGATTGGAACTAGTGAAGACCAATCGAAACCTGTAGGTTCCAGCATTGATTAGGCAAGTTTTCCATTGATAGTAGAAACTAAATTTTTATTCCATTAAATCAATCTAAGCCAGCCTTCAAGTGGACATGTGTATTGGTATTTGATCTAAACCATCGGCTTAACAAGTTCAGAAAGTTAAACCAGCCATAACCGGCGAAATATAATAAACTGTGATTTTTATTTAGGTATCTTTCAATTTTCAAATTATAAATGGAAAGGTCACCAAATTCATTTGGCACTCTCTCTAATCAAGACTTCATCTATGGGTCTTTGCCTGCCTCTGCTATATACCCTGCTCTTGTTGGATAAAGATGGTATCTATTTTTCTTGTTCAGGGAGGGTTTTATAATGCTTCTTATTTATTTTCTGCTCCAGATTTTAGTTAAGATGGAAAAACTAATCCTCTGAAATCTGCAATGAGAAGTTAATGCCCTAAAAAACAACACATTGTGCATAGGAACACTTTTCATGTCTGTCATATATAGGGTTTTACATACCTTAATTACACCTGCTCACTGAAAAGGATAAGATGGAAAGCTACTATAACTTGTAATGTATATTAAAACTCCTGATATTACCCTATTTGCAATGCCTGAAATTCTAGGCTCAGAAATGTAAATCAAAATTGTCCATAATTGCGGATCGGTGGTTATGAAATTATTCTCGAACTCCAAACTAGCCATGAGGTAAAGGATGTTAATTATTCTGTAGTTTTTTTTTCTAGTTGTTGTTCTTTTTATTAAGTTGTGTTTGTGAGGCCCTGGCCGAGTCGGGGACTTAAGTACTCTGGTATCCTCTATTTTGGACTAGTTGGTTGTAGATTCTATATCTAAAAAAAACCAAAAAAGTTTGCTCTGAATATATTGATAGAAGAATAAGATCATCATCATTTTCTCCATATATTTACTCCTATATTTTGTTTTACTTTTATCAATTTATTTTGTTTAAAATATGATTTATTTTTTTTTGCATTTTGTAGGATGGAACATAATTATATAATTGATAGGAGTTGGATGTACAAGTATAAAACCAAGCATGAACGAATCAACTTGGATTTTTTAACTGGAGTTCAACACTTTATGGATTTTGCGATAAACAGTATAAATGATGAAGGGACTATGAAATGCCCATGTGCAAAGTGTGGAAATAAGTTTAATGAGGAGAAAGACACTGTTCATTTTCATATTATTAGAGAAGGATTCACTCCAAGATACACTACATGGCATTTTCATGGAGAACCTCGTATTAGGTCTCCAGAAGAAATCAATGTACATATCGATTCAAGTGATGACATGGCAGGAATGTTAAATGATGCCTTTATGTGGCGATCTAGTGAGGATGTGGAAGAGGGTGAACAGAATGAGGAAACTGAAAAATTTGAAGAACTTTTGAAGGAAGCTAAAAGGCCACTTTATACGGATTGCACTAAGTACTCAACACTTTCATTTATAGTGCACTTGTTCCAGCTCAAATGTTTACATAAATGGAGCAACAAATCATTCTCTGCTATGCTTGCACTATTTAAGGATGCATTACCTACTGAGAATACCCTTCCAAGCACTTGGTACCAATGTCGAAAGATGATGTCTGAATTAGGGTTAGAATGCAAGAAGATTCATGCATGTCCAAATGATTGTGTGTTATTTCGTAATGAATTTACAAATCTAAGTAATTGTCCAAAGTGCAATGCTTCAAGATGGAAGGAGAAAGGAGATATTGATGAAGGAAGAAAGAATATTCCTATAAAAGTTCTTCGTCATTTTCCTTTAATACCAAGGCTTCAAAGGTTATTTATGTCAAGTAAAACAGCAAGTTTTATGAAATGACATCACAATGCTCCAAGAAATGAAGATGGAAGATTGTCTCACCCTAGAGATTCACTAGCTTGGAAGGATTTTGATAATAAACATCTCTCATTTAGCAGAGAGCATCGTAATGTTAGGCTTGGACTTGCATCTGATGGTTTTAGTCCATTTAAAATATCAGCAGGTAGTAGTCGAAGCACATGGCCTGTTATCATAGTTGTTTATAACCTACCACCTTGGTTGGCAATGAAACAGTCATTCTTTATGATGTCTCTTCTCATTGATGGGCCAAAATCACCTGGCAATGATACAGATGTTTATCTTCAACCATTAATTGATGAATTAAAAATCTTGTGGGAACATGGTGTAGAGACATATGATGTTGATAAGAAAGAAACATTTCAAATGCGGGCTGCTATTTTGTTGACAATAAATAATTTTCCTGCATATGGTATGTTATCAGGTTGGAGCACAAAAGGGTATAAGGCATGCCCTACTTGTCATATATGCCATGGATCTATTTATCTTCCTTTCAGCCGCAAATGTGTGTATATGGGGCATCGTCGATTTTTGCCATTTAATCATCCATGGAGAAATGACGAGAAGAGATTCAATGGGAAAAGTGAGAATGAGGAGGCACCCATCCCGCTATCTGGTGAGGATGTACTAAAGATATGGGAAGGTTACAATAATGTCATATTCGGTAAGCCTCCTAAAAGTACCACTCAAACTAGGAGCAATCAAGTGCAAAATCTACCAGAGGGTTGGAAGAAGAAGAGTATATTTTTTGAATTACCATATTGGAAGACATTATTAGTGCGACACAATCTTGATGTTATGCATGTAGAGAAAAATGTCTGTGATAATATTTTGAATACCATTTTACAGAAAGATGGGCAAACCAAAGATAATATCAAAGCACGTCTTGACTTACAGCAGATGGAAATAAGGAAACCTTTGCATCCAAGGCCCTCAAAGAATGGTAGAAAATTTATCTTACCTCATGCATCTTACAACATGACTAATCATGAAAAGGAGAGGTTTCTTAAAGTGTTGAAGGATTTGAAATTACCAGATGGTTTTTCCTCAAACATCTCTCAACGGGTACAAGTTCAAGAGCGAAAAATTATTGGAATGAAGAGCCATGATTGTCATATTTTAATGCAACAACTTTTACCATTGGCCATGAGAACTGCACTTCCAAAGTCTGTTGGTCTTATCTTGAATGATTATTGCACCTTCTTTAGATAATTGTGTGGAAAAGTGATTGATATTAAAAAAATGGAGAAACTTGAGCAATCAATTCCCACAATTTTATGTCAATTGGAGATGATCTTCCCCCCTGCATTTTTTGATGTCATGATTCATTTAACTATCCACCTTGCAACAGAAGCTAAACTTGCTGGGCCTGTGCAATATCGATGGATGTATCCAATTGAGAGATATCTATTAACACTTAAGAATTACATACGAAATAGAAGCAAACCAGAAGGCTCCATTGCCGAAGGATATCTTATGGAAGAAGTCACAACTTTTTGCGCTCGTTATTTGGATGATGTGGAGACTAAATTGAACAGGCCAGTACGATTTGAAGAAGGTCCAATTGGAGGAGGGTCTACAAGTTCAATGGCTGCTGAGGAAGCATATCAAGCACATCGATTTATCTTGTTTAATACATCATTAATCTATTTATCTAGACATTTATTTGCACGCGTGTGTATTTCTATGATTAGAGTGTATTTCACAGTAATGGTGCACTGTACTGGATTTTGAAAACAATCCTGTATATATATCTCCCCTTCAATTGGGTTATGTGAAAGTGGGAAAGCTATTTTGTCAGTCTGGCATTACCCCTGTTAGACAAGGTTGCAAATTTCTCAACTTAATTTGTTGGCCTTAACAAAAACAAACAAATTTAGAAGGCTGGAGGGTTAGGGCAATAAATGTTTTGATACTAAGTAATACACCAGAACTCTTTCTGCTTCACTAATTTGGACGATAAACTCTTTCTGCTTCACTAATCTGAGATAATTTTATTCTACTTACCACAGAGATATACATGCTAGATAATTTTATTCTACTTACTCATGGGATGAGTTGAGCACCAATAGCATATATTTCATGCTGTTGGGCAATAGGTCCATTGGCGAATCCTCCTCCGTCCACAAAAGGACAGTGGAATCCATGGCAAAAGCAGGGAAAATATGGAAATGCAAGACCCTCCTTTCCCTGTGCTACCCTAATGCCATAGATAGATCATTCCAAGTACACAGTCTGCCATATTCTTTACTTTGTAACAAAAGGAAAAGAAACAAAAGGAAAAGAAAAGACATGAATTCCCAGAACCCCACAACAGTGGTTCTTCTCCAAATTAAACCCACATGTGATCTCACCTGCCTGCCACGACTGCCATGGCTTGCGGGTGAAGGAAACTGGTGTGGCTCTCATCAACTGGTGTAAACCAGGATTATTTCAGTACATCAGTCTTCTTACATGAATATGTATATGTGTCTTTCTTTTCAGATGTTCCAATGAATGAAAGGTGTTTCCCAACATCCACTCCAACAAACCATAATTATGGGGAAGCAAACTGCCAAGTTTTTATGTCAAATGAGACATTAGAAGCCATTAATAGAGTTGAGATAGAACTAGAGTTCAATCTAGCAGATATTAGTAGAGAATCTGACCGACAAGTTCATTTATCTCATGAAGTGTTAGAGGCATATTTTGAAGAGATGAATAATAGTAACACTAACACTACAACGACTACCTTCCCTTCTAATTATACTTTGAGGAAGACTAGAGGCCCAACCCAAGAGACAGCAGTTACTCCTCCCAAAGGACAAAAGTGGAAGTGTTTAATCATTGATGGTCAGCCAGTTGGACAGGCAGCTTGCAAGCTTGCAATAATTCTGGGATTATATGCACGAATGGAGGGATACTTCCCTCCTTACAAACAATGGAAGGAACAATCTCCTCAAAGCTTCAAAGATGTCATGAAAGACATAATGGTAACAAGTTAAATTTTCTAAATTTCAGTTATTGTAAGAATTCTTTAGTACAATATTAACTATTGATTTTTTTAGCGAGATTATGACTTTGTTGATATTGAGGGCATGCAAGCAAATATGGCAATTGTCACACACTTTTGCTATGAATCCTTGAAAAAGAAAGTAAGAGATTGGCGTTTTTGGTTAAAGACACACTACTACATTGATGGGGTTCCCGATGAAGTGGTTATGAAGGCTCCAGATAAAAGAGTAACTCAAAAAAATTGGGAGTTACTTTTGAAGTATTGGGAAAGGGATGACAAGATTTTAGAGGAAGAAAGAAACAAAAGGAATCGTGGGGAAGATCGAGCAACACATACTCTTGGAGCGAAGTCCATAGCTCGTCATAATCATGATGAGGTAAGCTATAGTTATATTTGTCATTCATATGCATACATGCCTGAATTGTTGCTTAATGTCCTTAATTTCAGCGAGAAAAAATGGGTGATGATTATACATCGCTTGGGGCATATCCTAAGGCTCATCAAACAAAAAATGGAGATTATCCAAATGAATACACTCAGGCTATGTGTGTAAGTATACTATTAATTCATACTTCTACTCCCGCACATCACTTTTGCTAACTCATTTCTTCATTATCCAGGAGAAAGTTAGACTGACATGTGTTGAAAGAGATATCACAAACAGTTCAGATCCATGCATATTGTCTCCCATTTTAGACATAGTTTACAAAGGGCATCATGGAGGGTATGAGAGAGGTCGTGGATTGGGATGGTCCAGAGCTGTGCCTTGGAGTAAATTGGAAGCTACTGCTTCAAATGAGAGTGTCCAACATCTAACACATGAGCTTCAAAATGCAAGAGCAGAGATAGAAGCCATGCAAGTAAGAGAGAAAGAGATGGAAGCAAGAGAGAGAGAGACATGCAAACACGTTTGGAGAGGATGGAAGCTTTATTGTCTATGCAGTTTTCTGATGGCTCGGTAAACTCCTATTGATACACATACTCTTATATTTTTTTCATTAATCTGAAAATTGTGTACTTACTATTTTCTGTTTCTTTATTTACTTGTAATTGTAGGTTGGCGGCAATCTATCACATGGGGAAACTTCTCATTCCCATCTTCCACGTTGATCAGAGATGCAACCTGAGTCCAAATGACATTCACTAGGCTCACCATTAATTTTTTATTTCAGACTATCAAGAAAGATTGAAACTTGTTTTTTTTTGGAGATGTTGAATTCCTTGTATTCTTAGGAACCTGAAGTTCTATCTTGAATGTATTATAAGGTTCGGGCATATGTTCTTTTGGTTGCTCCTTATCTCCTCAGTGGGGCTTTTTTCAATCTAATTTTTAGATCATCCATTCCGATTTTGATCGAGAGCTCAGCTCTCTCTGCAGCATTTTTTCATGGGTGTTTGTGGCTTTTGCAAAAGGCTGCGACTGAGCACTTGCCAGCGCTCCTTTTCTCACCCCCCCACCTTCTTTTGGTAGCATCAACAACAGAGAATACAAAAGCAAGCATTCACAATCCAGGCTTTCTTCTGAAGGAACATCTCGCATTGTTGATTAATTCTGTATCAAAAGTCAGATTATGTGGAATGTGTCATGATATCAGGATTTAAATTTTTCCATGAAATGTGTGATGATGGGCAGGTTAAAAAATTTTATGTGGAAATATTAGGGTTTAATATTTTCAATGAAATGTGTGATGATGGACAGGTTAAAAAATTTGTGTGAAAGTATTTTTTTTTTACAAGGAATGGACAGGTTACATAGTTATTTAGTTGCATTTTTTGGCAGTTATGATGTGGAATCCAAATTTTTTGGTGTGTGATGATGGGCAGGTTAAAAAAAATTATGTAGAAGTATTTTTTTTACAAGGAATGGACAGGTTACACATTTATTTAGTTGCATTTTTGTCAGCTGTGAAGTGGAATCCAAATTTTTTGGATATATGTTAGTTGCATTTTTTTTTTGCAACTGTGATGCGGAATCTAAATTTTTTGGATCTTAAATTTTTAATATCTTTTGCTGATTGTTTATTGTCTTGTGATGTAGTGTTCTTCGTTTTTACTTGTAGAAGCAACGATTATGACAGAACTTTAAAAATTAAGTGGAAAAAATAAAAAGGTGAGACAGGTTAGATTGATAAATGGCGGTTCCTCACCGTCACTTTTTTTTTAACAGCATCAACGGCGGTTCTGGGCCTCGTGGTAAAAGTTTTTGAAAAAAAAACAAAAATATCAGACGGTCGGCGGTTTAACATGGATGGCGGTTCTAATTGTGTCGGCGGTTTAATGGGTAACGCATGAAAAGGCTACAGCGCTTGGATGGCGGTCAAACCGTCGCTGGAATCAACATCGACGTTTGACCGCCAACACAACAGGAACTGCCGATACTCCAAACAGCCGGCCAAGTGCTTCTTCGTAGCGGTGCGTCTAGATTCTGGAGCTCAATGTTGCCACTGTCGTCACAACTCTTATGGGTTGCATGATAGATCTCAACCTGAGGGTGTTGTTGGCCAAAGAGCTTCCCTCGACCTTTGTAGAGCTGATGGCTAAGGCAAACTAGTATGCCAACCACATTCTCTAGGCCAACATGCCACTAGCGTTTGAAGAGAAGAGGAAGCTCCCCGACCTTTCTCCTCGGCACAAGAAGTGTCTATGCTGTGATGATAGGTGAACCAACCCGAGGCCACCACGGAAGGGTCTTCCCAGCTTCACCATCCCAAATACTCATGCAGATAGGGGACTGACACATCTCATGTAACATCCTAATTTCATTTCATAAGGTCAAATATGTCGTTGACTTTTGTTACGGTAATTGTAACATAGGTCGGCTCAGGCCGAGGTGACCGCTGAGGCTTCTCGCCGAGAAGTGAGCCGGGACGACCAAGCTGATGAATACCGTCTGAGGCGTGCTTGGCTGACGTGTGATGCTAGTTTTGAGCTCCCGACTTGACCTGCAAAGCCCGCCGAGTTGCATCGGCGGAGAGACACTCCGACGCTCTTGTCAGTTGCTAGGCAAGCAGAATGGCCTAGTCAGGGGTAGAATAGCGTACCTGCGCCTGTGGAGTGTCTGCCTCTTATATAGTATTAGGACACCTGTGTAACAGCTGGGCGACCACACCGATCTCGCTGGGGGTTTCCGTGATTGATGCCGGATTGAAAGTAGCCAACGTCTTGCCAGGTCATCGCGACCGTGGTCTTAATAGCCGCAATTATTGGTCCCATGATCATCGGACCTTACCTTATTTGCTTTGTCGATCACGTGAGGACCGTTTCGGGGCACGTGCGAGCAACAGGGCACCAGGTCGGTTGCGTCCGAGCCGAAAGATCATCCTCTGCCGAGCAGTGAAAGACGGTCTGTGTAGTGCCCTAGAATTTCCTTGAAATTATTCTGTTCATTGTGTGTTTATTTCTGCATAAATTGAATGCTGTTCTGTGTAGAACTAGGCGTCAAGATCATTTGACGTTAAAGCTTGTAAGCGGCAACATCGCATGCCGTTTATGGGATGTTAACGACGATAGGTATTGACGTTTAATATTTTTTCTGAATTATTTAATTATGGGCAAGACTATAAACGACATCAACGATAGACGTTTATATTTGGGGTAGACGACAACCTATGTTGACGTTAAGTTGACTTGCCTGTTTTTGAGCTATCCGTTCCGGATCAAGGAAAACGGCCGTTTCGGGAAGGCTTTAATGAGCTGATCCGAGGCGTTTAGATCCGAGGGTCAGGGTTGGGTTTGGCCTTGGCTTGAGAGGTCTTTATAAGACCAGATCTCGCAGGAAGAAAGAGGGTTTTTGCCTTGGTTCTGGAAGAGAGAAAGAGGGCCGAGGAAGGGTTTTGCAGAGCGATCTGGTGCTTGTTCGTGCGGATTGAAGACATCTACACCGAGGAGAATCATAAGACTTCGTGCCCAAAAGCTCATCCTGGCGGAGGAACTTCATCGGAGGAGGTTTCGGATTGCTTGAAGACGGAGGAAAAAATTGTCTCCCTGGCGAGACGGGCTTCTTCGGCTCGGATTCGACACTCCATTAGGAGGGATTGAGGCAAGTTACATGGGGGATTTGGTTTAGGATATGATATACTAAGTATTTAACATTTCTCCGTATTTTTAAAGCATGTAAACAACCTACGAGAGGGGTTAGAAATGTTGTCATTTCATGCGGGTTTCTGTGTTTTTCTGTGTTTTAGAACTCGACGTCAAGGGTATTGCCGCCTATATTATGTAAACAGCAATATCGACTGCCGTTTAGTTCATCCAAAATATATATGTATTTTCTGTCCTTTCTATATGTAAACGACGCTATGTGCCGCCGTCGGTCTGTGTTAACGGCGCTATGTGCCGCCGCCTATAATTACTTAACGACAACGTATATGGACGTCGACTATAGTAAACGTCGTACCATTGACGTCAAGTTTAACAGAATTGTATATTTTCAGAAATCCGAGTAAATTGGTTTTAAATGCATAAATTATGAATGTATGCGTTTCAGCCATGTAAAATTTGAGTATGATAATGTTATGGACTGTCTATTTCTGTAATGTGCAGGTTTTATATATTTATATATATATACGAATTGATGAACATGCATCATTACATGACAATAATGAAGGTTTAAATTATATAAGATAAGTGCAATTGATGTAAAAGAAAGCATGTTAATTGATGTTTAGATTACTGCAATAGATGTGATATGTCTGTTCATGTGAAAATTGTGAGCTTTTCTCAATATTAAACCATGTTAGTTAGTTGATTTAATAGAGTTAATTTCATGAAAAATAGTTACAGAAATCAGAAAATTTTGAAAATTGGCATGTGTATTGAAATTACTGATTTCGAATTTCTGTTAAAATTTCAGAATTTTCAGACATGTGTACGTTCTGTTATGAATTTCTGAACCATATATTACACATAGAATTGAATAAAAATGAATGAAAATGCAAGAATGAAAATTAGTATCATGATAGAAATCTGTTGTACAGTAAATAGGATTTCAGAACTGAAAGTGTTGTACTTTGAAATATTGCATTGACTCATTAGTATGAAATGAAATGTCACTATCCATTATATATGTTAGTGTATGCATTATATCAATGGTGCCAATAAGACATTGCTATCTTAGAGATTCCTACAAGGAACTACACCGTAGATGCCCCTATGGTAATGGTTCACCTACATGTAAAGAAATGAATCCGTGGGCAACGGATTGAAATCCTGGAGGTAGACTTGTTCTACTGGTCAAGGTGGGAAGGACTTTCCCCAGTTTTGCGCAAATACTATGACTTCATCACCGCATTGCCTAGGTGATAAGTGAATGATAAATGACTACTGATCTCTAATTTAGTGTGGGCTATGTCTTGGCAACTATATAAAATTGACTACATGTTACATGCTACAAGTTACATGTCCACCTGTTTTACATACTACATGTTACATGCTACAAGTTACATGTCCACCTGTTTTACATGCTACATGTTACATGCTACAAGTTACATGTCCACCTGTTTTACATGCTACATGTTACATGCTACAAGTTACATGTCCACCTGTTTTACATGCTACATGTTACATGCTACAAGTTACATGTCTACCTGTTCTACATGCTACATACTACATGTTATATGCTTACATTCTTACATGTGAACTTGTTCAAAGGATTTCTTATTACATGTCAATGTTTTAATATTGCTACATGAAAATAGTTGTGTAAAAGAATAGTGCATGCATAAATGAGAAATTGATACACGAAAATTGTTGTAGGTCACATAACTTCGAATAGATTCCATGAATAAGAAATTCCATGCTACATGAGAAACAGTTTTATTTCCTTAATAGTTAGAATCACTATGAAATGAATGATTGCCAATGGACTTAGAACTATAGTAAGAAAAGTATGTGATATCAATGAATGGAATGCTAATGTACTACCATGTTTTAAAATTAATATAATGTTAATATCTTGAACTGTCTTCCATGTGATTTGCTGGGTCTTGTAGACTCATACTTGCTTAACATTTCAGGAGAGCCAGAGGATACGGAGGAGTTAGTGCAAACTGACTCAGAACGGGAGGACGGGAGACTTAGCTTATTATAGAGAGTTTTTGAGTGAATTTTGTATGTGAGAATCTTATGTAATTTCCTTTATGCAACTGATCTCTGGATTGTAATAAACCTTGGACTATTGTTATCTTTATGCATTAGTTTTGCTTTTGAATAAATGCTGATGGCAAGTGTTTAATTCCAAGTTCTGTTAATTATCATTGGAATTGAATAGTTATTTGTGTATATTTCAACCTGTATTGAAAATTGTTGGATTCGTTCCACTGTAATACCTCTACTAGATCCAATGTGAGTTGGTGTAACTGTACTGGGTCTAAGAGGGGCGTTACAGAGATTGGTATCAGAGAGATCCAGGTTGAACATGTACATAAATAGAATATCAGTATTGTATTCAAAAGAATTAGTCCAAGTTGTGTAGAATGATAGGTTATTAAATAGGATGCTTATTTTGCAGTCTATGGCGACTCGTGGACGTAGAGGAGCAGGCCCGGCTCGAGGTGATGAGTCAGCAGGTGATCAGCAAGCTCCAGCTCAGCAGGCTCAGGACCAGGCGGGTGTACCTTTGCCACCCCCACCACCACCTGTAGACTACGGAGCATTGATGCAAGGATTGGTGCATGCGATGCAGACTCAGGCTCAGACTACAGCGGCATTGCAGGTGCAGGTTCAGGTCGGTAGCTGCAAGAATTATTCAAGGTGTTAACTGAAGAGTTGTTATCTAAGTGATGTTTTGGGATTGTAGGCACGAGCACCAGCTCAGGATGCAGTTTTTGGAGGAGTGCCAATGATGGAAAGATTCAGGAGGATGTCACCGCCTTTCTTTAAGGGAGAGAGTGATCCCATTCTTGCGGAGAGTTGGCTTAGAGAGACGGAGAAGATCTTTCGTGCCCTTCGTTGTGCGGAAGAGGAGAGAGTGTCCTTAGCTACTTATATGCTGCAGGTAAATATAGATTTTAAGGAGTTTATGGGTATTGGTTGGAATATATCTTAGATGTTCTTACTTTCTATTTCAGGAGCGTGCCGATGTGTGGTGGTCCTCTGTACTACGCACACAGTTTGAAGATGGTGCTATGGAGGTTGCATGGACTGAATTCGTCCGCTTATTCAAGGCGAAGTACATTCCAGAGCACGTGCAGGACCGCATGGAGCAGGAGTTTTTGACGTTGACCCAGGGGTCAATGAGTGTACTTGAGTATGAGGCAAGATTTGCGGAGCTATCCAAGTATGCGCCTCACATTGTGGCAGATGAGCGGAGGAAGGTAAAGAAATTTATTATGGGGTTGAAGCCGTCCCTGAGGACGAGACTAGTGGCATTAGGACATCGTTCCATGGAGGAAGCTTTGTCAGCAGCTTGCATGCAGGAGGCAGAGATGGAAGTTTACCTTGAAGAGAAGAGAGCTTCTTTGAAGAGGCCAGCATCAGCTTTCCAGCGACAGGATAAGAAGAAGAAGACCCCAGTTTTTCAGCAGAGAGCAGTGGTTCCAACGAGAGCAGCGGCACCGACTCCAGGCGGAGGTATGATTGCAGAGAAGCCAGTGTGTAACCAGTGCGGGAAGCGTCATGGAGGCGAGGTGTGTTGGGTGACTTCTGGGAGATGCTTGAGATGTGGTGACAAGAACCACAAGATCAGAGACTGTCCGAAGATGGCGCAGCAGACTGCAGCGGCAGCAGCACCAGCAGCAGCGAGACCGGCACCGAGAGCAGCAGGGAGACCGAGGGCTCCGGCTCGAGTGTTCGCCTTGGCGAGAGACGAGGCTGAGTTGGCAGAGCACGTCACTGAAGGTACAATTTTAATTATGGGAATGCATGCTAGAGTCTTATTCGATACCGGTGCCACGCATAGTTTTGTTTCCGAGAGATTTGCCAAGGTCTTGATAAAGGAGAATGGTCTAGTTCCAGAAAAGTTGGAGGTTCCCTTGTCTGTGCATACTCCAGCAGGAACTATCTTGACCGAGCAGTATTTTTCGTCGCTTTCTGTGTGCATTGAGGAGCAAGTTTTACCTGGTAGATTCTATTTGCTGAAGATGAAGGATTATGATGCTATCTTGGGTTTTGATTGGCTCGAAGAGCATTATGCTTTGATGGATTGTCGGCGGAAGCTCATTGTTTTTCGGATTCCTGGAAAGGAGGAGTTTGTTCACCCTTTGCCCAAGGTCATGTCGGGTAAGTTTGTGATTTCAGCTTTGAAGGCAACTCGGATGTTAAGCAAGGGTTGCCCTGGTTTTCTGGCTAGTGTGGTTGTGACCGAGGATTCGAAGAAGGTTCTATCTGTCGAGAATATTGAGGTGGTCAGAGATTTCAGCGATGTCTTTCCTGAAGATTTGTTGGGTTTGCCACCTGCAAGGGAGTTAGAGTTTGGCATTGAGCTTGTACCCGGCACAACACCTATTTCCATTGCACCTTATCGCATGGCACCAGCGGAATTGGCTGAATTGAGGAAGCAGCTGCAGGAATTACTTGATAAGGGCTTCATCAGGCCGAGCGTTTCGCCTTGGGGAGCACCTGTTCTTTTTGTGAAGAAGAAGGATGGATCGATGAGGTTGTGCATAGATTACCGTAAGCTTAACCAGGTAACTGTTAAAAACAAGTACCCTTTACCTCGTATTGATGACTTGTTTGATCAGTTGCGAGGAGCTTCTGTATTCTCTAAGATTGATCTTCGTTCTGGCTATCATCAACTCCGAATTAAGCCGGAAGATTCTGCTAAAACGGCTTTTAGGACAAGATATGGCCATTATGAGTTCCTTGTCTTACCTTTTGGTTTGACAAATGCTCCAGCAGTTTTCATGGATTTGATGAATAGAGTTTTTCGGCAGTATCTGGATTCTTTTGTGGTAGTCTTCATTGATGATGTGTTGATTTATTCACCCGATGAAGAGACTCATAGAGAGCATCTGAAGATTGTGTTGAGTGTCCTGAGGGAGCATAAGCTGTATGCTAAATTCAGCAAGTGCAACTTCTGGATGAGAGAAGTCCATTTCTTGGGTCATGTTATATCTGGAGAAGGCGTGTCTGTAGATCCAGCTAAGGTAGAAGCTGTTCTTGATTGGGAAACACCGAGATCTTCAGCTGACATCAGGAGTTTTCTCGGTTTGGCTGGCTACTATAGGAGATTCATCGAAGGATTTTCATCTATTGCGGCGACTTTGACGAGGTTGACAAGGAAAGGGGTCAAGTTTGAGTGGTCAGAGGCTTGTGAAAAGGCGTTCCAGGAATTAAAGGCTCGTTTGACCTCAGCGCCAGTGCTCGTTTTGCCCAATGATGTAGATTCTTTCTCTATCTACACAGATGCTTCGAAGATTGGGCTTGGTTGTGTTCTGATGCAAGGTGGTCGAGTTGTGGCATACGCTTCTAGGCAACTTAAGGAGCATGAGCGCAACTACCCGACCCATGACTTGGAGTTAGCAGCTGTGGTCTATGCTTTGAAAATTTGGAGGCACTATCTATATGGAGTTAGATTTGAGCTCTTCTCAGACCACAAGAGTCTCAAATACCTGTTCTCGCAGAAGGAGTTGAATCTGAGGCAGCGGAGGTGGATAGAATTCATGAAAGACTATGATTTTGATCTGTCTTACCATCCAGGGAAGGCCAATATAGTGGCAGATGCGTTGAGCAGGAAAAGACAGATGATGAGGCAAGACTGGAAGATGTTAGATGACGTTTCAAGTTCTTTTGCTGTCCTGGAACCTCAATTATGTAACTTGTTCATGGCACAGTTGTCTTTGAGATCTTCTATTCTTGATCGGGTCATTGCATTGCAGAAAGATGATCCGTTGTTGCAGGAGTTGGTAGGAATGAATGGAGTTACCAGAGACGAAGATGATGTGATTCGTTTGAATCTTAGGGTTTGTGTCCCTAATAATGTTGATCTGAGAAAGGAAATTTTGGAGGAGGCTCATAGATCCCAGTTCTCTATTCATCCAGGCAGTGGGAAGATGTATAAGGATCTGAAGCGTTCTTTCTGGTGGTCTGGCATGAAGCGAGATGTGGCTGATGTTGTGGCGAAGTGTCTGATTTGTCACAGGTGAAGGCAGAGCGTCAGCGACCTTCAGGTTTGATGCAAGGCTAGATATCCCTCAGTGGAAGTGGGAGCAAGTGACCATGGACTTTGTATCCGGATTGCCTAGATCGGCTAGAGGAAATGATTCCATTTGGGTGATCGTTGATAGATTTTCGAAGAGTGCTCATTTCCTTGCCATGAAGAAGAAGCAGTCTGTTGAGAGCTTGGCCAGACTGTATATTGATAATATTGTGAAGCTGCATGGGATTCCGAAGTCGATTATCTCAGATCGAGATCCGAGATTCACTTCCAGGTTTTGGCAGAGTTTGCAGCAGGCTTTTAGCAGTCAGTTGAAGTTGAGTTCGGCATTTCATCCGCAAACGGATGGACAGTCCGAGAGGACTATTCAGACGTTGGAAGATATGCTGCGAGCTTGTGTTTTAGAATGGAAAGGGGATTGGGAGCGCCATCTATCTCTTGTGGAATTTGCTTATAATAACAGTTTCCATTCGAGCATAGGTATGGCACCTTTTGAAGCTTTGTACGGAAGACCCTGTAGATCCCCATTGTGTTGGGAGGAGTCGGGAGATCGACATCTGGTTGGACCTGAGGTAGTGCAAGAAACTTCAGCAAAGATTCAGATGATTGTGCAGAAAATAAAAGCGGCTCAGGATCGTCAAAAGAGTTATGCAGATGCAAAAGAAAGGATTTGGCATTCGAGGTTGGAGACCATGTTTTCCTTAAGGTTTCACCAACCAGAGGTGTAGTAAGATTCGGAAAGAGGGGTAAGCTGAATCCGAGATTCATTGGACCCTTTGAAATTCTGAAGAAGATCGGGAATGTGGCATACCAGTTAGCTTTGCCACCATCTTTAGCAGCGGTGCATCCAGTATTTCATGTTTCCATGTTGAGGCGGTATGTTAGAGATCCGGCCCATATGATCAGTTATGAGCCGATTCAGTTGCAGCCAGATTTATCTTATGCTGAGCAACCTGTGGAGATTCTGGACAGGAAGGTGCAAGAATTAAGATCAAAGTCCATTCCATTTGTGAAGATTCTATGGAAGAACTTCTCACGTGAAGAGGCAACGTGGGAGCTTGAAGAAAGAATGAAGAAGCTTTATCCGTCCTTGTTCGGTGAGTAACTTAACTCAATCTTCGAGGACGAAGATTATTTTAAGGGAGAGAGGATGTAGTGCCCTAGAATTTCCTTGAAATTATTCTGTTCATTGTGTGTTTATTTCTGCATAAATTGAATGCTGTTCTGTGTAGAACTAGGCGTCAAGATCATTTGACGTTAAAGCTTGTAAGCGGCAACATCGCATGCCGTTTATGGGATGTTAACGACGATAGGTATTGACGTTTAATATTTTTTCTGAATTATTTAATTATGGGCAAGACTATAAACGACATCAACGATGGACGTTTATATTTGGGGTAGACGACAACCTATGTTGACGTTAAGTTGACTTGCCTGTTTTTGAGCTATCCGTTCCGGATCAAGGAAAACGGCCGTTTCGGGAAGGCTTTAATGAGCTGATCCGAGGCGTTTAGATCCGAGGGTCAGGGTTGGGTTTGGCCTTGGCTTGAGAGGTCTTTATAAGACCAGATCTCGCAGGAAGAAAGAGGGTTTTTGCCTTGGTTCTGGAAGAGAGAAAGAGGGCCGAGGAAGGGTTTTGCAGAGCGATCTGGTGCTTGTTCGTGCGGATTGAAGACATCTACACCGAGGAGAATCATAAGACTTCGTGCCCAAAAGCTCATCCTGGCGGAGGAACTTCATCGAAGGAGGTTTCGGATTGCTTGAAGACGGAGGAAAGAACTGTCTCCCTGGCGAGACGGGCTTCTTCGAGCTCGGATTCGACACTCCATTAGGAGGGATTGAGGCAAGTTACATGGGGGATTTGGTTTAGGATATGATATACTAAGTATTTAACATTTCTCCGTATTTTTAAAGCATGTAAACAACCTACGAGAGGGGTTAGAAATGTTGTCATTTCATGCGGGTTTCTGTGTTTTTCTGTGTTTTAGAACTCGACGTCAAGGGTATTGCCGCCTATATTATGTAAACGGCAATATCGACTGCCGTTTAGTTCATCCAAAATATATATGTATTTTCTGTCCTTTCTATATGTAAACGGCGCTATGTGCCGCCGTCGGTCTGTGTTAACGGCGCTATGTGCCGCCGCCTATAATTACTTAACGACAACGTATATGGACGTCGACTATAGTAAACGTCGTACCATTGACGTCAAGTTTAACAGAATTGTATATTTTCAGAAATCCGAGTAAATTGGTTTTAAATGCATAAATTATGAATGTATGCGTTTCAGCCATGTAAAATTTGAGTATGATAATGTTATGGACTGTCTATTTCTGTAATGTGCAGGTTTTATATATTTATATATATATACGAATTGATGAACATGCATCATTACATGACAATAATGAAGGTTTAAATTATATAAGATAAGTGCAATTGATGTAAAAGAAAGCATGTTAATTGATGTTTAGATTACTGCAATAGATGTGATATGTCTGTTCATGTGAAAATTGTGAGCTTTTCTCAATATTAAACCATGTTAGTTAGTTGATTTAATAGAGTTAATTTCATGAAAAATAGTTACAGAAATCAGAAAATTTTGAAAATTGGCATGTGTATTGAAATTACTGATTTCGAATTTCTGTTAAAATTTCAGAATTTTCAGACATGTGTACGTTCTGTTATGAATTTCTGAACCATATATTACACATAGAATTGAATAAAAATGAATGAAAATGCAAGAATGAAAATTAGTATCATGATAGAAATCTGTTGTACAGTAAATAGGATTTCAGAACTGAAAGTGTTGTACTTTGAAATATTGCATTGACTCATTAGTATGAAATGAAATGTCACTATCCATTATATATGTTAGTGTATGCATTATATCAATGGTGCCAATAAGACATTGCTATCTTAGAGATTCCTACAAGGAACTACACCGTAGATGCCCCTATGGTAATGGTTCACCTACATGTAAAGAAATGAATCCGTGGGCAACGGATTGAAATCCTGGAGGTAGACTTGTTCTACTGGTCAAGGTGGGAAGGACTTTCCCCGGTTTTGCGCAAATACTATGACTTCATCACCGCATTGCCTAGGTGATAAGTGAATGATAAATGACTACTGATCTCTAATTTAGTGTGGGCTATGTCTTGGCAACTATATGAAAATGACTACATGTTACATGCTACAAGTTACATGTCCACCTGTTTTACATACTACATGTTACATGCTACAAGTTACATGTCCACCTGTTTTACATGCTACAAGTTACATGTCCACCTGTTTTACATGCTACATGTTACATGCTACAAGTTACATGTCTACCTGTTCTACATGCTACATACTACATGTTATATGCTTACATTCTTACATGTGAACTTGTTCAAAGGATTTCTTATTACATGTCAATGTTTTAATATTGCTACATGAAAATAGTTGTGTAAAAGAATAGTGCATGCATAAATGAGAAATTGATACACGAAAATTGTTGTAGGTCACATAACTTCGAATAGATTCCATGAATAAGAAATTCCATGCTACATGAGAAACAGTTTTATTTCCTTAATAGTTAGAATCACTATGAAATGAATGATTGCCAATGGACTTAGAACTATAGTAAGAAAAGTATGTGATATCAATGAATGGAATGCTAATGTACTACCATGTTTTAAAATTAATATAATGTTAATATCTTGAACTGTCTTCCATGTGATTTGCTGGGTCTTGTAGACTCATACTTGCTTAACATTTCAGGAGAGCCAGAGGATACAGAGGAGTTAGTGCAAACTGACTCAGAACGGGAGGACGGGGAGACTTAGCTTATTATAGAGAGTTTTTGAGTGAATTTTGTATGTGAGAATCTTATGAAATTTCCTTTATGCAACTGATCTCTGGATTGTAATAAACCTTGGACTATTGTTATCTTTATGCATTAGTTTTGCTTTTGAATAAATGCTGATGGCAAGTGTTTAATTCCAAGTTCTGTTAATTATCATTGGAATTGAATAGTTATTTGTGTATATTTCAACCTGTATTGAAAATTGTTGGATTCGTTCCACTGTAATACCTCTACTAGATCCAATGTGAGTTGGTGTAATTGTACTGGGTCTAAGAGGGGCGTTACAGTCTGAGGCGCGAAGAGGATCCACTGTTCCGACCATACACGTCGGTTAACCAATGTTCTGCCTGTGATGTAGGTGGTCGGCCTGTGCTTTCAATGAGGTCGGCTGAAACTGAGGACAAAGTCGACCTGCTGGGATATCCCCGTATCATTGGCCACCTAGGTTCATGTCGGACGATGAACGAAGGCTGTGGTGAACCTGAATCTCTGCCGAGAGTACATATCCGGCCACGTGGCCCTTTTAGCCCACGTGGCCTGCTCAGTGTCATGTCACCCTGATGTCAGATGCTGCCCTGTCATAAGGATGCATCACTGTGCGGTCAGAGCCGCCCTGCGTCGAACGTTACCTCATACGATGTGCCAGTGGTCAGATCGCCTCCTCGACTCCCGCGCACCATCATGGATCTCCTTGCCGCCCGCGCTAATCGGAATCCGAAGCGACGCCTAGCGGCCATTCCAGTAGCACCACGTGTGTGGATCTTTGCCGTTGTCATGGAAAATGAATGTCCACTATTGGATTCAATTGATACCCTAGCACTATAAATAGTGGGGTCTGCTGCCGAAAAACCACCCTTGTTCTCATGCGCGATCTGCCCTCAGATGACCAGTCGACGTGCCGACGACATTCGCACCGACGTCCGACCTTGCTCCTCGCTTGCTTCCTTCAGAGGTAAGCGATGCCTTCATCTAGTTCTTTCACTTCTTCTTCTTCCAGTCCTCGCCTTCTTGAGGACTTATCGGCTGGAGGTTCTCCTTCTGAGGACTTCTCTTCCTCGTCTGAAGCGTCCTCGTCCTCTTGCCCTTCCGAGAGGACAACCGTCTCGGAGGCTTCTTGGCCCGACGTCCAGGCGTCGGGGCCTATCGAAGAGTCTTCCATCCTCCACGTCAGTCCTGGGTCGTATGTACCCATGAAACCCTCCTCTCACACCTCGGGTTCTCGTCGTCTGGCCACAATGTCGTCGACGCCCATTGTATGATTGAATCTGAGACTTTTAAATGGATGAGAATCATCCAGGTCTCGTCCTTCCTGAGCATTCTGTAATGTATGCTAACAAACAACTCCGAGCTCACTATTCTATGAGAACGGGGTCTGCCTCTATTCTAAGGCCGTCCGAGCAGGCTTCCGGCTGCCTCTCCATCCCTTCATTATCTTTCTCCTTCTCAAGCTGGGGGCTGCTCCATTGCAACTGACACCAAACTCCTGGAGGTCGGTTGTCGGCTTCCTGGCAGCTTGTGCCCTAGCCGAGGTCCTTCCGACCACTCGACTCTTCTTCTATTGCTTATTGGTTAAGGCTTTTGGCCACTAGCTGTACTTCACAGCTCGGTCAGGTCGGCAAATACTTGACTGAATTCCGTCCTCTATCCACAACTAGAAGAGGAACTTCATCTTCATCCAATGTCCATCCGGATGGCCCTTTCTGACCACCTGGTCCGCAATCAATATTCGAGACAAAGCCTTCCGTTCTCCAAACCTTGTTGAATTCGAGCTCTTGGAGTTCGAGTCTCTGCAGGTGGTGGAGCCTCCCGACCTACTCGAGCCTTCTGAGAAGCTGTTCGAGCTGATAGCCAAGGCCGAACGAGGTCTGAATCGTGATTCTCTTGTTTGATTGTTAATACAATCTTAGGATAACTGACCTCCTTTTCATGCAGCGATGGTCGACAAGGGAACATCATCGGCTCCTCCTACCAAGAAAAGCGTCGGACCCTCTCTCGCCGAGGTTGCCGAGAGGGAACTCATGTCGTCCCGGGGCAAGAAGAAGGTTAGTCGGGGGGCAAAGCGTGCTCGTCCTGCTGATATCGATGTGCCGATCGTCGTCCCAGACTCAGCACCCTCAAAGAGCAGCATATCCCTGAGACAACGAGGTCGAGCAAACATCCTCGGCCATCAGCAGACAAGTCAGCCGACGTCACTACCTCGGTCGTTTCCCAGCCGAGGTCATCTGGGCACTCTGGAGGGCTCAACGCCACTGAGTGGGGGAGGCAAGCGCTTTCGGCTGGAGCGAAGGTCCCGACCTCGGGCGTGAGGTCAAGCCAAATAATCGAGGACTTCTACTCATCGGTTCAAGGCGTGATGGCCTAGTTTGAAGGAATTCTTTATCGGGTCGAGACCTCCAGAGCTTCTGCCGAGCTGAGGTTGGGAGGAAGCTAGTGGCCGAGAAGGATCTTCGTGCCAAGGAGGCCTAGCGAGTGAACAAAGCCGAGGCTAGGGCCGACAAACTTCTGAAGTCGCTTCAAGCCGAGAAGGAGGCTCACCAGGCTGAGCTCGAATCTCAAGAAAAGACCAAGGCTACCATTGCTCAGCTGGTGGCTGAGAGCATGAAAAGGTGATCGCCGAGGCCGTTGTTGAGTACCGCGCATCTGACGAGCTCAAAGTTGAGGTCGTCAAGATTTTCCAATAAGGGTACGACTTATGCCTCAAGCGTGTTCGGGAACACTTCCTGAACATTGATGTTTCAAAGGTCACACTCGACGAGGAAGATGATGAGGAGGCCGACAACGATGACCGGGACAAGAGCATTGCAGCTATCGTCGATGACGCGTTGGCTACCGCTGTTGAGAGCATCTTGGAGGCCGCCACCAACGTCATCATAACTGATCAGCCAACAGTGCCCGACAGCGAAGAAACTCATGTCGGCACTGACGACATCATCGTGGACTAGATTCCTCGTTTGTACATGGCGCCTTGCCGCACTTTGTACCCCTTTTCCTTATCAATAGAAATTTGCAAACCTTTTGTCATTGTCTGCATCAATGTGTTTTTCGTCGGTTTATCTGAAAAATTGCCTTTCGAATAGTTTCCAATACCGAGAACATAGAACTATACATGCCATTTCTACTCTATAGCCTTTCGATATGTCAGAGTTTCATCTTAACAAGTGCCGAAGCAACCTCGTCGTCAACGGTGGTTTGCATCCAACCAGATCATGGTCCCCAGACTACTTAGTATGCCCATGTGTGTGCCTAAGCGATCACGCCCTCAATTTATGTCGGGCATCGTCTCTAAGTTCCTGACGAGTGCCTAAGCGAGCTCGTCTGACGTCCACATCTCAGTTCATGTCGGACGTCGTCTCTCAGTTCCTGACGAGTGCCTAAGCGACCTTGTCTAGCGAACTACGACGTCCACAACCTTGTTGGGTCGAGTGTGTTTTGGAATTTTCTAAAGTTGTATTTTAATGATGACCAATGAACATCACTCATAATTTGATTTTGATGATGACATTTTGTACATATTAAAATGATGACTAATTGAACATGTTATACATTTTATACATATCAAAATATTGCTTAAACAACATGTTTTTGATGTTTAATATCTCACATTTTAATGATAATATCTTGTATTAATGGTTTACAATTTATATTTTCAGGTTTACACAAATTTGTCACAGTGGTGTCGACACAGTCCACCTATGTGTCGACACTAGTTCACTGTCCCAGAAGCTTGTTCTGAAGCAATAGCCAGTGGTGTTGACACAGTCTGCCTGTGTGTCGACACAGTCTGCCTGTGTGTCGACACAGTCTGCCAGTGGTGTCGACACAGTCCACCTGTGTCTCGACACTAGTTCACTGTCCCAGAAGCCTGTTCTGCAGTAGTTGCATGTGGTGTCGACACAGTGCCCTATGGTGTCGATACACTTCGACTGAAACTCAAAAACGTGAATTTGTCTGGACACGTGGCTGCTTGGGAATCAAGGGATTTGACCTAGATTTCCGTGCCCATGCACCCCAAGGCACCTTATGGGCCTATGGGGCTATAAATACCCATGCTCCTTGTACCCCAAAGGCAAGCCAGCCCATATAACTCCCAGAAAAGCTTTTTGGCGGCAAAAAGGGATCTCTCCAGTTCTTGCTCATCTCCAGAAGCTGTGATCCATCTTTTCAAGAGAAAGTACAAGGGAGTGAAGGCCAATCTCTGGAGAGGACTTTGAAGTTCAGAGCAAGGGAGCAGATTCAGCAGAAGCACAGCAATTGAAGAGGAATTTCTGGTGATTCAGAAACTATTGAAGCAGAGCAACGCCAATTGACTGGGAGCATCTTCAAGCCTCTTCAATTCAACCTTCAGCAAGAAATCTTCATCGAAGAACACTCATTCTACATTTATTTCTATCACTTCTGAGTTTGTTCTTCCTTATTTCGTCTATGAGATTTATGCATGAAGTTCTGCACAAATTTCTGTGTACGAATCTGTCTTGAATCAGATCATTGCTAGAGGATCTGATTTATGTTGTCTTTGATCTAGCTTTTATATTGTGAGCCGTTGAGCTCTGGTTTGTGAGTCGTCGTACTCACTGTGTGGTTTGAGCCGTCGTGCTCAATTTGGAGTCGTCGTGCTCCGGTTGTTGTTTGAGCCGTCGTGCTCAGTTTGTGAGTCGTTGAACTCAAGGTTGTGTGTTGAGCCGTCGTGCTCAAGGGTGTTTGGAGTCATCGTGCTCCAGTGTGAGTTGTACTCGTTTGAGTAGTGGAGCCTCACTGTGTGAGGGGTGGATGTAGGAATCACTGGTGTGATTTCTGAACCACCTAAAAATCCTTTGTGCAATGGTTTGATCTACTTGTCTGCGCTAGATGCTTGTATAGGATTTCACTTTCACACTAAGTGTTTAATTGCTTCACACATAATCTACACACACCCACACTTTAGATCAGTAAACTGTTTGTCTGAATTGATCTCTGATTCGAAGTAATTTTGAATTGCTTAAGCTTCCGCATTAATTGGTGTTAGATCTATTCAACCCCCCTTCTAGATCTGATCCATCCACCTATTCGATCCTACAATTGGTATCAGAGACAGGTTAATATCTGTTTCTGATCTGATTTGATTGCCTCTGTTTGATCTCTATGTTGCTTGCTTGAGTAGTTTGCTTGCTCTTTCATTATCTCTTATTGTGATTGATGGATTCTCGAGGATTTGTAGCTGAGGGCCATTCCATTAATAGACCACCATTCTTTAATGGGTCTGGTTACTCTTATTGGAAAAATCGCATGCAAGATTTTCTTAGGGCTCAAAACTATGAAATCTGGAGGATAGTTGAAGTGGGTCCTTATGAAAATCAGGGAGATGAGGAGAATTGGACTAGAGAGCAGATTAGGAAAGCTACTCTTAATTACAGTGCCATGAATATGCTTCAGTGTGATGTCTGTTGAACCACTCCTATATTTTACCCTTTTATTTTGGTGATAACAAAATTTATGTTTAATTAATTATTATTAAAAATATTTAATATCATATTTTTCTTAATAAATATAAATTTATGTGATTAATTGAATATTAAATATATTTAATACCATGATTTTTCTAATTATAAATTAAATATCATGATTTTCTAATAATATAAATTTATGACATTATTACCGTAATGATTTGCACTAAACACATAAATCGATGTCCATTCAATATATATCGATTTCAGTTCAAAGTGCCACATCGATTTGCTCTCATAAGGATTCCTTTGTAACTCACACAGACTCCTTTGTAACTCATAAGGATTTCTTTGTACTCACACAGACTCCTTTGTAACTCATAAGGATTCCTTTGTAACTCACACAGACTCCTTTGTAACTCATAAGGATTCCTTTGTACTCACACAGACTCCTTTGTAACTCATAAGGATTCCTTTGTAACTCACACAGACTCCTTTGTAACTCATAAGGATTCCTTTGTAACTCACACAGACTCCTTCGTAACTCATAAGGATTCTTTTGTACTCACACAGACTCCTTTGTAACTCATAAGGATTCCTTTGTACTCACACAGACTCATTTATAACTCATAAGGATTCCTTTGTAACTCACACAGACTCCTTTGTAACTCATAAGGATTCCTTTGTAACTCACACAGACTTCTTTGTAACTCATAAGGATTCCTTTGTAACTCACACAGACTTCTCATAAGGATTCATTTGTAACTCACACAGACTTCTCATAAGGATTGCTTTGTAACTCACACAGACCTCTCACATGGATTCCTTTGTAACTCTCATAAGGATTTGATAAGTGAAACATGGATTTCTTTGTAAAAACATAGATTTCCTTTATATTTCAAAGTGCCTTTTGGCATCTAGTGAAAAAGTCAATATTCTTGATTTGCGTAATCCTCTATCTTTCTGACAGGAGATCTTTTTGCTTATCTTTCTAGATCTCTTCTCTCTTGCCAACAAAAGAGAGATTACTTACCACTTCTGGGTGGCATTAGGAAACATAAAGGTATGAACCTTTTTGACAGAAACACTCTTTTATCTAAACACTTTTTTCTATGCTTGCAGACCTCGTAGACCACAAATTATCAGAAGAAAGAGAAGATGAGCAACGGCTAGAACTCCAACGGATTTATTCAAATTGCTCATATAAAAGATGAAGCAAGGCTGAAGAAGACAATAACTTTTCCTGAAGATCTTTTGAATGAGTGTACAACTAGTGAGGAACCTGAACTCCAAATACACTCAAAGAAAAAGAGAGAAAGAGCCTGAGCCCAAGAAGAAGTGTTCAAGCATCTGAAGCACTGAAGCATTCAAGCTCCTTCTCCTCTCTTCTCTCTCTCTCTGTGTGCATCTTGTAATCTGGGGGAGAGAGTCTTTTGCTGAGAGTTCTTTTAGTTGGTTTTTATTTGTTCCAACTCTCAACTTTGTTCTTTCTTTTCTAAGAAAGACTTCTGTCTAGCTGTAGGACTGTATACAATGTAGAACCTAGCTAGGGGTTTGTGTCTAGCAGAACCGCACTGGGGTTTGTACCAGGAGGTTGGCTTCTTTACCTGTAAGAGAAGTGGGCTGCCTTCTTGCCCGGGAAAGAGAAGAAGACCAGCTGGGGTGCTGGGTGTTGTAGTGTCCTTAAGGGGGACTGTACCCTTGGTTAGTGAAATCCCAAGAAGTTGCTTGGGGACTGGACGTAGGACTTCCATGTGGGAAGGGCCGAACCAGGATAAACTCCTTGTGTCTTTTGTGTGATTATTTATTTGCTTCCGCACTACTCTCTTTATCACACTAAACTAACCAAACCTTCAAGTGTTGATTTCTGTGTTTAAGTTTCTATTTCAGATTTCAGAAAAACCTATTCACCCCCCTTCTAGGTTAGCTTGCTGCCGTACCAAAAGGGTCAACAAGTGGTATCAGAGCGATGTTCTCTGATCTATCAAGAAGATCTAACGATCTTAGAGAAGATCCATGGCAGCTCAAGGATATGCTGAAGGTCAATCAGTCACCAGACCTCCATTCTTTGATGGAGAGGACTACCAATATTGGAAGATGAGAATGGAATGCTTCATTCGGGGCACAGACTTCGATCTGTGGCAGGTAATAGAGGTAGGTGATTTTGTTGTTGTTCCTGTTCCAGGCACTGCTGCTATTACAATAGCTGATAAAAATAAACTATCTTTAAACTTTAAAGCTAAGAACTATTTATGTTGTGCTTTATCTAAAAAAGATATTAGTAGAGTATCTGCATGTAAATCTGCTAAAGAAATATGGGATAAACTGCAGATAACTTATGAAGGAATAGATAAAGTAAAACAAACTAGAATAGATATTCTTGTCTCACAATATGAGCAATTTAAAATGTTTCTAAATGAAAATATCACTCAAATGTATAATAGATTTTCAAGTATAGTAGTTGGTCTAAGCTCTCTTGGTAAAAATCTTTCTGATGAGGAAACTGTTAGAAAAATACTTAGGTCCTTAACTATTTCATGGACACCTAAAGTAACTGCTATTGAAGAGGCCCATGATTTAACCAAATTGTCAATTGATAATTTAATAGGTTCTCTCATGGCACATGAAATAAATATGGAGCGATTGTCTGAAAGCTCATCTAAGAAGAAATGTATTAATGCTCTTAAGGTTGTAGCTGCTCCTTCCACTTCTTCTTCTAGCTCCAAAAATGCAGATTCTGAAGACAGTGACGTAGATGAAGTTCTGTCCAAGCTTCAGAAAATTTTCAAGAAGAAGAAAAATGGATCGAAAAGGATTCAAAAGAAAAACAGAAAAGAGAAAGAACCAGTCTGCTATGAATGCAGAAAACCTGGACATCTGAGACCGGATTGTCCAAGACTCAAGAAGACTGGTCAAAATGAAAAACCAAAAAGAAGCACAAGAAATTTAAAAGAAAAGCCATGGCGGCTGCTTGGGAAAATGAAGAGACCACATGCTCAGAATCATCAAGCTCAGAATCAGAGAAAGAGCAGGTAAATCTAGCCCTCATGGTAGGACTAGATGAGGTACATCCTAACTCATCTTTTGATTCTTGCACAGATTCAGAATCAGAATCTGAAGACTTAGAAGAAGTATTTAATGAACTATATGAAAAACATAAAAATGTTGTAAAAGAATTAAAGAATCTGAAAAACAACACTATTTGCTTAGAAAACACCAATTCTGATCTTAAATCCGAATTGGAGCAATTAGAAAAACAATTAAAGGATAGTAAAGATAACATTTATCTTTTGGATGAATATTTAAAAAATAAGGAGAATGAAAAATTAGAGTTAGAAGAAAAATTAAAAACTCTAACTGAAGAAAATCTGTATTTAAAAGAATCAGTTAGAAAATTAACTAAAGGAAAAACATCTTTAGCCCTATGCTTAAATGGATCAAAATCTGGAAATAACAAACAAGGGCTTGGTTACATACCTCCTGAAAAAGGAAAACATGTCATAATTCCTGAAAAATATCCATTACCAAAATTTGTAAAAGAAACCAAGATGCCTCAGAAAAAGGCCCCTGTAAAGGAAAATGTTTCCAAAAATTATGTTCTAAACAGACAGTACAAAGATAATAAGAACAACAAAATAATTTATATTCATTGTTGTTCTCATTGTAATAAATTAGGACACACAGTAAACACCTGCACAACAAAGCACCTAGTATGGATTCCGAAAGGATATCTTTATGCATCTAACCATCAAGGACATGACACAAAAGACTTGGTCATGCAAGCTTCAACACAATAAATAAACTCTTAAGGCTAAATCTGGTTAAAGGACTTCTTGAATCTCTTTCCAATGTAGAGAATCAACTTTGTGGGATATCTGCTCAAGGAAAATAAAACAGAAAATCTTTTAAAGTTTTCAATGATGTACTCACTTCTAAGCCACTAGAATTACTTCATATGGACCTTTTTGGGTCAACAAGAATTCTTAGTCTTAGTGGTAAAAGATATGGATTTGTCATCATTGATGATTTTACTAGATACACTTGGGTCATCTTTCTATCTCACAAAAGTGATGCTTGTTTAGAATTCAGAAATTTCTGCACCACTGCCTTAATGGGTTTTTCACATAAAATCAAATCCATTTTGACTGATCATGGGGGAGAATTTGAGAACAAAGCTTTTTTTGATTTATGTGCTGAATTGAATATTTTTCATAGATTCTCTTATCTAAGAACTCCAGAATAAAATGGAGTTGTGGAAAGGAAGAATAGAACTCTGGTGGAGATGGCTAGATCTATGCTCTTGGAAAGTAAATTGCCCAAATCCTTCTGGGCTGAAGCTGTGAACACAGCAAATCACATTTTGAACAGAGTATTGGTCAGACAAAAAATCAGAAAAACCCCCTATGAACTTTTGAAAAACAAAAAGCCAACTCTGTCTTATTTTAAAATCTTTGGTTCCAAGTGTTTTGTACATAACAACAATAAATAAAATCTTGATAAAATTGATGCAAAAAGTTTTGAAGCCATTTTTCTTAGTTATTCAGAAATTTCTAGAGCTTTTAGAGTTTACATTCTCAAGAATAAAACTGTGCAAGAATCTCCAAATGTAGTTTTTGATGAAAACTCATATCAAACTGATGACTCTACATCTTGCAGGGTTCCTCAAAATAATGAAGAGGATGACTTTGTTGTCAAATCTTCACCAACTGTTGAAGAGGATGAAGATCCACTTGAAAATCTAGACAATCAATCACCTACCACAAGTGGTTCAAGTAATATTGTTCCAGAACTGAATGCATCCCAAGAGGTACATTAAACCAGTGAAGGGATTTTCATAAGTCAAACAAAGTATGTGAAAGAACTTCTAAAAAGGTTTGACTTTCAGCACCTCAAGCATTCAAGCACACCAATGGCAATAAATGTAAGGTTAGAGGAAGATTCACTTAGTAAGTCAGTAGATCCAAAGACCTACAGAGGTATGATTGGTTCTCTACTTTACCTCACAACCTCTAGACCAGACATACAATTTAGTGTGTGCATGTGTGCTCGATTTCAAGCCAATCCTAAAGAAAGTCACATGTTAGATGTCAAAAGAATTTTCAAATTTCTTGTTGGAACATGTAAACTTGGTATATGGTATCCTACTGGTTGCAAGTTAGATTTAACTGCTTATTGTGATGCTGATTATGCTGGTTGTAAGCTTGATAGAAAAAGTACTAGTGGCTTGTGTTTATATCTAGGTCGATGCTTAATTTCTTGGGTTTCAAAAAAGCAACATTCAGTAGCTCTATCCACTATAGAGGCTGAATATGTTGCGGCTGGTTGTTGTGGCACTCAAGTTCTTTGGGTGAAACATCAGCTCCTAGACTATAATCACAAATTGGGCTGTATTCCTATTTTGAGTGATAACACTAGTGCTATTAATTTGTTAAAAACCCAATTCAGCATTCACGAACAAAGCATATTGAAATAAGGCACCATTTTCTAAGGGATGAGGTCGCTAAGAAATCTTTTGAACTTCACTTCATTGAAACTGAAAAACAAATTGCAGATATTTTCACTAAGCCTCTTCCATAAAACAAATTCTCATCTTTAAGAAGAGAGCTTGGTTTGTGCAAATTTCCACATTCTTGATATCTTCTATCTCTTTTTGCAAATAAAAGTCTTCCTGTTCTTGCAAATAAATTTCTCACTCTCACATTGCATTGGCATTCTTGGTATATCAAATGGTGATTTGAAGAAAGACAAGTCAGGCTTGTCTGGACACTTTCACTATGCGTGAGTTTATGTCTCTGCCAAGTATCAAGAGTCTTGTATGTAATTGTTGAGGGGGAGTCTCTGTCTTTCAATAAAATATTCTTGTTCATTCTATTTTCACTTCATTCCATTCCTATTTCTTCAATAATCCTCATGTTCACCTTGTGAGGGGGAGATACATAAAAAAGAGAGTCATTGTCACATTTCTTGACCTTACTTGTCTATCTTGAGCCCCAAACTCATCAGAATTTTTTAAGTCATTGTGTGCTATTTTCTTATGAGAGAATTAAGACATTGAAACTAAACCATTGTGCATTTAGTTTAATTTCAAAGATTCATTATCATTTCAAGATTAAGCAATCTTAATACTAGATGTCTTTAAAATGACTTGCAAAACAATTGTAGGCACATAAGTGGCTTTATTATTTAACATGTGCATGTTTAAGCTTCATTTTTACCACATGTTAAGAATATTTTTCTAAATTCGTAGTCATGAGTTTTATGGTCAAAGCAAACATATTCCTGCAAAACATCGAAAGAAAATGATCAACAGTCTGGAAAGATGCAAACAGAGCAATGCAAATTCTTGAACCACTGAGTAACCGGGTCATTTCACCTAAAAAGTGATTCGTTTCGCATCAAAAAGTGGAAATAAAAAATTTCAACTCTGTATAAGATAATGAAAGTTAAACCACTGAGTAATCAGGAGGTCTTGCATCTGATCAATGTGATCTCTTGCACTGAAAAGTGAGATTTAACTAATTTATTCTTGTATTATTTCCCAGCTAAAATTGAAAGAAAATAAAAAAGACAGGATAGAAAAGCTTAAGACCTTAATAAAGTTCATGTTTACTGAGTTTAGACCTATTATTCTACATTGTGTTACAATTAAAGCTCCTAACATTCTTGTTAAATACCTCTGCTCACTCATATAGGTCACTTTACTTCACATTTGCATCATTATTTTAACTACATTTAGATCATTATATTTTGCTATACTTTGTGTTGAGTGTGTCTTTGTGATTAAACTTTATTGCACAATACAAAAAACACAATAATTTCTCTCATAAATTTTGTCATCATAAAAAAGGGGGAGAATGTTGGGTTGAGTGTGTTTTGAAATTTTCTAAAGTTGTATTTTAATGATGACCAATGAACATCACTCATAATTTGATTTTGATGATGACATTTTATACATTTTGTACATATTAAAATGATGACTAATTGAACATGTTATACATTTTATACATATCATAATAATGCTTAAACAACATGTTTTTGATGTTTAATATCTCACATTTTAATGATAATATCTTGTATTAATGGTTTACAATTTACAATTTCAGGTTTACACAAATTTGTCACAGTGGTGTCGACACAGTCCACCTGTGTGTCGACACTAGTTCACTGTCCCAGAAGCCTGTTCTGAAGCAGTAGCTAGTGGTGTCGACACAGTCTGCCTGTGTGTCGACACAGTCTGCCAGTAGTGTCGACACAGTCTGCCTGTGTGTCGACATAGTCTGCTAGTGGTGTCGACACAGTCTGCTAGTGGTGTCGACACAGTCCACCTGTGTGTCGACACTAGTTCACTGTCCCAGAAGCCTGTTCTGCAGCAGTTTCCTGTGGTGTCGACACAGTGCCCTGTGGTGTCGACACACTTCGACTGAAACTCAAAAACGTGAATTTGTTTGGACACGTGGATGCTTGGGAATCAAAGGATTTGACCTAGATTTTCATGCCCATGCACCCCAAGGCACCTTATGGACCTATGGGGCTATAAATACCCATGCTCCTTGTACCCCAAAGGCAAGCCAGCCCATACAACACCCAGAAAGGCTTTTTGGCGGCAAAAAGGGATCTCTCCAGTTCTTGCTCATCTTCAGAAGCTGTGATCCATCTTTTCAAGAGAATGTACAGGGGAGTGAAGGCCAATCTCTGTAGAGGGCTTTGAAGTTCAGAGCAAGGGAGCAGATTCAGCAGAAGCACAACAATTGAAGAGGAATTTCTGGCAATTTAGAAGCTATTGAAGCAGAGCATCGCCAATTGACTGGAAGCATCTTCAAGCCTCTTCAATTCAACCTTCAGCAAGAAATCTTCATCGAAGAACACTCATTCTACATCCATTTCTCTCACTTCTGAGTTTGTTCTTCCTTATTTCGTCTATGAGATTTGTGCCTGAAGTTCTGCACAAATTTCTGTGTACGAATCTGTCTTGAATTAGATCATTGCTAGAGGATCTGATTTCTATTGTCTTTGATCTAGATTTTGTATTGTGAGCCGTCGAGCTCTGGTTTGTGAGTCGTCGTACTCACTGTGTGGTTTGAGCCGTCGTGCTCAGTTTGTGAGTCGTTGAACTCAAGGTTGTGTGTTGAGCCGTCGTGCTCAAGGGTGTTTGGAGTCGTCGTGCTCCGGTGTGAGTTGTACTCTTTTGAGTAGTGGAGCCTCACTGTGTGAGGGGTGGATGTAGGAATCACTGGTGTGATTTCCGAACCACCTAAAATCCTTTGTGCAATGGTTTGATCTGCTTGTCTGCGCTAGATGCTTGCATAGGATTTCGCTTTCACACTAAGTGTTTAATTGCTTCACACATAATCTACACACACCCACACTTCAGATCAGTAAATGGTTTGTCTGAATTGATCTCTAATTCGAAGTAATTTTGAATTGCTTAAGCTTCCGCATTAATTGGTGTTAGATCTATTCAACCCCCCCTTCTAGATCTGATCCATCCACCTATTCGATCCTACAATCACGTGTGCCGAAGCGACCACGCCTTCAATTCTCGTCGGACGTTGTCTCTCAGTTCCTGACAAGTGCCTAAGCGACCTCGTCCAGCGAACTTCGACGTTCACAACCTTACGTGTGCCGAAGTGACCACGCCTTCAATTCTCATCGGACGTCATCTCTCAGATCCTGATGAGTGCCTAAGCGACCTCGTCCAGCGAACTACGATGTCCACAACCTCACGTGTGCCGAAGCGACCACGCCTTGAGTTCTCGTGTTTTCAGGACGACGCTATAAAGCGACTCACCTTTTTCAATCATCTAATCATAGTTATATCATGCAAGCTAATCACAAATTTGACTTCATCAACGAATACTGCAGGTTCTTGAGAAAACAGACTTGCTCATCTCTTAACTCGCCAACCTCGCGACCGAGGACTTTAATCACAGTACGAGTTTACAATTCTAAGAGTGCACGTAAACGATATTCGATATGACTAAGACACATGAAGTAAAAGTCTCCGACCAGTGTCTGAGGCTGATCATTAGGCATTTGAGCTAGTTGTGCAAGATCTACTGGAAAAAGTAGGGGAATAATTCAGGACGATGCTCTAAGCGACTTGTCATGTGCCTTTTTAACTGTCCACTGAAAAAACTTGCCAGGGTAACCTTACATACTCCTAGTCGGCCCCCCTTGCCGATCATAGGTGATGCCTCGGGGGCTTCTCACTTTCCGTAATTAGTTGAGTTCAACTAAAGGGGTGTGGGGAAAGCCGTACTGACCTTTAGTAGAGTTTTCCCACAGACGGTGTCAATGTTACGGTAATTGTAACATAGGTCAGCTCAAGCCGAGGTGACTGCTGAGGCTTCTCGCCGAGGAGTGAGCTGAGACGACCAAGCCGATGAATCCCGTCTGAGGCGCGCTTGGCCGACGTGTGACGCTGGTTCTGAGCTCCCGACTTGACCTGCAAAGCCCACCGAGTGGCCTCGGCGGAGAGACACTCCGACGCTCTTGTCAGTTGCTAGCCAAGCAGAATGGCCTAGCCAGGGGTAGAACAGTGTACCTGCGTCTGTGGAGTGTATGCCTCTTATATAGTGCTAGGACACCCATGTAACAGCTGGACAACCACGCCGATCTCACTGGGGATTTCTGTGATTCATGCCGGATTGGAAGTAGCCAACATCCTGCCAGGTCATCGCGACCGTGGTCTTAATAGCCACAATTATTGGTCCCGTGATCATCGGACCTTACCTTATTTGCTTTGTCAGTCACGTGAGGACCGCTTCGGGGCACGCGTGAGCAACAGGGCACCAGGTCGGCTGCGTCCGAGCCGAAAGATCGTCCTCTGTCGAGCAGTGAAAGACGGCCCGAGGCGCAAAGAGGATCCACTATTCTGACCATACACGTCGGTTAACCAATGTTTTGCCTGTGATGGAGGTGGTCAGCCTGTGATTTCAATGAGGTCGGCTGAAACCGAGGACAAAGCCGACCTGTTGGGATATCCCCGTATCAACTTTTAAGAAATAAATTTTAATAGGTCGACTCTTTGAATTGGAGTTAAATTTTGTGGCTTGCATAGACAACTAATTAAGTTTATAATTGGTTAAAGTATTAAGAAATAAATATTATGTTATGACATTCAACTCTTTTATAAAGATTGTTTTTATTTGTCGTTTGTTTAGTTTTTATTGATATGATTGTTTATGCTCAAGTTTTGATTCTGTGACTAACTTCCATCAAAATCAAATAGTTTAATCTTTAAGATCCATCTTTATAAATACTTAATTAATTTTTGAGTATTATTACTGATTTATACCATCTCTTAGCATAATTAAATATGTTCTATAATACATAAGCTAATAATTGTTATATTTCCATGCGTTGATTCTTAGATATGTCTGAGGGACGGTTCTCTGACTGTACTTTTAAGAGTCGATTCTCAAATATGTCTGAGAGTTGACTTTCTCGTTATGTTTCTGAGAGTTGAATCTCTCGTTGTGTTTAATTTTGAGAGTCAATTTTCATATACGTCTGAGAGTTGATTCTCTCTTTATGTTTGAGAGTCGATTCTTCCATGTTTTTAGGAGTCGATTCTCTTGTGTTTTGGGAGTTGATGCTCCTGTGTCTTGGGAGTTGATTCTTAGATGTTTTTGGGAGTCAAATCTCCTATGTTCTGGGAGTCAATTCTCCCATGTTTGAGAGTCTATTCTCTTATATTTTGAGAGTTCATTCTCAGATTGTTTTGAGAGTCAATTCTCCATTGTTCTAGAAATCGATTTTCTCATGTTTCTTAGAGTCAATTCCCCTATGTTTTGGGAGTCGATTCTCCCATGTTTCTAGGAGTCGATTCTTCTATGTTTTCGAGGTTGATTCTCCCATGTTTTTGGGAGTCGATTCTTCTATATTTTAGGAGTCAATTCTCAGATGTTTGTAGGAGATGATTCTCTTGTGTTATGGGAGTCAATTCTCCCATGTTTCTAGGAGTAGATTCTCCTGTGTTTTGGAAGTCGATTCTCCCACATTTCTGGGAATCGATTCTCCTATGTTTCTGTAGTTGATTTTATATTGAGACTCAATTTTGTGTCTGGGACTCATTTATGTTTGAGACTCGATTTATATTTGAGCTCAGTTCTATTATGAAAGATTAGGATGGGTGTAAAAGTAAAGATTTCTAAGGAATATTATATTTGCCATGTCCCAAACATGGCAACAGAAGAATAATTGAGATGTGCATTGTTGGTAAATAAGCCTCTAACTAGTAATCACATATAACACAAATAATTGAATATCCATAATCCCAAACTCTTCATTTCATTTCAATAATCGAAACTAGTACATAAGCAACTTCAAGATTTAAACTGCAGGACTAAGACTCAATAAAGGGAAAATTATATATCTTTCTTACTCTTTACCACCTACTACAACAATCTAATTACTCTTAAACGACAATAATAGTAATTCTAAGGTTGAACCACACTCTTCACTCAGATGCATTCCCATTGCTAGCTTGGTTCTCCTCCTCAACATCGGTGGTACCTAAAATGTTAAGAAAGCATGTAATGAGCGCACTCACCCAATAGGATTTAGATCACTTAGTAGGTATAAGTAATTATCATTTTAAGAACTAGGCAGACACAAGTAAAACAAGATGTACTAACATGCATGATCAATCCAGTAAAACATAACTAGCAAGAGAATCATGGTAACAAGAGTATAATCATGTTGGTAAGAATGCTCAAGTTTTGAGGTTAAGCATGATGTAAGAGTAAGAACGATCAAGAGAGTATTAGTTTTACAAGAATGCAAGATGGCCATATTAAGCAAGCAAGTAAGTATGTAATGAGCAAGAACTTTTAACATGTAATAATAATTAATCACGAGTCATAATGCGCATTAAGGATCTATGCCACCTTGGAATGCACACTATGAACATTTGTAATGTGGTTATGTATCTAGTATTCACACAAGCAAGTACTCCCAGTGTGATGCAACGCCAGTAATCATTATACCCCATGGTTAACAGTACATTTTCTGTTCTCTGCTGAGAGGGCTAGACTAGATCTCTTAGACACTCATTGTGCCCAATCCTGCATCTCAAGCAATTTAAATGTAGATACCCACAATTAAGCATGACCAATTTACAGAATTTCCAAGAAGTCGATAGTATGGTATCATAGCATCAGTGATCATATCAATGGTTTCAAGACTAACAAGTCAAGTGAACATGATTTCAAGATGGCAAGGTGTCAAGAGAGAAATTCGGCAACATAACGGCATAGTTTTCATTTAGTACAATCTTTACATTAGTGACTTGGTTTCATGTGTATGAAAATCATGCTTTACGAGAAAGTAGATAAGAAAAGAAATGCATGTTATCTCTAAGGAACTTAAATGGTATAACTAGCTCAGTCTCCATAAGGGAATCCATAGTGTACGAAGACTTACGGAGGTCTTGCCAGAAAGGTCTCTAATATGTCAGAACGAAATGTCCAACAGAGAGGTTTCAATCTACCAAGAAGGGGCTGCTTATCATGCATGTGTGTAAGTGAAAGGACGTGCCTCACAATATCCATAATAACCATCAATTTAAACATAGTGGAAAGCAATAACATGAGGTCGTTACATATGGCAAGACAAACAAGATGGTATCAACACGTGTTATACATATTAATGATAGGAAGTTCAGTTTTTATAACAAGTTAGATCATCAAGATGGAATTTGACAATCACATGATAGAAAGATCAATCAAGATCATCTCATGATCATCTCCTTTTCGAGGTACATAATCTCTGGCGATCACGATCTTACTTGCATGGATTTTTAAGCTACCACCTTTACATATATTATCATTTATTCTTTTCTTTTTAATCTTCTTATGGTATCCACAGTGCCGACTCCACCTCCAACATCACAACAATCCAACCACATGGAGTGTCTGACCGACTTGTGATGTACCACCTTGTTCTTAGAGGTCTAGTATGCAACTTGGATCTCCAATGTCATTCTTGTAAAAAAGGCATTAGACAAGTGATGGAATGTGTTGACTTCACAGATCTCAACAAAATCTGTCCCAAAGATAGCTATCTCCTTGCTCAAGTTGACCGACTTGTAGATGCAATTGTTGGGAATGAACTGCTGATTAGTTTCCTTGATGCATACGATTGGGATACCACCTAATCTGCAAGCATCCAATAGATGAAGAGAAAAGGGCCTTCATCGTCGACCTCGACATGTGCTATACAAGGATGCCATTTAACCTGAAGAACACTAGAGCCACTTACCAATGCTTGGCGAATCACATGTTTGAGCTGCAACTCAGCAAGAACATAGAGGTTTGTATGGACGACATGCTGGTCAAAAGTCATCAAGATGGCGACCACTTCTCAGATGTCTATCAAACTTTTTTCAGTTATCAGGAAATGAAATAATTCTTATTCCATCATCACCACACACATCCCACAGTCTAAATAGTAACCAAGTAAATAAACCGAGTCTACAAATAATCATGTCCATAAGTCCATATCACAATAACAACGACTCACGTACTAAGTAAAAGAAAAGTACAAGCTATAAGAATAACTCTCTAAGCCTCGGCTACTCCTCTCGCTCGGAATCGCTCCTCGCTATCTTCTCCTCAATCTCTGAAATACCTTCTCACCTGTATAGTTAAGGAAGGATGAGTCTTCACAAAAGACTCAGCAAGCAACCTATTGGTCACATCCAAACACTTATCACATACATTCTACACAAGTATAACTTATTAAGCAAATTATCACATGATTCATGAAACCATTCACAAGTATTAAATGAACAAGCTTAAACATGCTAGCTACACATGGATTTCATATGGCACATAATGATTAACATAACTCATGAATATGACATAATTCCAAGTATTCTAATCATGAAACTAAACACATATCTACTAGAGATACTAGCATGATATCTATCACATTTAATATACTCACATGCCACCAATTCTCACCTTTGCTTGCTGTTTTAACATAAACATAACTTATTCACATGGTTTCACATTCTTACACATTTGAGCACATTAACACATCACTTTCACATGATCACATTGTACATTCACATTTAATTTCACATCTTTACACATCTTTTTGCCATGACACATAGTCTGAACCACTATAAAGAAGGACACCATCACACACATATTACTTGCCCATCACCTAGGCAATATAGTGACGAATCTTGGTAACTGCGCAGAACCGGGAGAAGCACTCTCCACCCTAACCAGTAGTACTTGTCCACCTCCAAGATTTCATCCTGCTGCCCACAGGATGTCACATACACATTGAGCTTTCCCATATGGACTTTTCTATAGTATGGCTCCATAGCCTTCTATGGTAGTAGTGTCATAAGCGGCACATTAATCCCTTAATCACATGTTTAGCATATAATTCTCATGCATCCCATGGTTGATTCACATGCTTATGATCAAAGGCACACTTCAAGTTTCATAGATGATCATTACTATTTGAAAGCACTATTACATGTTTAACAAAGCCTAATCATGGAACTAATCATCAGTAAAACACTATTTTTAACTAATCATGCTTAACAGGGTCATTAGATACTTATAACTGGAAACAATGGTTACGAATGTCAGAACATGCTCAAATTTTAACCACAGATCATATATGGGTAACACATTATATATATAATTTTTATGAAATTTTGAAATAGTATATCTATTTTTAACATTTAAAATAGAATTCATTCAATTAACAAGATGCTTTACTAAAACATGGTTAATAGGAAACTAACAATTCTATCTGCCTAAAAACATGTTCATAGGAACTCTAAGTCCAAGGAAAAATAATGAGATGAGGGTACACAACATACTTAATGTATCCCGAATTAAATCTAAGATGGCAGGCTCATTTACTCATGTCAAAAAATCTAATAATTACATATAAGATCAGAAAAATATGAAAATTCTAGGACCCAGTCTACCACATGTACATGATAAGAAAAAGAATCCTAAAACCCACTCATACATTCAAAATCTCCGAAAGTTCACATCACACATGCTATCACATATTTATGAAAAAATTGAAGAACTTAACAGCAAGGTCATTGTCGTCAATGGTAGTTAACGACATGATCAATTGTTGTTAACTTAGGAACTTGACGACAAGGGGGTTACCTTCAATTCCCTGTCTGTAGAAAGTGCAGACCGAAACCAAAAAAAAAAAAAAGAGAATTTTTGGGTTCAAGACACGAGACAAAAGTCTTTAAAAACCGTAAAACTCTAGGTGATAGGCATAGGGATGAAACTCCTAACTTACTTGCCTCAGAAAAACTCCCTGAAGATTGAATTAAGATGATGAATCCCTCCTCAGCCAAGCCAAAGATGTGATTTCCTCGTGCTTGATTCGACCTTCCATGACCTAGAAGACGATCTCCCAGTGATAAGAGAGCCTCCCCACGTCCCGAAGAACCTTCCTCTCGTAGAAAAAATGTTGGTGCAGCCTCTGGTTCACCGAATTTCTCACCTCAAAAGCCTCTCTTTTCCTCTCTCTGAACCCCAATAAACCCTAGCTGAGTAAAAGTCCTCCCCTTACAGAGATGATCTACTTTTATAAGGGTTTGGGTCGTGGTCATGGTAGGAAGGAGAGTCCCAACCCAATTTGGGGTTTTCATGTTTGTCCACGAAGAAATCGGGATGGATTCAGGGAAAGAAATTGAAACACAGCCAGAGGTGTTGACGTCTAGGTGTCTGCCATTTATATGAAATAGATGGTAATCAATCTTGCCGTTAACATTCTCAAACCAAACAGTAAATGGCATATACTATTCCGTAAACAAACAATTAACAAGATGAATTTCGGCTAGCAATTAAAACATAACAACAAGTTATAAATGCACAGAAAATCTAGGGTCATACACCCTCTCCCCCTTAAAGAAACTTCTTCCCCGAAGTTAGAACAAGGGTACTAACCAAACAGTTGTGGATACTGCTTCTTCATGGCCTCCTCGAGCTCCCATGTAGCTTCCTCACGTGAGAAGTTCCTTCATAGCACCTTCACAGAAGCTATGACCTTGTCCATGAGGTGCTGAACCTTGTGATTCAAGATAGCTACTGGTCACTCCACATACGACAAATCTGGCTGAAGTTCCACTGGCTCATGACTGATAAGATGTGATGGATCTTGCACGTATCTTCTGAGCATAGACACGTGGAACACAGGGTGTACACTCGCTAGCACTGGGGGTAATGCTAGCTCATATGCCACGTTACCCATCTGCTTGAGAATCTCAAACTGGCCAATAAACCTCAGACTCAACTTGCCATGCCTGTGAAACCTGACAACACCTCGAGTAGGTGATACCTTGAGAAACACATGATCGCCAACCTCAAACTCTAGGTCCTTCCTTCGGTTGTCGGTGTAGCTCTTCTGCCTATCCTGCGCTGCAGTCAATCTCTACCTGATGAGCTGGATCTTGTCTAATGTCTCCTGAACCAACTCAGGTCCTACTAACTGCCTATCTCCAGTCTCCTCCCAACACAAAGGAGACCTACAGGGTCGACCGTACAATGCTTCGAATGGAGCCATGACTATACTAGCGTGAAAGCTATTGTTATAAGCAAACTCCACAAGAGGTAGGTGACGCTCCCAGTTGCCCTTCTAGTCAAGCATGCACGCTCTCAACATATCTTCGAGCATCTGAATCGTCCTCTCAGACTGACCATTTGTCTAAGGATGGAAAGCTGAACTGAGCTTCAATTGAGAACCCAACGTCTCCTAGAGACCCTGCCATAGGTTCGACATAAATTGTGGGTCTCTGTCTGAGATGATGGACTTCGGCACACCATGCAATCTCACAATGTTGTCCACATATAGCCTCGCTAAGCTCTCCACGGACTGCTTCTTCCTCATAGGCAAGAAGTGAGCAGTCTTAGAGAATCGGTCCACGACCACCCATATAGAGTCATTGCCTTTAACTGTTCCGGGCAAACCCGTTACAAAGTCCATGGTGATCGCTTCCCACTTCCACTCCAGCATCTCCATCTTCTGTATAAGGTCGGATGGTCTCTAACGTTCGGCCTTAATCTACTGACACACTAAACACCGAGATACAAATTCTGCCATGTCCTTCTTCATGCCTGACCACCAGAAGGACCACTTCAAGTCTTAGTACATTTTGGTGTTGCCTGAATGAATGGAGAACCGCGATATGTGAGCTTCTGCAAGCACTTGCTCCTTAACCTCTACAAATGTCCGATACACATACTCTGTGCTGAAATCTGATGATGCCATCCTCGTCACGAGCAACGCCTGCCTTGCCCACCAACTCCTAAAGTCTGTGGTCTGCTCCCTACTGCTCCACATCCTTGTCCAACACAGTGGACTCGATGGAAAACTGTGCCATGAATGCTTGGCACAGCTGTGGCTCTAACTCAGTCATGGCACACGCTGCATCCTCTAACATCTTCCAATCCTGTTGAAGTGTGGACCTCTTCCTACTGAGAGTATCAGCTAAGACATTCACCATCCTTGGATGGTACTGAAGCTCGAAGTCGTAGTCCTTTAGGAACTCGATCCATCTCCTCTGTCACAGGTTCAACTCCTTCTAAGAGAACAAGTACTTCAAACTCTTGTGGTCTGTGAACACCTCGAACCTGACACCATAGATGTAGTGTCTCCAGATCTTCAATGCATGGACCACAACTGCTAACTCCAAATCATGGGTCGGATAGTTATGCTCATGCTCCTTTAATTGACGAGAAGTATAGTCAACCACCCTACCATGCTACATCAGAATCTATCTGTGAAGCATCTGAGTAGATCGCAAAACCATCGGCACCACTTGGAAGTATCAACATGGGTGCAGATGCCAGCCTTGTCTTTAGCTTCTGGAAACTACTCTCACACTCTTCAGACCATACATACTTAACCCCTTTCCTGGTTAGCTTGGTCAAATGTGCCTCTATGGAGGCAGAGCCTTCTATAAATCGCATGTAATAACAAGCTAGATCAAGAAATCTTCTGATCTCAGATGGTGTCTTCGGAGTCTCCCACTCTAGCATTGCTTGATCCTTCGCTGGATCAACAACAACTCCAGCGCCTGAGATGATATGCCCAAGGAAGTGAACCTCACGCATCCAGATCTCACACTTGCTGAACTTGGCATACAGCTTGTGCTCATGGAGAACCTCTAGGACTGTCCTCAAGTTCTCATGGTGCGTAGCTTCATCAGGGGAGTAAGCTAACACATCATCTATGAACACCACAACAAAACTATCCAATTATGGCCTGAACACCCTGTTCATGAGATCCATGAACGCTGTAGGGGCGTTAGTCAGACCAAAAGGAAGCACAAGGAATTCATAGTGTCCATAACGAGTCTTGAATGCTGTCTTGGAAGCATCCTCCTCCTTGATCCTCAACTGATGGTAACCTAAACACAGATCAATCTTGGAGAACATAGATGCATTATGGAGCTGATCGAACAGATCATCGATGTGCGGCAAGGGGTACTTATTCTTCACCATCACCTGGTTGAGCTTCCTATAGTTAATGCACAATCTGAGAGAACCATCCTTCTTTTTCATGAACAGTATAGGTGCGGCCCATGGTGAAACACTAGGATGAATAAATCCCTTATTGAGCAACTCCTGCAACTGCTTCCTCAGCTCAGCTAACTCAGTAGGTGCCATCTAGTAGGGAGCCTTAGAGATAGGTGAGGTGCCTGGAAACAACTCGATAGTGAACTCTATCTCCCTTTCTGGTAGAAATCTAGACAAACCATCGTGGAACATGTTTGGAAACTTCTACACCACTTCCATCTCCTTAAGGGTAGGTGACTGATCGGCCTCAGTGATCAAGACCACAACGGCAAGAAAAGTGTCACAACCCTTGCTCACTATCCTCATAGCTTTTATAGCAGAGATCACAAACTTTCCCGCTAGATTCCTAGGCAAAGGATGTGAGAACCCATCTTCTCCAGAAATGCGGAAAGTGATCCTCTTCCTCCTACAATCGACCAAGGCATAGTGCTCCTCAAGCCAATCCAGACCAAGTATAGCATCATAGTCCTTCATCTTGAGCAAGTAGAAGCACCCAAAAAAACCCCAGTCTTCAATGCACACTGGAAAGGATAGGATGCACTTTCTGGTCACTACAGTACTTGCTAGGGTATGTACTGACAGGGGAACCTCTAATTCTTCTGCCTCAACTCCAGACTCTTCTGCTAACTGCTTAGCCAACCGCTCGGAAACAAATGAGTGTGTAGCACCCGTATCAAACAATACTCGAGCCTACACACCCATAACTAAAATAGTACCTTCCGTGACGTTCTCCTCCTGCTCTGCATCCTCACGTGCAAGTGCATACACTCAGGCTTGGGCCTGAGGCCTTCCAGGCTTCCCAGTCACTGATGCCGCTGCTAGTAGGGCTGAAGCTCCTCTTGATGCAAACTGATGAAGTCGTGGGCTATCTCTGATCTGATGCTCGGTACTCTCGCATTTCAGGCATTTCCCTACTAGCTTTCAACACTTTCAGTCGCCATGCATCCTTCTGTAATGAGGTCACTTCTTCTTGTCGCTGGGCCTGAAACTGGTAGTCTGGGGTACAACCACTGACTGGTTTGGAACTGCTGCACGCTATGGCTACTGCTGGTACATGGCTGCCCTCTTCTTGTCCTACCTCTAGAACGGTGCCATCGACCTCTTCTAGGTCACTCTCTTCTCTTCCAAGTACTGGTCCATCTCGCTCTCCTGTCTGCAAGCTGCACTGAGAGCCTCGTCTAAGGTCCGGCGATCAAAAGCCACCAGTCTAGTCCTGAGTGATGGTCTGAGTCCCATCACAAATGTCTTGGCCTTCCTACTCTCATCTGCGACGATGTGGGGAGCGTACTTGGAAAGCTTAGCAAATCTAGCCTCGTACTCCAGAACAGTCATGGAACTCTAGGTAAGAGAAAGAAACTCTTATTCCATCTTCTCCTGAATGTGCTCGGGGATGAACTTGGCCTTAAAGAGTTTGGTGAACTCAGCCCAAGTCACCTCTAACACTCCATCCTCGTACTTGGTACGTAGCACAGAGGCCCACTAAACATCGGCTCTCTCCTGCAAGATACAACTAATAAGCACCAACTATAACAACAAACGACTGCATGCAAGCACACATACTCTAAGTACCTATAGCATGTAGGTCACCAAGCTCACTTTATCCTCTTCCACACACCTGATAGCACAGAAGATCTTCTCCACCTCTCTCAATCAGCTCTTTGCTAAGAGGGGCTGACTCTCCCCCTTAAAAGAAGGTGGAACCATCCTCTTAAAATGCTCCATAATGGACGGTCCACCATGTCCAAGCTCATGAGGAACTGGAGCTAGAGCCTGAGCCTGAAACAACATGCAACACATAAGTAATCATATAACAACAAACATACTACTCCTACTTGGCAACGCCAACCTGTGCCTACAACTGGGCCTGTAATGCCGCTTGGGTTTGTGCCTGCGTCTGCATTGCTTGGACCAAGCCTTGCATGAACACACCATAATCCACGGGTGGTGGTAGCACAGTGGGACCCTGGTGCGCCGGGGCCTGTTGCTCACCCCTCTCCTCTCGCCTCTGCTCGTCCTCCCGAGCCTGAGCACCACGCCTACCACGGCTTGCCATTATCTACAAAACAATTATCTCAATTAGAAACTAAGTTTGTAGACCTAACCATTCTTCTTAACTATCTTTAGTTCATTATTAGGTATTTCCCACATATATGGACTGATTCTATAAAGACTTTGAAATATTGTGTGGGTGATGGCTTATCTATGTACAATCTTAACCTGTTGCTATGATACCAATCTCTGTAACGACTCCTATTATACCTGTTCGATTATACCAATCCACATCAATATAAAGCATGCCGTCACAATGGGACATGCACCCAACACAACATAGTAGGTAGAGATACACATAAATAATAAAGGAAAGTGTTACAGGTCGTCATTCGGCCGCTCAGCTCAGGAGTAGGACGAGTTTTTACTCGGCTAACCGGCGCAAGGGGCGTCTCAATCGACCTTGCTGAGACAAGGGCATTCGGCATTAGGTTGGCTCCCGACGGCCCAGCCGGGCGAGCTCTGCTGACCGAGTCGTTGCATAGGAAAGCAATGAGAGCTCGTATGACTAAATCCTCTGGCACGTCGAATGGCTGCGGAGGAAATTCAGAACGCGGAAGGGGCCCGAAGGCCACAGACCACGTCCTTTAACCACTCCCGCACGATGATTATGGAAGCCCTGATAGTGGTAAGACAGCTTGTGGATCGTGATCGCAAGTTACCCGCAATTAGCGCCACAAAATCAGTCAACGGGAATCTCGGACGAACCTCGGAGCACGATTTCTACCCACTTACCGTAAACCGCACTGACAGAGCCACTATAAAAGGGGTAGGCATCTCTCACAACAGATGTATGCAGCTTCTGATGCCAAAACCTTGTCTTTTCATTCTGCCGACTCTGACTTGAGCATCGGAGTCTTCTCCCACTGAGGTCACTCGGTGGTCTTGCAGGTACAACACTCAGCGGCAGGCGCTCGCCACCGGCTCGTCTTTCCTTGGGGGTTACTCGGCCAGGGCCGAGCTCGTTACTCTAGTAGTAACATTTTTGGCGCCATTTGTGGGAATCTGAACAAAAATCTTGCTTTCATGGCTCCCAAGGGAAAGGTCGCGGCGCGCTCGTCCGAAGAAGAAGCCATCCCTTCGACCGAAGTCGCTGAGGTCGCCGGCGGGGGCTCTAGTACTGGGGAGCAAGGATCCAACACCTCTACAAGCCTTGACGGTGTCGAACCTCTAGTGGTAGGACTTCACGAGGTGTTGGCCTGATTGGAGCAGAGGCAATAGGTCGTGGCGGTGCAAGGTGGGGCAGCGGGGCGCTCAACTATCCCCGAGCCAGGCCTCGGCGGAGCAGAAGCAGCAGGAGATCGCGCCGCTCCCCAACAGCATCGGTAAGACACGTCAACATCCAGGTGGCGGTCCCGGAGGTATCTGCGCCCGCCCACCAAGTCACCGCGGCAGTTCCGGTTGTCCCTGCCGTGGCAACGGACCTCGGTACCACCAAGGCGACGGAGGTCGACCATGATACGGCCGAATCGACACCGGCTGCTACGAGCATCCTGCCGGCAGAGCCCGGATGGAGGAGCGACATCCAAGAGATGAATAGGAAGATTGAGGCACTACAGTGAGGGACTCGGGTTCCCTCAGTGATGACGTTACTCTCAACTTCGCCGTTCACCGAGGAGATAACCTCAGCACAAGTGCCTATGAAGCTGCAATTACTGAAATTTCGGCGATATAACGGAACCACTAACCCTATCCACCACCTTGATAATTTCCAGGGATAGGTTGAGATGGTGAACCTCTTAGACGCACTAAAGTGCTGAGCTTTCATGTCAACCCTGGACGATGCGGCGCTGCAATGGTTCAAGACGTTGCCGACGCGATCGGTGACGAACTTCCACGACTTCGCCCAACGGTTCTTGGACCACTTTTTCAACACTGTGCAGCATTCCTTATGCACTGATGACCTGTGGCACATAGCTCAGAGGAACGGCGAGCTCTTCTGCGACTATGCCAAGAGGTTTCAGCTGGAGGCTATGAAGGTGATCGACCTTGACCTACGAACGGCCGTCAACATCTTGACAAGAGTCTACACCAACACGCCGTTCGTCTCGTCTGTCGCCAAGAAACTGCATGTGAGTCTCTCCGATTTACTCTCCCACATGCAGAAGTACGCGAGGCTAGAGTCCACCCTCGGCGCGGCGGGCAAGTTAGGGCGCTCGTCCGAGTCGGGGTCATCCAGCAAAGTTTCGGAGCCAAAGAAGCCTCGGAGAGATGAGCCCTCGTCTCGTGGAGATCGGCAGTCGAGTTCAAACCGTCGACACAATGAATATAGGCGCACCCGAGACCTCCCGAGCTTCACTAGACTTCCGTCCGGGATCCTGCCTATCATCAACAAGTTTCCCGAGTTCCGGCAACCCGAGCCCCTTCCAAGGCCTTCGCCAGGGCACGGAGCCGATCAATATTGTGAGTATCACAAGGGCTACGGACACACCACCGACTAGTGTCAAAGCATCAAGATGGAGATCTTGGACATGCTGTGTCACGGAATGATCGGAAAGGATGTAGTCAATGGGCGAACAAAGGAGCGAACACCCGAAGAGGAGCGCGGAGCTCGTGGTGGTAAAGGAGCGGTCCTCGTCCTGGCCGAGGGCTTGGCCGGAGGAGGGGATAGCGGAAGAAAGTGGAAGGCGTATGCATCGGCTGTTGGCTCAAGCTCAGGGGGCCCGACCCTGAGACCCCATGGCGTTGTCACCTTTTCCGAAGACGACGTCGTCGGCCTTAGCTTCCCTCACGATGACGCACTCGTAGTCTCCGCGGACATTGACAGGTACTGCGTGCATCGGATCTTGGTGGATAGTGGAGCGGCTCCCGACGTCCTTTTCTATGACTGCTATGTAAAGATGACTGACCTCAGTACCGAGCTAAAACCCGTAGCCATGCCTTTATTCGGGTTTAGCGGGACGTCGGTCAGTGTCGAGGGTTCAATCAAGCTAAAGGTGACTCTCGGAACTCGGCCATATCTTGTAACCGTTGAGGCCGACTTCCTTGTGGTGAAAGTGAAGTCGGCCTACAACGCGATCTTCAGCCGAGGAATCCTGGGAAAATTGGGAGGGGTCCCCTCCACGTATCATCAGAAACTGAAGTTCCCCACACCGAGCAGGATAGGCGAGGTTGCTGGAAACCAGACTGAGGCCCGTCGGTGTTATGTAAATTCAATAAAAGCTAAAGAGCCACCCATTTCTGAGTATGAGGATGTGCATGATGAAATCAGGGAAAGGCATGAGGAGAGATCACTTGTAATCGACTCCGAACTTCGAGAGTCGGAAGAAGGGCTGGTCACCTTTCTCAAAAATAGTAGTGACGTCTTCGCATGGGCGGGGAACGACCTCCCTGGGATTGCCCCAGAGATCATCCAGCACCATCTAAATGTGGACCCTGAAGCTCGGCCTGTGCGCCAGAAGAAGCAGCCCCTTTCGGCGGCTTGACAAGAAGTGGTGGATGATAGTTTGGCCAAGTACTTACGCGCAGGAACTGTCCGGGATGTCTTCTACCCCGATTGAGTGGCCATCGCCGTCCTTGTCAAAAAAGCAAATGGCAAATGGCGCAAGTGCGTGGAATTCATCGACCTCAACAAAGCATGCCCAAAAGATAGCTTCCCTCTTCCTCGCATCGACCAACTCGTCGACTCTACGGTCGGGCACGAGCTCCTGAGCTTCCTCGATGCCTACTCGAGATATCATCAGATCAGGATGGCCCCTGAAGATGAAGAAAAAACTGCCTTCACCATGGAGAAAGGTCTGTACTATTTTAACCGAATGCCTTTCGGACTAAAGAATGCAGGGGCGACGTACCAAAGGCTTGTCAATATGATGTTCGAGCACCAAATCGGGAAGGCCATGGAAATTTATATCGACGACATGTTGGTGAAGAGTAGGCGATCCGAAGATCATGTTCGAGATCTAACTGAAGTCTTCGAGGTCTTGCGCTAGTACGGTATGAAGCTCAATCCCGACAAGTGCATCTTCGATGTCCGCAGCGGGAAGTTCCTCGGCTACCTCGTCTCGAACCGAGGAATTAGCGTCAACCCCGACAAAGTTCAAGCCATCATCGACATGACGACGCTGAGGACCGTCAAAGAGGTACAAAGACTCAATGGTTGGATAACGGCCCTAAGTAGGTTCAGGTCAAAGTCGACCAAAAAATGTAGGCCCTTTTTCGACGTGCTGTGGAAAGGGCGGTTCGAGTGGAACGACGACTGCCAAAGAGCTTTTGACAAGCTCAAGTCTTATTTAGCTAACGTTCCTACTCTAAGTAAGCCTATCGCAGGGGAAGAACTGTTCCTATACCTCTCGGCCACGGCCTACTCTGTCAGTTCGGTGCTGGTACGCGAGGAAGATCGGAAACACGTCCCAGTGTATTACACCAGCAAAGCTTTGTGCGGAGCCGAACAACGCTACTCCGGTCTTGAGAAGATGGGGTATGCGCTCGTGATGGCTGCACGACGACTCCGACCCTACTTCCAAGTGCACCAGATCGTCGTCCTAACCGATGCACCAATCAAGCAAGTGTTCAGCTGACCCGAGGCCTCAGGAAGGATGGCCAGGTGGGTCGTTGAGCACGGCGAATTTGACATATCGTACAGGCCTCGGGTCGCCATCAAAGCTCAAGCCCTGGCCGACTTCATCTCTGCGGGCACGACGAGGCCACTGGAGCCAGAGGAAGCCATTGGGCAATGGCTGGTGTACGTGGACGGAGCGTCCAATTCCCGAGGCAGCGGGGCTGGCATCGTCCTGCAATCTCCGGACGGTCCCGTCCTAAGGTACGCGATTCGGTCCAGCTTCCCCGCCTCTAATAACATAGCAGAGTATGAAGCTGTCATCTCAAGACTCAGGATGGCCAAGACCCTGGGAGCGACGAGAGTCCAAATCCACAGCGACTCCCAGCTGGTCGTCAGCCAAGTCCCAAAGGAGTTCGAGGCTAGAGAGGAAAAGCTCATTTCTTACATGACCGAGGTCCGAAGAATGATGGATGGCTTCAAAGAAGCAGAACTGCTGAAGATTCCCCGAGCCAACAACTCACTGGCCGATGCGCTATCCAAGTACGCTGCTGTCTCAGAAACCTTTTGAGAACCCTCCATATTCATAGAGGAGCTCAGCGAGCCTTCAGTCGGAGCTACGGAGGTTATGTGCGCCGATGCCAGGCCGACGTGGATGATGCCAATCGTTGGATATATCTGGGATGGGCAGCTCCCGAGTAACAGCGAGGAGGCCCTAAAGGTAAAAAGACGCGCATCAAGGTTCTTTATGATCGGTGATGACCTCTACAGGAAGGGCTTCAGCTTCCCGCATCTGCGGTGCGTCGACCTAAGTCAAGCCGGAGAAATCGTCGCCGAGGTGCATGAGGGTACATGCGGGAGCCACACAGGACCACGATCCCTAGTCCGAAGGGTGGTTCGGCAAGGGTATTGGTGGCCTACCATGTTGAAAGATGCTGAAGTATACGTGCGAAGATGCCCGCAATGCCAACCTTCGGCAAAGTAGACCGACGACCACCTGCTAGTCTTCAGCCACTCACCGCCCCATGGCCGTTCGCGCAGTGGGGGATGGACATCCTCGGCCCGTTTCCACCAGCCTCGGGCCAGCGGAAGTTCCTTATTGTCGCGGTTGACTACTTCACCAAGTGGGTGGAAGCTGAGCTTCTGGCAAAGATCACTGACTCCAACGCATGGGGATTCATCTGGAAAAGTCTTATCTGCAGGTTTGGCCTCCCTCGAACAATCATCACCGATAACGGAAAGTAGTTCGACAATGCCAGGTTTCATCGCAATTGTGCGGAGTTCGGCATCAACCACCGTTTCACCTCGGTAGCCCACCCTCAAGCCAATGGGCAGGCTGAGGTGACCAACTGAACACTCCTCGACGGGCTGAAGAAGAGACTCGACGACCATAAAGGCCGATGGGTCGAGGAGCTCCCCCACATCTTATGGGCATATTGAGTAACTCCCTACGAAGCCACTCAAGAATCCCCTTTCGTGCTAGCCTTTGGCGTAGAAGCGGTTACACTAGTGGAGCTGCTCGTGCCCTCAAGACGAGTCCTTGGGTTTGATCGCTAGGAAAACGACCGTTCATTACGAGCTGAGTTGGACCTAGTAGAAGAGCGACGGGACAAGGTGGTGCTGAAGATAGAAGTCTACCAACAGAAGATGAAGAGAAGATTCAACAAGGCTGTGAGGCCTCGCCGCTTCAGAGTGGTAAGCCTCGTCCTCCAGAAGTTTGCCATCTCAGATCCAAGATCGGTGGTAGGAAAGTTGTCGCCTACTTGGGAGGGACCTTACCGCGTGATCGAGGACTTAGGACATGGGGCCTATCACCTTGCAAACCTGAACGGCTTGACGATTCCGAGAATGTGGAACGCCGAGCATCTTAAATGTTATTATCCTTGAAATGAAGAATACATAAGAGATGTTTGATCACTCATCTTTTAGGCCTTTCGGCCCTTAGAGTTCTTACGCGAGGTCACTTCGGCACTCCGAGCTCCCTCTACGAGTTCGCTCCGGCACTCGTCTTTCAGGCCTTTCGGCCCTTAGAGCTCTTACGCGAGGTCGCTTTGGCACTCCAAGCTCCCTCTATGAGTTCGCTCCGGCACTCGTATTTCAGGCCTTTCGACCCTTAGAGCTCTTACGCGAGGTCGCTTCGGGACTCCGAGCTCCCTCTACGAGTTCGCTCCGGCACTCATCTTTCAGGCCTTTCGGCCCTTAGAGCTCTTACGCGAGGTCGCTTCGGCACTCCGAGCTCCCTCTACGACTTCACTCCGGCACTCGTCTTTAAGGCCTTTCGGCCCTTAGAGCTCTTACACGAGGTCGCTTCGGCACTCCGAGCTCCCTCTACGAGTTCGCTCCAGCACTCGTCTTTCAGGCCTTTCGGCCCTTAGAGCTCTTATGCGAGGTCGCTTCGGCACTCCGAGCTCCCTCTACAAGTACGCTCCGGCACTCATCTTTCGGCCTGAGGGCCAAAAAGAAGAGAAGTACAAAGAGGGCTAACACCCAGTGGCTGGAGGGGCCGAGGCCGAAGTCCCCGCATCGGAGGTGGCAGTAGCAGCCGGCGCAGCTTCCTTATCAGCCTCGTCGCCGTCGTCACCCGGGGGCTGCACCGACGAGAAGTCCAAGTTGGGGATGGCCTTGCCGATAGCCGACATGCAATGCTTGTAGCCGTCCATGAACAGGCCAGTTATCTGGTCGAGGTGCACCTCGGATTTGGTGTACTCGGTCACAGCCTTCTGACACTCTTCTGCGAGGACCTGAGCCATGCTCGTCTTCATCTTCTCATGGGCCGCCACCTCGGCCTCCCGAGCCGCCTTCTCCTCGGCCAGCGAGGCCTTGAGCTCCTCCACCAACTTCGCAATGGCAGCGGCCCGCTCCTCCAATTGCTTGGCCCGAGCAGCCGCAGCAGTGATCGAGCCTTCAAGGGCGGCACTCTTCTTCCCGCGGTCAGCAACCTCCCTCTCTAAAGAGCGTACGCGACTTTCGGCCGACGCGCGAACTTGGTCCATCCGTCGGTGGAGCATCACGAGCACGCCTAGCTGCTGCTGGAGGCCCCGGAACTTCTGCTCGAGGAGGTCGGCGGTGTTCATTGAGGCCGCCCGGGAAGTGACGTCCGTCGGAGCCGACGACTGAACCCACTCCAAAGGGCTCGGCCCTGAAGACGGAATCGAGTGGGCGACAGTGCGACTCAGCGAAGGAGGAATAGAACTCGACGAACTACCCTCATGCCACGGTCGCTTCGACGTCTTCTCCGCCTCCCTTGTGACGGAGGCCAAAGGTGGAGCCGCCACAGCCGAAGGGACGGGGGGCTCGACGATCTGAACATCGACCTCCTCGGCAGGACGCTTCTCCCAAGGCGCCTTCTTCTTCCCCCGACCAGCAGAGAAACACTGGGCGGCAAGGGATCGGTAATCCGCCGGTTCGTCCATGTCTATCGAAAGGCGAAATATCAATTAGTCGAGTATGATAAAATAAAGCAACAAAAGAAGCCTCCCTAGAATGGACGCCAGACCTATGTCGGCCCGCCGAATTAACTTAAACAGGTCGGCTGAAGGCTCTCACAAATTCGGTACCGACACCACTTGCAGCGAGTCAAAGTCTGAGATCTCGGCACCGCTAATGTCTGCAGGTGGCCGGAACACCTCGTCCTGGGGATTGATGGCTGACCAGGTGGTCGGGAACTCCAACCCCTCCGAGCTGTGGATAAAGTAAAAACTCCTCTTCCAATGATGGATAGAGGAAGGGAAACGACTGAGGAAATGACGACTGATTCGAGCCGAGATGAACAACCAGTCGCCCAAGACTTTGAGGGAAAAGCAATGGAAGAAAAGGCAAATGCTGAGCCGAACCTTAGCCATGGCATAGGCCACCAAAAAATCGATAGCCGACCTCCAAGAATTCGGGGCCAGCTGGGAAGGGGTGACTTCTAGGTACCACAGAAGGTGGACCAAGAAAGAGTAAAGAGGATATTGGAAGCCAGCTTTCACCGACTCCGAGTACAAGCAGAACCCATTCTCCATCGAGTAATGGGCTCGAAGACTATCCGAGGCATATACCTCGAAGTCAGGAGGAAAGGCGATCCTGGGATGCTTGGTGATCCCATCAATTGTCGCCTGATCTATCTCCGTGACAGCATTGGCCACGGAATCAGCCGCCTTACGCATGCCGGAAGATGGAGCAAATGAAGCCTTGGGCACGTACGTCCCAAGGGTAACTATCGGCGTAGCCTCATCCCCCCCGCCACCGGCTTGGCATCGGAGGGAGCCGCAGGGGTGGTAGGCAAACGAGAAGAAGGAGGGTGAATCAAGGTCCCCTCAGAGGGAGAGTACCCCATGGAAGAAGCAGAAGGAGACCGGGAGGAAGAAGGTGAGCCCATGGCTTACCTCCGAGGAAGAAGGAATCAAATGAGGACCGTCGACTAGGAGCTCAGAGAACATCGCTCGTTCACACACTCCGCTACGACTTGGGAACTCGGCCTCGATAGGTCATGAATCTCGCGCGCGAAGGGTCCCATTTCCCGACCCTAGCAGCGGTATTTAAAAGGCCCATAGACCATCTTGATCCGATGGACATCCATCAGGGCCATTATCGGAGCACCACAATTCGTCCACATGTCGCCTCTCTAATAGCCAACGGGCCGCAAACGTGGATCGCGATCGTAGGAAGGCGGACAGAAGACGGGACGTCGATGGGAACGACCATCGCTTCAGAGATCGCCATTATTGCAGACGGAAGTCGAATCGGCAAGTCACGTCTGTCTGACGACTACAGTCTTTTCGTAATCATAACGGTGCGCAGCACGATCGGCAAAAAGGTGTATGGTGACGTATGAACATTGACATCTTTTCCTCAGCTCGCCGCCACAATCTGAGCAAAAGCTGGGGGACTAGTGTTACGGGTCGTCATTCGGCTGCTCGGCTCAGGAGTAGGATGAGTTTTTACTCGGCTAACTGTCGCAGGGGGCGTCTCAGTCGACCTTGCTGAGACAAGGGCATTCGGCATTAGGTTGGCTCCCGACGGCCCAGCCTGGCGAGCTCTGCTGACCGAGTCGCCGCATAGGAAAGCAATGAGAGCTCGTTTGACTAAATCCTCTGGCGCGTCGAATGGCTGCGGAGGAAAGTCAGAACGCGGAAGGGGCCCGAAGGCCACGGACCACGTCCTTTAACCACTCCCGCACGATGATTATGGAAGCCCCGTTAGTGGTAAGACAGCTTGTGGATCGTGATTGCAAGTTACCCGCAATTAGCGCCAATAAATCAGTCAACGGGAATCTCGGACGAACCCTGGAGCACAATTTCTACCCACTTACCGTAAACCGCACTGACGGAGCCACTATAAAAAGGGTAGGCATCTCTCACGATGGAGGTATGCAGCTTCTGATGCAAAAACCTTGTCTTTCCATTCTACCGACTTTGACTTGAGCGTCGGAGTCTTCCCCACTGAGGTCACTCGGTGGTCTTGTAGGTACAACACTCGGCGGCAGGCGCTCGCGACCGGCTCGTCTTTCCTTGTTGGTTACTCGGCCAGGGCCGAGCTCGTTACTCTAGCAGTAACAAAAAGTATAGCGGAAATGAAATAATTCTTATTCCATCATCACCACACACATCCCACAGTCTAAATAGTAGCGAAGTAAATAAACCGAGTCCACAAATAATCATGTCCATAAGTTCATATCACAATAACAATGGCTCACGTACTAAGTAAAAGAAAAGTACAAGCTATAAGAATAACTCTCTAAGCCTCGGCTACTCCCTCGCTCGTAATCGCTTCTCGCTATCTCCTCCTCAATCTTTGAAATACCTATTGTTGAACCACTCTTATATTTTGGTGATAACAAAACTCTTGATTAATTAAATATTATAAATATATTTAATATCATGTTTTCCTAATAAATATAAATGTATGGTAGTATCGCTTCTTGATTTGCACTAAAAAGCCAAATCGATGGCTGTTCAATACACATCAATTACTGACTAAGTGCCACAACGATTTCCATACAAATACATCGACTTCTATTGAACACCGATTTCATTAGAACATCGATTTTATTTAAACAATGATTTTAGTTTAAACATCGACTCTGTTCAACATCGATTTTACTTAAACATCGACTATGTTGAACATCAATTTCATTAGAACATCGATTTTGTTCAAACAACAATTTCAGTTTAAACATCGACTCTGTTCAACATCGGTTTCACTTAAACATCGACTTCTGTTGAACATCGACTTCTCTAGAACATCGACTCCATTGAAACATCGATTACGTTTCACTTGAACATCGATTATGTTCAAACATCGACTTCATACATGAATTACATTGAAACATCGATTTCGTTTCACTTGAATATCGATTATATTTAAACATCGACTTCATACATGAATTACATTGAAACATCGATTGTCTCACATTGACTCCATTATACTTAAACATCAAAATTTTTTATATTTTAAATGTTTCAAATTGTCTTTGGCTGTCACGCCCCGATATTTAGCAGCGGAATAAATACCGGGAGGCGTGAACGATACAAATAGACGTATCACAGTTGAGTAATGCATAGTAAAAATTACATATAACCACACATTTGAGACCTTAATAACGTCATCAAAGGTACTCTTTATTCCATTTCAATCTAGTAGTTAAAACCTTACATAAGAAGGACTCACTGAAAAGGGTTTATTATTCAAATGAAAATGTTTCTCTAATACATCGATTTCTCAAACAATTATTCCTAGACTATCAACTCCTCATATGGCGGGTGCTCATCACTCTTGCCCTGCCCCATCGGACTCCACTGGTTCCTCATCACTACCTGAAAAGGGCAGGATGATAGGGTGAGCGAACTAGCTCAGTAGGATTTACATCTCAATATTGTGCGGGCACTAGTATACATGATTAACATTTTAAATAGGCAGATATGCACATGAATATGATGACAATGTATGCAATACTAACAGATTGAATAGCAGAATAGAACGGATATCATATCAGATCAAATGTCGAGTTGCATATACAATGAACAGATATTTCAAGAGTAGAATCGTATCAAAAGAGATTGGCCATATTCATACAGATATCATGCGTTCACATGATCAGACGTATCATATCAAATCTTATCATATCATATCAAATCAAACTTATCATATCAAACAAAGGCACAATTTTCACAACTCTTGCATATAGGATCAGTGTCATGCCACGCACCACAAGTCCATACTCCCGCGGTTAATAAGTACGTTGGGTCGCTCCTCCGTAGGACCAGACAGGGCCCCTATTGCACAGGCATTGGTCAAATGGACCGAAGTCCCATGTTGTGTCGAACAAACATATTCATATTATGTCCACAGAGTTTCAATGACAAGCTTATAGTAAAAAAAACATGATCATTCATAGAGTCAAGGTATGACAAATAGCTCAAGAGAACAAAAGGGTAGTATAACGACGTATCTTATGTTTCATAATTCGTTAATGTCTTGACATGAGGATGTTTCTAAAGACAGATCGTATGCATATCATGTGCTTTCTATCTCCAGGGTACTTCATGGTCATGGTACAACTAGCTCGGCCTCTTTGTGCAAATCCTTAGAGAGCGGAGACTTACGGAGGTCTTAAGGAAAAGGTCGCTAGTCTACCAATTCAGAATAACCGGCAGAGAGCTCCCAATTCCCCAAGAAGGGTGTGCCTATTCGTGCAAATGTGTAAGTGACGAGTCACGGATCTTTCCTAGCATGTATGTATATGGACAAACAATTAATGGAACACCGGAAAGCATGTAACTATTGAAACTCATATGCAAATCATGATATTAACTTCACTAACAAGTCCATACTAACATGTATTCATCCCCATATTCACAACAAATTCTTATCATTTCAATTGACAGTAGGAAAGATTACAAGATAATCCAATGAACATAAGGACAATCTCAATTACATATTAGAATCATATTCGTATCATTACCATTTTTCAATGGGTTGATTTCTTTTAGGTCCATGCATACTATATAACATCATGCACATGCTAATAGACATCATGTAATGATCAGACCCCAGATATGCAATTTTTTTTCAAGGGTAGTGTCGACACACCCCTTACTGGTGTCGACACAATGCTTCAAGAACAAGGCAAAATAATGCAGAACTGGTCAAGTAGTGTCGACACTAGATCAGTAGTGTCGACACTAGAGACCTTCCCAGAAAACTTTTGTGCCAATCTGGGACAGTGTGTCGACACTAGATCAAGTAGTGTCGACACTAGAGGCCTTCCCAGAACACCTTTTGGGCTAATTTGGGACAGTGTGTCGACACTAGATCAGATAGTGTCGACACTAGAGGCCTTCCTAGAAAACATATAGGTCAAGGGTAACCCAAAAACACATCTCATGCAGTGATTTACTTACCCCTCTTATAAGTCTCTAACGAATTACATTTAGATAAAATGTTCAACATGAAATATGACGAGGACACTAGTAAAAGAACTTTGATGTTGGGGGTTTGATCTAATTCAGTCTCGAATCCTGAGAAATATATGAAGAACATAAAGCTAAGTGCAGCCCAAAATCGCAGTATCATGCAACAACTCTTTTACCACACCTATAACTCTCTAACGAAAGACTTTTGGACAAAATGTCCAAAATAAAATATGATTGTGACTACAAGTAGAAGAACTTTCATGAATGAAGTTTAGTCTAATTCGACATCAAATCATGTGCATAATAAGAAGAACGGGAAAAGCCCTAACTGTGCGAGACTTAGGGACAACTACGAATACACAATGTATACTGCATGAAAATTAGCCAAACCAAGTGCAAATGAACCTAGACTCGAAGAACTATATGATGGTGTTGGTTTTCTTTAATCTTGGCCCGAGAACACCTACCTTTGAAGGCTAATAACTCTCCATAGATTTCTGGGTTGATGCAGAGCGAGGTTGAGGAAGACCACGTTTTCCTCAGCCGTTCTCCACACCTCCAGCGCTCCAACCTTGCTGCTCACGATCCAACTTGTTGCTAACCCTTCCCTAAACATTTTGTGAGGAGTTCTTATAGTGTTAGGGTTCTAATTCATGTCCCAATGGAACTAGGAAGGGGGCTGCGAATTCTGCTTCCTACTTTCCAAAATCTGGGATTCTCTCACCCAAAGGAGGTAGCAAAGGTTTAGGAAACCACTCTTAGGGTTGGGTCCGGTTTTGGCTTACCTTACATGACTAATCACCCTAATTTTAACCCTAAATTGCCCTCCCTAATTATTGCATAATTACATACACGAATTTTTGGGTATTTTTCTTGTCCCAATTTTTATCCTTGGGCCAAATGTGCTCCATTGGCCCAATCTTGTTAATGAGTTATTAATACATAATGTTGTAAGTCTCTCCAACATGTTTATTTAATTTATGGTTGGGTTATTTTTCCGTGTTAACAATTTTCTGACTTAGTTTCCTAATTCGGGTAACTTGGTCACGTGTGACGTACACTCGACCAATCAGATTTTTTGTTGCACAAATTCCTTCGTGGAACACTTAGGGATAATATTTAGGGTTGGTTTATAATTTTTACGAAATTTTCTGATGTTTTCTCACGTACGATAGTGGTACGTAAGTTCTATTATTCCGATAATACGGAAGTTATTTATTTACTAATTTCATACTTGAATTTGTTCATGGGTCTTACGTTGTCCATTGATCCGATTTCTTTTATGGACTATCCCCACATATTGTTTGGAGTCCACCATAAATTTCTCATTTAGTTTATGATCTCATTTTATACACCTGATAATGGGTTGTCCAACTTATTTCCTAATTACGACAATAAGTCACAATAACTCTTAAACATACCCAAATGAATTTTATTGACCCAAATTTCTTGATTGGTCATTAGAGGATATTATTGAAGTCCATCTATGATTTTTATTTAAATTTTATGACTCATCTAAGTATGTGTGATAATGATTTCCTGACTTATTCCCTGATTACGACACTCAGTCATAAAATGCCTTAAACTTGGACCATCCGATTTTCCTTTGCACGAATTTCTCTGTGGGTCATTAGGGAGTATTATTTAGAGTTGAACTATGATTTTTATGAAAATTTTCTAATGGGTTTTTGTATGTATGATAATGACACGTGCATTTTTGCTATTTCACAAATATTGATTTTTATCGTTTTCGATTTATTTCTAATTTTCTAATTATACCGAATTTTCAGGGTGTTACATCCTCCCCCACTTAAAAGAATTTGGTCCCCAAATTCACATGTGTTTACGGGCTGGACTTACAGGGAATCAATTGTGAATTTACTCATGACATAATGATTGATTGATGATGTCACTTCAGGGTCAAATAAAAACGAGTTAGAAATGATACCTCTCCTTTACCTCCTATTTTGGGTTGTGCTGCCATTTTTCCTGAGCTCAATTTCTCCATTGGTAAATCCTTAACCTTGTGGTCTTGGCTACCACAATAGAAACATTTGTTCTGAAATTTCCAGCACTGCTCGGACCGATGATTTATTCTGTTGCAATGCTGGCATCTTTCTGCAGGAGCGTAGACTAGTTTCTTATTGCACTTCTTGCACTTCTTTCTCTTGTGCGATCTATTACTGGTGGTGGGCTGTTCTCTCTAGCTATGGGTTTGGAGCTTCCTGTGGTTGTAATTTGTTCTTTCTTATTAGTTTCGCCAACTCCTTTGTCATCCATAGACCTTTCCTTCCATTTGTATCTCCCTTAGCCATTATTAGGGCATCCTCTAATAGTTGAGCAGCTTGTCGTAGTGCTTTGGTTAATCTTTGGACCGCTCTTTGTCCGTCCATAGATGGTGTAGGTATATCCTCCATTGCTGTTTATTTAAGTTCCTTCAAAACAAACTATCACACGGTCAGTCTTCTTTACTCCTCGTTGATGCCTTGTAACTTACATTATTTAGTTATTAATAAAATTTTGGACTAAGCCCAAGCTTCTACCCAATCTCACCAGTTAGGTACAAAGTTCTTGACACAAGCTGAGGGTTGTAATGACACTTATCCTATCATTCCTAATTGCCTAGGACTTAGGGGAAGCCCGGCTCGTTCGGCAGCCGTTAAGGTATTAAGTACCTTCAAGATATTAATATAAGTCAGTCATCTAAATATATCACATGTGACTTCTATTCCCATGGTTCTACCCAAGCTCACATTAGGTACGACAGATTTTGACTCGTGTGATCTAGTTTCATCCTATGTTCCTATTCCCTTGGACCCTAAAGTTTAGGGCTCTGATACCAACTGTCACGCCCCGATATTTAGCAGCGGAATAAATACTGGGAGGCGTGAACGATACAAATAGACGTATCACAGTTGAGTAACGCAGAGTAACAATTACATATAACCACACATTTGAGACCTTAATAACGTCATCAAAGGTACTCTTTATTCGATTTCAATCTACTAGTTACAACCTTACATAAGAAGGACTCACTGAAAAGGGTTCATTATTCAAATGAAAATGTTTCTCTAATACATCGATTTCTCACACAATTATTCCTAGACTATCAACTCCTCATATGGCGGGTGCTCATCACTCTTGCCCTGCCCCATCGGACTCCACTGGTTCCTCATCACTACCTGAAAAGGGCAGGATGATAGGGTGAGCGAACTAGCTCAGTAGGATTTACATCTCAATATTGTGCAGGCACTAGTATACATGATTAACATTTTAAATAGGCAGATATGCACAGGAATATGATGACAATGTATGCAATACTAACATATTGAATAGCAGAATAGAATGGATATCATATCAGATCAAATGTCGAGTTGCATATACAATGAACATATATTTCAAGAGTAGAATCGTATCAAAAGAGATTGGCCATATTCATACAGATATCATGCGTTCACATGATCAGACGTATCATATCAAATCTTATCATATCATATCAAATCAAACTTATCATATCAAACAAAGGCACAATTTTCACAACTCTTGCATATAGGATCAGTGCCATGCCACGCACCACAAGTCCATACTCCCGCGGTTAATAAGTACGTTGGGGCGCTCCTCCCTAGGACCAGACAGGGCCCCTATTGCACAGGCATTGGTCAAATGGACCGAAGTCCCATGTTGTGCCGAACAGACATATTCATATTATGGCCACAGAGTTTCAATGACAAGCTCAGAGTAAAAGGAACATGATCATTCATAGAGTCAATGTATGACAAATAGCTCAAGAGAACAAAAGGGCAGTGTAACGACATATCTTATGTTTCATAATTCGTTAATGTCTTGACATGAGGATGTTTCTAAAGACAGATCGTATGCAAATCATGTGCTTTCTATCTCCAGGGTACTTCATGGTACAACCAGCTCGACCTCCATGTGGAAATCCATATTGAGCGAAGACTTACGGAGGTCTTAAGGAAAAGGTCGCTAGTCTACCAATTCAGAATAACCGGTAGAGAGCTCCCAATTCCCCAAGAAGGGTGTGCCTATTCGTGCAAATGTGTAAGTGACGAGTCACGGATCTTTCCTAGCATGTATGCATATGGACAAAAAATTAATGGAACACCGGAAAGCATATAACTATTGAAACTCATGCAAATCATGATATTAACTTCACTAACAAGTCCATACTGACATGTATTCATCCCCATATTCACAACAAATTCTTATCATTTCAATTGACAATAGGAAAGATCACAAGATAATCCAATGAACATAAGGACAATCACAATTACACATTAGAATTATATTCGTATCATTACCATTTTTCAATGGGTTGATTTCTTTTAGGTCCATGCATACTATATAACATCATGCACATGCTATAGACATCATGTAATGATCAGACCCCAGATATGCAATTTTTTTCAAGGGTAGTGTCGACACACCCCTTACTGGTGTCGACACAATGCTTCAAACACAAGGCAAAATAATGCAGAACTGGTCAAGTAGTGTCGACATTAGATCAGGTAGTGTCGACACTAGAGACCTTCCCAGAAAACCTTTTGTGCCAATCTGGGACAGTGTGCCGACACTAGATCAAGTAGTGTCGACACTAGAGGCCTTCCCAGAACACCTTTTGGGCTAATTTGGGACAGTGTGTCGACACTAGATCAGGTAGTGTCGACACTAGAGGCCTTCCCAGAAAACATGTAGGTCAAGGGTAACCCGAAAACACATCTCATGCAGCGATTTACTTACCCCTCTAATAACTCTCTAACGAATGACATTTAGACAAAACGTTCAACACGAAATATGATGAGGACAATAGTAGAAGAACTTTGATGTTGGGGGTTTGATCTAATTCGGTCTCGAATACCGAGAAATATATGATGAACATAAAGCTAAGTGCAGCCCGAAATCGCAGTATCATGCAGCGACTCTCTTGCCATACCTATAACTCTCTAACGAAAGACTTTTGGATAAAACGTCCAACATAAAAGATGATCGAGACTACAAGTAGAAGAACTTTCATGAAGGAAGTTTAGTCTAATTCAGCATCGAATCACATGCATAATAAGAAGAACGGGAAAAGCCCTAACTGTGCGAGACTTAGGGACAACTACGAATACACAATGTATACTCCATGAAAATTAGTCAAACCAAGTGCAAATGAACCTAGACTCGAATAACTACATGATGGTGTTGGTTTTTTTTAATCTTGGCCCGAGAACACCTACCTTTGAATACTAAAAACTCTCTGTAGATTTCTGGGTTGATGCAGAGCTAGGTTGAGGAAGACCACATTTTCCCCAACCGTTCTCCACACCTCCAGCGCTCCAACCTCGCTACTCACGACCCCAACTTGTTGCTAACTCTTCCCTAAACGTTTTGTGAGGAGTTCTTATAGTGTTAGGATTCTAATTCATGTCCCAATGGAACTAGGAAAGGGGGCTGCGAATTCTACTTCCTACGTTCAAAAATCTGGGATTCTCTCACCCAAAGGAGGTAGCAAAGGTTTAGGAAACCACCTCTTAGGGTTGGGTCCGGTTTTGGCTTACCTTACATGACTAATCACCTCTAATTTTAACCCTAAATTGCCCTCCCTATTTATTACATAATTACATACACGAATTTCTGGGTATTTTTCTTGTCCCAATTTTTATCCTTGGGCCAAATGTGATCCATTGGCCCAATCTTGTTAATGGGTTATTAATACATAATGTTTTAAGTCTCTCCAACATGTTTATTTAATTTATGGTTGGGTTATTTTTCTATATTAACAATTTTCTGACTTAGTTTCCTAATTCGGGTAACTTGGTCACGTGTGACGTACACTGGATCAATCAGATTTTTCGTAGCACGAATTCCTTCGTGGAATACTTAAGGATAATATTTAGGGTTGGTTTATAATTTTTACAGAATTTTCTGATGTGTTTTCTCACATACAATATTGTACGTAAGTTCTATTATTCCGATAATACGGAAGTTATTTATTTACTAATTTCATACTTGAATTTGTTCATGGGTCTTACGTTGTCCATTGATCCGATTTCTTTTATGGACTATCCCCACATATTGTTTGGAGTCCACCATATATTTCTCATTTAGTTTATGATCTCATTTTATACACCTGATAATGGGTTGTCCACCTTATTTCCTAATAAGTCACAATAACTCTTAAACATACCCCAAATGAATTTTATTGACCTAAATTTCTTGATTGGTCATTAGAGGATATTATTTGAAGTCCATCTATGATTTTTATTTAAATTTTATGACTCATCTAAGTATGTGTGATAATGATTTCCTGACTTATTCCCTGATTACGACACTTAGTCATAAAACGCCTTAAACTTGGACCATCCGATTTTCCTTTGCACGAATTTCTCCGTGGGTCGTTAGGGAGTATTATTTAGAGTTGAACTATGATTTTTATGAAAATTTTCTAATGGGTTTTTGTATGTATGATAATGACACGTGCATTTTTGCTATTTCACAAATATTGATTTTTATCGTTTTTGATTTATTTCTAATTTTCCAATTACCGAATTTTCGGGGTGTTACATTGGCGCCCAATGAAAGTTCAAATATAGTTCATATGATTAACTTATCATTTCTCTAACTGAAGATCTTTTTACTTGTCTGATAGGATCTCTCTCCTCCTACAATAAAAGAAAAGCATCCCCATTCCATTTCTGACTATCTGTAGGACATACAGACAGAAAGGAAAAAGAGGTATGAGCCATCTGACAATGGACTTCACGAGTCTAACATCTGTCTTGCATTTAATATCTGTAGGTTCACCTCTACACAGAGTCAACATCTTGGACCTATTGTTGGCAACCTTGGAAGTGCACACCAGCCGGAACATCCTCCTCGACTCCAAGTAGCCAGTAAACAGAAGAAGGAAGCCGTTAGACTCAAAGAAGAAGAAGAAGAAGAAGAAGAAGAAGAAGAGAAACGGTTCAGAATGCTCCAACAGCTATCGTCTAAGGATATGTTCTAAGTTGCTCTATATAAAGGAGAAGAAGAAGAACAGATATAGAAGAAGTGAGCAAAACTTGAAAATCATTCAAGGTGTACATCCAGTGAGAAGCTTAAACTCCATACACCCTCAAGCAAGTAGAGAGGAAGAGCTCGAGCCCATTCAAGTTGCAGCTTTCAAGTAATCTTCTCTCTTCCTTCCTCATTCTCTCTCTCTATGTGTCTCTGTGTAATTGAGAGAGAGAGCTGAGGGTTAGCCTAAGGAGAGTCGGTCATTGTAAACTCTTTCCTTCTTAGGCTCAGTCTCAGATCAAGCATCTCATTGATTATCTTGAGCTTGATCTAGGGGCTTCAGGTCCTTGCTTCTGTGTTAAAGTGTTCCTCTTCTGTTGATAAGAGAAGACCAGCGTTGTTGGGTGGTGTGTCTGGCTGTGTTCCTGTGTTTAAGTTTCTATTTCTGTAGTGAATCTATTCCCCCCCCCCTCTAGATAGCTTACTGCCACCGTATCAAGTGTGCCAACAAGTGGTATCAGAGCATTGGTCTCTGAATATTCAAGAAGATCCAACGATCTTACAGTAAAGATCCATGGCAGCTCAAGGATTTGCAAAAGGTCAATCCATCTTCCGGCCTCCACTGTTGAATGGAGAAGATTATCAATACTGGAAGACTAGGATGGAGTTCTTCCTTCAAGGCTACGACTATCAAATTTGGAGCATCATAGAAGACGGTGATCTCCAAATATCTAAACCAAAGGAAGAATTGACAGCTGAAGATAAACATAAGATATCTCTGAACAGCAAGGCCAAAAACTTCATGTGCTGTGCACTAACAAAGCAAGAGTTCAACATAATTTCTACGTGGAAAACAACCAAGGATATGTGGGAAACACTGAAGCTTACATATGAAGGAACTGACAAAGTCAAAGAAACCAGGATTGATATCTTGGTAATAAAATGTGAGAAGTTCCAAATGGAGCAAGATGAGTTCATATCTCAGATATACAATGACTTCACTGAAATCATCAACGGACTTGCACGTTTGGGAAAGAAATACAGCCAGAGAGATATGGTCAGGAAGATCCTAAGATCTCTCCCAAAGCAGTGGACTCCAAAGGTCATTGCTATAGAAGAAGCTAATGACCTCTCCATCATGACATTGGAGAAGCTTATTAGATCTCTCATGGCCCATGAGATCAACATGAAGAGATTAGAAGAAAACATTTCAAAAGGAAGATCAACCAACACATTCAAAGCTGAAGAGAAAACATCGAATGAAGGCACTACTAGTGATCATAGTGATAATGAAAATGAAGAAATCATCCAAAAAATTCTAGCCAAGAGCAAGGAGAAAAAGAAGAAAAGAAAGGAGGAGAAATACAAGAAATACAAAAGGAAGACCTTCACGGCTACTTGGGATGACTCCTCAGGCAGTTCAAGCACAAAAGAAGATGAAGAGAATGCCAATCTACTCCTGATGAGTAAAACTATAAAAAGACATTCAAATGGGTATGGTTAAAGGATGCTCAAAAGCATCCAATTAGTGACTACCTACTCTTCACTTCATTTCTATCTGAAGAGGAAGTAGTCATCCTTATTTTTGTTATTTTATTCATTTATTTTTTTTATTTTGTCATATATTTTTTAACTACAATGCTACTAATATCCTTACAAGTTTTTTTAAGATCAATGCAGATAAAATACAACAGTAGCTGTCGACAGATTCAAGACAGGTCGACACACTATGAACATCTGTTGACAGATGATGCCAAATTGGTCGACAGATTAAAGGAGCCATAAAAACTCACAAGTCTCACATACAGGGGGAGCCTCATGCTTAGGGGGAGCATATACAAAAGGGGAGCAGTAATCAATGACGCAGTAACATATTGTTGAACCCCTCTCCTTCAACTTGGTATGAATATTCTTTAAGGGGAGAACATGCAATGGTAAGATCCTTTTTGGTTATTGACAAAAAGGGGGAGAGTAGGTTTAAACTCAGAATTATCTATTTATTCCATGCTTTTGAATAATCTTTGTTTGAAAATTCTCATAAATTTTATCATCACCAAAAAGGGGGAGATTGTTGAACCACTATTATATTTTACCCTTATATTTAACAAAACTCTTGATTAATTAAATATTATAAATATATTATCATGTTTTCCTAATAAATATAAATGTATGGCACTATCGCTTCTTGATTTGCACTGAAAAGTCAAATCGATGGCTGTTCAATACACATCGATTACTAACTAAGTGCCACAATGATTTCCATACAAATACATCGACTTCTGTTGAACACCAATTTCATTAGAACATCGATTTTGTTCAAACAACGATTTCAGTTTAAACATTGACTATGTTTAACATCGATTTCACTTAAACATCGACTCTCTTGAACATCGATTTTGTTCAAACAATGATTTCAGTTTAAACATCGACTATGTTTAACATCGGTTTCACTTAAACATTGACTTCTGTTTAACATTGACTTCTCTAGAACATAGACACCATTAAAACATCGATTATGTTTCACTTAAACATCGATTATGTTCGAACATCGACTTCATACATGAATTACATTGAAACATCGATTTCATTTCACTTGAACATCGATTATGTTCAAACATCGAGTTCATACATGAATTACATTGAAACATCGATTGTCTTTCACATCGACTCCATTATACTTAAACATCGATTTCTTTTATATTTCAAATGTTTCAAATTGTCTTTGGCGCCCAATGAAAGTTCAAATATAGCTCATATGATTAACTTATCATTTCTCTAACTGAAGATCTTTTTGCTTGTCTGATAGGATCTCTCTCCTCCTGCAACAAAAGAAAAGCATCCCCATTCCATTTCTGACTATCTGCAGGATATACAGACAGAAAGGAAAAAGGGGTATGAGCCATCTGACAAAGGACTTCACGAGTCTAACATCTGTCTTGCATTTAATGTCTGTAGATTCACCTCTACACAGAGTCAACATCTTGGACCTACTGCTGGCAACCTTAGAAGTGCACACCAGCTGGAACATCCTCCTCCACTCCAAGTAGCCAGTAGACAGAAGAAGCAAGCTGTTAGACTCAAAGAAGAAGAAGAAGAAGAAGAAGAGCAACGGTTCAGAAAGCTCCAACGACTATCGTCTAAAGATCTGTTCTAAGCTGCTCCATATAAAGGGAGAAGAAGAAGAAGAAGAATAGATATAGAAGAAGTGAGCAAAACCTGAAAATCATTCAAGGAGTGTACATCTAGTGAAAAGCTCAAACTCCATACACACTCAAGCAAGTAGAGAGGAAGAGCTCGAGCCTATTCAAGTTGCAGCTTTCAAGCAATCTTCTCTCTTCCTTCCTCATTCTCTCTCTGTGCGTCTTTGTGTAATTGAGAGAGAGAGCTGAGGGTTAGCCTAAGGAGAGTCGGTCATTGTAAACTCTTTCCTTCTTAGGCTCAGTCTCAGATCAAGCATCTCACTGATTATCTTGAGCTTGATCTAAGGGCTTCAGGTCCTTGCTTCTGTGTTCATAAGTATTCCTCTTCTGTCGAGAAGAAAAGACCAACATTGCTGGGTGGTGTGTCCGGCTGTGGGACTGTACACAGTGTTCCCCTTGGTTACAAGGGAAGACCTGTTGGGGTGTGCACTAGTGAGTTGCTTCTGAGCTCGTAAAAGAAGCACCTGGCTGAGGTGAAACAGTAGGCTTCCTTCTTGCCCAGGAAAGAGAAGAAGACCAGCATGGGCTGGTTGTGTAAGTGTCCTTAAGGGAGACTGTACCCTTGGTTAGTGAAATCCTAAGAGTTTGCTTGGGGACTGGACGTAGAACTTCCATGTGGGAAGGGCCGAACCAGAATAAATTATTGTGTCCATTTGTGTGATTGTTTATTTGCTTCTGCACTACTACTCTTTATCTCCTCACATAACTACATTCACTAACTGATGTTTTCAAGTGGTAACTTCTGTGTTTAAGTTTCTATTTCTGCAGCGAATCTATTCACCCCCCCCCCCCCCCCTCTAGATAGCTTGCTGCCACCGTATCAAGTGGGCCAACACCTGTCTCACCTGTATAGTTAAGCAAGGATGATTCTTCACAAAAGACGTAGCAAGAAACCTATTGGTCACATCCAAACACTTATCACATACATTCTACACAAGTATAACTCATTAAGCAAATTATCACATGATTCATGAAACCATTAGCAAGTATTAAATGAACAAGCTTAAACATGCTAGCTACACATGGATTTCATATGACACATATTGATTAACATAACTCATGAATATGACATAATTCCAAGTATTCTAATAATGAAACTAAACACATATCTACAAGAGATACTAGCATGATATCTATCACATTTAATATACTCACATGCCACCAATTTTCACCTTTGCTTGCTGTTTTAATATAAACATAACTTATTCATATGGTTTCACATTCTTTCACATTTGAGCACATTAACACATCACTTTCACATGATCGCATTGCACATTCACATTTAATTTCACATCTTTACACATATTTTTGTCGTGACACATAGTCTGAACCACTATAAAGATGGACACCATCACACACATATCACATACCTATCACCTAGGCAATATAGTGACGAATCTTGGTAACTGTGCAGAACCGGGAGAAACACTCTCCAGCCTAATCAGTGGTACTTGTCCACCTCCAGAATTTGATCCTGATGCCCACAGGATATCACATACATATTGAGCCTTCCCATAGGGACTTTTCTATAGTAAGGCTCCACAGCCTTCTATGATAGCAGTGTCATAAGCGGCACATTAATCACTTAATCACATTAATCACATTTTTAGCATATAATTCTCAGGCATCCCATGGTGGATTCACATGCTTATGACTCAAAGGCACACTTCAGGTTTCATAAATGATCATTACTGTTTGACAGAACTATTACATGTTTAACAGAGCCTAATCATGACACTAATCATCAATAAAACACTATTTTAAAATAATACTTAACATAGTCATTAGAGACTTTAATTGGAAACAATGGTTACGAATCTCAGAACATGCTCAAATTTTAACCACATATTATATATGGGTAACACATCATATATCTATGTTTTGAGAATTTTCAAAACAATATATCTATTTTTAACATTTAAAACAAAATTTAGTCAATTAACAAGATGCTTTACTAAAACATGGTTAATAGTAAACTGACGATTCTATCCACCTAAAAACATGTTCATAGGAACCCTAAGTCCAAGGAAAAATATTAAGACGAGGATACACAACATACTTAATTTATCCATAATTAAATCTAAGATGGCATGTTCATTTACTCATGTCAGAAAATCTAATAATAACAGATATGATCAGAAAATTATCAAAATTCTAGGACCCAATCTACCACACGTACAAGACAGACAAAAACCCTAAAACCCACTCATACATTCAAAATCTCTGAAAGTTCACATCACACATGCTAACACAGATTTCTGAAAAAAACTGAAGAACTTAACGGCAAAGTCATTGTCGTCAAGGGTAGTTAATGACATGATTGATTATCGTTAACTCAGGAACTTGACGGCAAGAGGGTTGCCGTCAATTTCCTTTCTGTAGAAAGTGCAGACCGAAACTAAAAGAAAAGAGAATTTGGGGGTCCAAGACATGAGACAAAAATATTTAAAAATCGTAAAACTTTGGATGATAGGCATAAGGATGAAACCCCTAAGTTACTTGCCTCAAAAAAACTTCCTGAAGATCGTATTAAGATGATGAAGCCCTCCCCGGCCAAGTTAAGAGGTGTTCTCCTCTAGCTTGATTTGACCTCCACAACCTAGAATACGATCTCTCTCATATAGAGAGCCTCCCCACGTCCCGAAGAACCTTCCTCTAGCAGAAAAATGTCGGTGCATCCTCTGGTTCGCCGGATTCATTATCTCAAAAGCTTCTCTTTCCTCTTTCCGAACCCCAATAATCTTAGCTGAGTAAAAGTTCTCCTCTTACAGAGACGATCTACTTTTATAGGGGTTTGTGTCGTGGTCATGGTAGGAAGGAGAATCACAACCTAATTCGGGGTTTCCATGTTTATCTACGACGAAATCGAGATGGATTCGGGGAAAGAATCTGAAACACAACCGGAGGTGTTGGCGTCAAGGTGTCTACCGTTTATAAGAAGTAGATGGCAATCAATTTTGCCATTAACATCCTCAAACCAAACAGTAAACGACATATACTATGACGTCAACAAATAGTTAACGTCAAGAAAATATAACAGCAAGTTATAAATGCACAAGAAATCTAGGGTTTTACATCTTTTGGAGTACGTCCTCAGATTCACCTCTCCGAGGAGCCATCGCCATTTGTCGGCAGCTCTTAGCACTCCATTCTCTATTCATTTCCCATAGCTTTCCCTCTACTCACTTCTAGTTTTGTCCGATCTTGAGCATTGGAGGCCGGTCAACCTTGGGAATTCTTTTCGGGCCGGCCGACTTGTTTGTAGGTGCATCTCAGATGGCCTCACCTCCTACTGACTTCATCATCCGGTTCACTAGGTCTTGGTCATATCAGGAGCCGACCCTTCGTAATCTTTGTCGGCCCATAGAGACCTCGATTCCAACAACTCACATTATTTAACTACCCTGAATCTAGGTAAGTCAAATATTGTTATCAAAATAGGAAAGTTAAAAAAAAGAAAGAAAGATTGAGGTTTAGCAGTCTATCTGAAAAAACTTAAACAGGTGTGAAAGTTGCCCTATTATATGGTACCATTTTTCTCATTGTATGAGATCGAAAGAACTTAAGACTGCAGAGGCCACGTGACTTCCAATGTTCCGCATAGCAAAAGACGTTATAACCAGAAAAGCCGGGGAGCAAACCATTGTTCGACCGGCCAGTCGTCCACACTCTCACACAGCGCTATATATGCGTGGGTGTGTGTAGAATCCTAAAACAAGGAATGAAAGAATTCTAACATATGTGGTTTTCAATCATAACTCCATTATCATTACTTGGTCCCAGCTGCCTTTGCTTTCCCTCTTGTTGTCCGGGTTAGTGCATCCCCACTCCACTTTTATGATTTTATCCGCCCCCTCAATAATGCAAATTTCATTAAAAAAAGTAGATGTTTATGAACCAATTTCTTGTTACATGATGTTGGAGGATGCATGTCATTAATGTTTGAAATATGCTGATTTTTTTATCATGTTTTTGGGTTTGACGATAATAAAATTTTGATTCCAATTTTATTGGATGTTGAGAAATTGAGGTGCTTGCTTGGTGCAAATCTCTTATTTCCGATTTCCACGGCTTGAACTACATTTGAGGTTTTATCTACGTAATCTCAAAGCGACCCCGCCCGCCCCCTAGCTAGGGGTGTCAATGGGCCAGACCTGGACTGGGTCTTGCTAGGTTCGGCCCAGACCCATTTTTTAAAAGTCAGTTGGAAGGTAGGCTCGGTATGAGTGACCCGCTCAGAAAAATTCGGAAAAGTCCGACCTAGCCCGAAAAAATAAGGAAAATATTATTTTTATTTATATAATATATAATTTTAATATTCTATTATAATATATCTATAAAAAATATATCTATTTTACTTATATCTATATTAATATTTAACTTGTAAAATATTATATTTTTGAGTAGATTTATTGTAGAAAAAATACATCTAATTCTTTTTCTAAATATAAAATTTATATTTAATATAAATTATATTTATATTTTTCGGACCGACGGACCGACCGGGCCAGGCTTCACAAAGTCCAAGTCTGGCCCTATTTTTTTCCAGGCCGGACCGGGCCTAAAAAATTTAATGGGCTCATTTTTTCAGCCCAAACTCAGTTAAAATTAGGCCGGACTTCCGAACCTCCGGACTGACCTGATCCAATTGACACCCCTACCCCCAGCCCACTGGGGGGGGGGGGGTGCGACGGGGGGTGGTGGCGGAAAGTGCAGAGGGGTGCAGTGCAGTAGGGGGGGGAGGTGGAGTGCCGAAGGTGGAGGGGGGAAGGTCGCAACGGGGAGGAGGGGTGCAGCGCAGTAGAGGGGAGGCGAGGCGGGGACTGGGGAGTACTTGTTGAAGGTGGAGGGGGGAAGGTTGCAGCTAGGAGGGGGATGTGAGGACCATCGGGGGTGGGGACGGAGTGAATAATATAGTTGCATCGGGGAGGGGCCTGTTGGGGGTGGGGAGGGAGCAAACGTCGAGTGGGGAAAATCCTGCACTTACCAAAAAAAAAAGGAAAACATCACAATTGTCCCTTGCAATTTACTATAAGAAAAAAAAATTTATGCACACCTTTGTTGTTATTGTATGATTTTTATTTTAAAAGAGAGGTATATATATATATATATATATATATATATATTTATGTAAAAATCTTACTAGAATGGTTGGATAATTCTTAGTGGACCTAGCAAAATTTCATTTAGCTTGTCGACTCGGCCTTTAATGAAGATATTTTGGGTCATGACTCTCGAGATTTAAGTCAATTTCGTTTAGAGAGCGAGTCTAGATACCATTATAATAATGAAAAATATTTACAATTTACTCTACGACATCCGCCCTTGCACAAGAGAATGAATTCGTATATTGTGAAATCTACGTCTTTATATTTAAAACGAACAGAAAGCAAATGCCGCATGACAGGTTAAAAGTCTTACTCCATAAATATTGACACCAATACATCTCAACTATTTTGACTCCAACTAACCTCTACTTATGAATTTGAATCATATCAATTTAGAGTCTGATAATATTCATTAAATTCCCCTTTTGAACGAATGTAGACCCAACTCAGACCCTAGTTCACAACTCACACTCTCACTCCCCTACCAATGTTCAAGTACCCGAATAAATTTGAAACAAGCTCTACTCAAGTTCTTCTTGTTTTCACTTCTCTACTCAAGTATTTTTCCTTCACAAAATTTCAGATCTAAAACATAAATCATCTTATAAGAAAGAATGGAGTTCTAATGTGGGAGGGTAACCACTGAAGTGGATTCACCCAAAACCTACATAGATATAACAATCTAATATCCATCTTTTTTTTTTTTTTCTTTTTAGCTTTTTACTTGGGTGTAAAACTCTAATTGCAGGAGCGCGACGAAGAACACGCCAGGCATCACCGCGACGTCCCCGTGCTAACACCCCAAGAGAGAGAGAGAGCACGGAAAGCATCACCCTTGGGCATCAGTAAGTAACGGAAGTAGCTGATTTGAACGCATTAGAAACTCATGATGATGATGATGACAATCCCATGTGCCTCCCCCCTCACATTTGGGGCGAGAGCCAGCGTAGCTTTAACAGCCTCATGATGGGCTCAGCAGCTCTCCGGGATGGATCCCCGCCTCCCTAGGCCCATGCTTTGTCTTATGTATGTAGTATATTTGTTCTCCCACTTCTCTATTTTAGCAACAAAACCTGAAACTCCCCCCCCCCCCCCCTCTCATTCGGGGTATAATGTCTCCACAATTAGTTTCTAGATTTGCTTGTGAGGAAGGGTACCGCACATATAACGAAGCTCAAATATGGAACCTTCGGAGAAGATAAGAGAAGCCACGAAGACGAGATAACGGGCAAGTGGGGGGTGGGGGGTTGGTTTAGGGGATTAGTAAATGATATGAGAGAGAGAAGCAAGTTATTATTATATACGGGAAGTGTGCCGACTTCAGTTATAGAGAGAGGGTATTTTGGTACTTTGGATGCTGGAAAATTTTTGCAGAGTGAGAGAGAGGGCCAGACGGGGGAGGGATAGATAACCACACGTCTCTCTGCAGTCGAACGTTCAAACCCGTCATCCATCTCTCTCTCTCTCTCTCTCGTCTCTAAACAGACAGAGGGGAGTGGCCGCTGAAAACCCAGGGAACGAGGGCAAAAGTGCGTCAAAAGAACCCGTTTCTCGCTCATTTCCCACTCTTCTCTACACTTCTCTGCTCTTCCATTTCTGCGCTTGGTCTCTCTCTCTCTCTCTCTCTCTCTCTCTCTTCTAACGTTTGCTGTGGCAGAGGGGAGGTGGGCGTGTGTTCTTCTGGGAAGCGGGGAGTGTAGTGTGCCTCAGGGTGTGAGAGATGCTCTCCAAGGTTAATGGGGTGGTCTGGATGGAGGAAGGTGGCGTGGGAGGTGGAGAGGAGGATGAGGACGCCGTGTCCTGGACGAGGGGGCACGACGGTGGCGGTGGCGAAGGAGGGGGAGGTGGGTTGGAGATGGGGGAGGGCAAGGACGACCTGGGCTTGGCGACCTTCAAGTCCATGCTCGAGGACGACTGGTATCTAGCCGGAACCTCCGGGCAGGGGGGGCCCGGCGGCGGTCACGCCTCGGCGCACCAGGGTTTCGATGCGCTGCAGGTCCACCACCACCAGCACCACCAGGCGCAGCAGGACATCAAGGACGTGGGTTTCTCTGCCAACCCCTCTCCGGCGGAGACCATGCTGCTCCAGGCGCCGGTGGACTCGTCCTCCTCCTGTTCGCCGTCCTCCGTCTTTAGCCTCGACCCCTCGCAGCCCTTCTTTCCCCAGAAGACCGTTCTCTCCTCGCTCCTGAACGCCGTCTGCTCCAACCCCTTCGACGCCGCCGCCTTCGACCTCGGCTGCGATGCGTCGGGCTTTCTGGTGGGGGCTTCTCAGATGTCGAATTCCCCCGTGCTGCTGAATAGGGCCGGCGGCGGCGGCGTGGACGGCAATGGAACCGTCGGGGGTGGCGTCCTGGGGTTCGGCGGGATGACCCCGTGCGGGCCGATGGGAGCCCCGGATCTGAGCCCCACCGACCAGTTCCAGGGCACCCGTCTGATGCCGCTGCCGGAGAACACCGGCGCTGCCGCCTGCAGCTTCAGCCCCACCATGGGCTTTGGGGTCTTCGACGGCTCCCCATTCCTCAACAGGTCCAAGGTCCTCCGCCCGTTGGAGATCTTCCCTCCAGTGGGGGCCCAGCCTACACTGTTCCAGAAGCGCGCCGCCGCCCTCCGCCAGAACTCCTCAGTGGGCAGCCCCGGTGCCATGTCTCTGAGCGACAAAGCCGGGAGCTTGGGGGGGTTCCTCGGGCAGGAGAGTACCGGTGCGGCGAGCCACGGCAGCGGCGCCATCATGGAGGAGCACGAGAAGAGGAAGAGGGGGGACGAGGAGGAGGACATGGACGAGGCCAGCATTGACGGGTCGGGCTTAAATTACGACTCGGACGAGGTGGTAGCGGAGGTCACCAAGTTTGAGGACAGCATGAAGGCCGGTGGCGGAGGGAACACGTCAAACGCCAACAGCACCGTCACTGGCGGCGGCGACCAGAAGGGGAAGAAGAAAGGCTTGCCCGCGAAGAACCTCATGGCGGAGAGGAGGCGGCGGAAGAAGCTCAACGACCGGCTCTACATGCTTAGATCCGTCGTCCCAAAGATCACCAAGGTGAGCAACAAAACCCCTCCTCACAACAGAACCTTTTTATTCCGACTTGTGTCAGCTTTTGCCTCTGCCTGGTCTCCACCTATCTTGCTCTTGCATGCCTGCGTTCTCTTCTGGTCCTTCGTGTTCATGTTGTGAACTAAACTAGTTGGTCAATGGGACCAAATTAAACTGGGTATTGGTTTACGTTACTCATTCAACTAACCCAACCTTGCTTCATGATGGAAGTTCTCTGTTCTGTTAAAGTTGTCATGATGCAATCTTTGGCTAGACAGGCTTTACTAGCTGTCATGAGTTCTAGGTCATTTATATCTGATGTTGTGTTGGGTTCAGTGGAAAGCCCTTGAAGACTATTCAGTGGCCTAGTTTAACATGTTCTCTTCTTCTTCTGATTCTTGCATGTGAAATTGACTGGGTTTCTCACATGTGGTAAGAAATATGAGAAATTGGTTAAGTGACTAAATTTCCAATGTGTGCTAGGTCCAAGTCCACATCAGAGCTTGACTACTTACCCCTTTTCTTATGAATAGAGTATATGAATTTGATACCAGGTTGTTTAAGTTATGAATGAAATTAAGTGCCTGTGTATATAGTTATTCTCAGAATTGGACACTTCAATTCATGGTCCCATGTCAAAGGTAAGAGAAAAGAAAAGAAAGTCTGGTGTATCGAACTTTTGCTCATCATTGTTTCATTGCTATGTCAAGAGATCATTGCCCGATTGCCTTGCTTTCCAGGTGAAAATTTTTACTGCCTTCAAACTGACCTGGTTAACTTTGCTTTTACAGATGGATAGGGCGTCCATACTTGGTGACGCCATCGAATACTTGAAGGAGCTGCTGCAAAGGATCAACGACCTCCACAATGAACTGGAATCCACCACCCCATCTGGGTCTTCACTACCCAGCACCACCGCCACTACTCCAAACTTCCACCCTTTGACACCCACACCGCCCACTCTCCCCTGCCGTGTCAAGGAGGAACTTTGCCCGAGTTCCTTGCCGAGCCCCAACAGTCAGCTTCCAAGGGTAAGTTGTCTGCAATCCCTCTTCCAGCAACCTCACATACGCTTATCTGAGGACTTGAGAGACCCCAAGGGATAGCCATGGAAGCAGACTCATGGCCAAATTTCGGTGAATAGGCTGTTCCATCTGCCCAGATTTTTCTCTCTGGGTTTCTTTGGTTGGCATTCATGTAAAGCAGTCTTTTGCCTGGATTATCCCTCTAGACCCATATCTTGTTGCTTTTGCAATTGATCTTTTTCCCTCTCTGGAAAGCGATGGACAAACTTTTCCTAAGAAAAGCCAGTTGTGTGCCACAGGTGGAAGTGAGGGAAAGAGAAGGCCGGGCGGTCAATATTCATATGTTCTGCGCCCGCAGACCTGGCCTGTTGCTGTCCACGATGAGGGCACTGGACAACCTTGGGCTTGACATCCAGCAAGCCGTCATCAGCTGCTTCAATGGCTTCGCTCTGGACGTTTTCAGAGCCGAGGTAAACATCCCCTCCCGTATCCTTTTCCTCGCTCCACCATTCTTAAATGCCTGCCATCTTCTCCCTTCTTCTTCCGGCCATCTTTCTGTTCGCCGCTTGACCAAAGAATTGTGTTACTGCATGCCTCCCATCTCCTTTGAAACCAACCCCTTTGATCTTTTCCTATCCCATCACGTTTGCAGCAATGCAAGGATGGCCCCGGCGTCCGGGCCGAGGAGATCAAAGCGGTGCTCCTGCACTCTGCAGGCAGCCATGCCCCGATGTAGATGGGTGGTGAGGGACTCGAGAGACTTTTAAATGGCTCTACCGGTGCTTATTGCTCTGCAAGGAGGATCTCCAGACGCGTCTCCTTATCATGTCGACAGTGGCAAGCAACGCTGCCGGCCTCATTTTAGTAGTTCAACAGTCTTCCCTTTGACAAAAAAAAAAAACATGTGGTGACTGCGTTCTTAGCTTCGAGGGGGGCTTCGGCCCCTCGACGCTCAGCTTGGGCGCATGCGAGAAACTTTGCCATTTCCAAATTATGTCTGAAATAAAAGGTAATCTGTTTAATATTAATATATATATATAGACAGACATCTAGGTTCTCTTTCATGTAGTTATATTTTTTTGAGTCCAAGTAATTATGTATCCCCGCTCGAGTCTTTTAGGCCCTTATGATTGGTGCTTCTTTTAGCTATTAATTAAAAGGTCATCAGTAGTAGGACCTCGTTTGGGTCCGTGCCCCCTTGTTTAAGCGCTGGCCTGGTCATCTCTCACTGACTTCTCTGCTTCTGGGCTCACTCTGTACTCTTTTGATCATTGCTCGGACAACTTTGCTTTACATGCTGTTGGCTATCTACATGGGATGTGGTCCGGACTCCGGATTGCTGCTAGTCTCACGACGATTATAATGATGCACTATTACTAATATTCTTCGTTGCCCCAGCGCACACCTTACAAACCAACTCCAGCAGGCAGCAGAAGGGAGTCGAGGGACCCAACATTTTGGCGAGCCAAAAATCGATAAAATCCTAGTGCAAACGAAGGGACTATTCGACCTTTGGGATGCATGACTAATAATTGGTTTTTTGGACCCCTTAAAAAAAGGCACAGTTTGGACGTTTTTATGGTGGCTTCCAATTACGCCACCATCGCCCTCGCCATACACTTGCATCCTGGAGATCCCCGAGCTAGCCCTCCCCCAAGGGACATGATTCATGATCGAGTTTTTGTAACATGGCTTTTGGCCGACAGGGGTTTTTCCCAAGCCCAAGTCTGTTGGACGTACGTTCCCCCCTCTCGGAGATGATGCGGGCGAACAGCACCACAGCCCCATGGGATTCGCCGAGTCCACAGCTTTTGGCTTCCCGAGCTTCTCTTTTCCTCAACCCCAAGGAGAGTAGCTGGGTAGGTTTCGCCATGGTCGGATGGAAGAATTAAGCCGAGGTGCTAGGCCACAGGGTGGTGGGGGAAGTCACCCCTCACCATCTTTTAAGCTCGAAATATTACTTTTCTTTTGATCTGCATGTGTTTCTGGGAGGTCTGTGGAGCTCGCGCTTTCCCCCGTCTGTTGAAAAGGGTCTGAGCTTTTTCCCTCCCCCCCACACCGTTTGTCTCAATTAAGCACCAAGCACCGGCCGGCCTTGAGCTAGTTTTTTTGTCTTTCTTTCTGTCTTTTCTCTTTGTTTGTAGGAGATGCCCACCGCCCCCCTTCCCGTGGGGATCACCGGCGCCATATCGGCTTAGCAGCCCCAGATGGGTCCGGATGGGCTCTGCGTGGGGACGCGGTTCCTGTTGGCAACAACTGTGTCCTGTAGCACGTTGGGACACTCCTCCCAGTCCCAGAGGTGGGGTGTGCCTTTCTGGCTCTGAGGAGACTGGGATGTGGCAGCACTTTGCCAACTCGCAAATGTTTCCAAGTGTTGCACAATGTAATTCTCAGTTCTTCCATGCAGTAACTTGATGGTCCTAACATGCCTCTTCGTTCGACCACACAACACTTTGGTCACACGTTTTGTTGGCAAACGTCGCAATCTCAGATGGTTTACCCTTTCACGGGCAAAACTGGGGACTTTCCAATGTTAATTTGTCCTCAAAAGGCCGGCCAGCAATATTGGACTAACCCATACGTCTTCGACTCGAATTGATCACAAATTTCAAGTATTGAGACGTAATATTAGGATGACCGTGATTTTCTTCTCTTTACGCAGATTTCCCTCCCTCGCGCTTGAGAGTCTGTCCCTTGTCATATGACAAAACATTTCTTTTTCAACTTCTTCATAAAGGATGCACCGGCACTCTACAACGTAGATGTTTGTAAAAATGTAGGACGTATATAGTTGTTTTTTCAGTCTTCTTTTTTTTATGGGATTTTACGTCAACCCAAGTGAATCCTTTGTTAATTTCAAGATTTTCCATGGTTTATCTAGTTACTAAAGCCTTTCCATAAATTCTAACTTGCTGTCCAACAAAACTTTTATTTTAAATATTAGAAATGTTAAGTGCCCTATAAGGAGGGTAATAAGAGTGATGTAGATTGTCTTCTAAATAATTTTGATACGGGGTAATCCCTTGTACTCGGATCTCGGTCCGAGTCGGCGGTCGGACCCCTCTCGGCCAAATCGAGGGCCCGAAGTCTGGTTGCTTGGCTAGTTCGGTTCAAAAGACCGTTATCCATGATACGGTAGAGGCTGAGCTATCACGAACAAGCTTTCCCTAATCCTCCCTTCGCATCGTTCTGTCGGGACTCGCCGGACGAGCTGGTCAGCGAGCGCCCCAGATGGTCTTGGGGGGAAGGTCCAAATTCGGTAGGTCTCGGCGATCGCGGGGTAAGTGCGCCAGGTATTCGGAAACAACCGATGGGGGAAGCGTCAAACGATGGCCCGAGGATCCCGGGATCGTGCGGAACGCGCTGGTAAGGCCGGGATTCTCGGAGCCATAATAGGTCTCGCAAGGATCGTGGGCAATCCACAGCTGGACGTGCCCAGATCATCGGCAACCGAAGTTGCCTTGCCTGAGTCCTATATAAGGAGGGCAACTCCCTCTGTTAAGAGGTGGGTAGTATCAATCCCATAGCGTCTCCCTCATTGAATTCCACCTCTAACTTGAGCGTCGGAGTATCTTCCCACCGAGGCGACTCGGTGGTCTTGCAGGTGGGACCTCGGCGTCGGTGTGAAGAGTTCGGCCCACCTCCTTCCCTTGGTAGACACTCGGCTAAGGTCGACCCCGTTACTCCAACAGTAACATTTGGCGCTGTCTGTGGGAATCTCCCGTAACAAAAGCAAGCTCTCATGGCACCCAAGGGAAAGGCAGCGGCTCGTACGTCCGACGAGGAGGTACCGCTTACCGTCGTCGAGGAGGGAATCACCGGAGGAGGGTCTGGCACTGGAGAGTAGGGATCGAACACCTCATCCCGCCTCGACCGCGTCGAGAACCTGGTGGCAGGGCTCCATGAGATCTTGGCGCGCATGGAGCAGAAGCAGCAATTGGTAGCGGCCCAGGCGGAAGCGACCGGTCGACTGGCGATCCCCGCTCCAGACGGCCGTGGCGACCACGGGCTTGTTGGAACCCAACCGGCTCCTCCGGCGATTTCGAAGAGTCAGGCAGATGGTCGGGGGGCCACGCCCGTTCTATCAGCCCAAGCGCCGCCGCCCCCTCCAGCGGCGGTACAGGGCGCTCTAGCCTCGGTGGTAGAGCACGGAGCCCCTCGGGCGACGGATGTTGATCACTTCACCGCCGAGTCAACTCCTATTCCTTTCAACGCCCCACCGCTGGAGCCTCGATGGAAGGACGATCTTCAGGAGATGAACCGGAAGATCGAAGCCCTCCAACGGGGAACTCGGGCACCCTCTGTGGCGACTCTGCTCACGACTTCGCTCTTCTCCGAGGAGATCACATGGGCACCGGTCCCCGCAAAGTTGCAGCTCCCCAAGTTTCGGCGGTACAACGGAACCACTAATCCCATCCATCACCTTGACAACTTTCAGGGGCAAACCGAGATGGTCAGCCTCACCGACGCCTTGAGGTGCCGAGCATTCATGTCAACCCTGGACGACGTCGCGCTGCAGTGGTTCAAGGCACTCCCTCCGAGGTCAATAACTTCCTTCCCCGAGTTCACGTAGCGGTTCCTTGACCACTTCTACAGCACGGTCCAACACTCGCTCTGCACCGACAACCTGTGGCTCGTGACTCAAAAGGATGGCGAGCTCTTCCGAGACTACGCCAAGAGGTTTCAACTTGAAGTGATGAAAGTTGTCGACCTCGACCTATGGATGGCGGTCAACATCCTCACCTGCGTGTGCTCCAACACGCCGTTCGTGGCGTCCATAGCCAAGAAGCCGCCTGTAAGTCTCTCTGACCTTCTCTCTCGTATGCAGAAGTACATGAGATTGGAGTCCACCCTCGGAGCGGCGGGCAAGCTGAGTCGCCCCGCCGAGGTTGGGGGATCAAGCAAGGAACATGAGAGCAAAAGGGCAAAGAAGGAAGACAGCTCGGCTCGTGGTGATCGGAGGTCGGATTCGAGCCGTCGGTCCGACGAGTACCGCAGGTCGAACAAGCACCGCCGATCGCGTGACTTGCCCCACTTCGGACGACTTCCGTCCGAGATATTGCCTGTGATCAAGAAGTTGCCCGAGTTCCGACGGCCCGAGCCGTTGGGCAAGCCACCTCCGGGCCGCGGCGCCGACCTCTACTGCGGCTATCACAAGGGCTACGGCTATACAACCGATCAATGCCACAGTTTGAAACTGGAGATTGCCGAGATGCTGCGATGCGGCCTCATGAGAAGGGACGTCGTCGACGGACGTCGCAAGGAGCCAACGCCCGAGAGGGAGCGCGGAGCCCACGGAGAGAAGGGAGCAGTCCTCGTCCTCGCGGGAGGTGCAGCTGGGGGTGGCGACAGTGGAAGAAAGCGGAAGGCGTACGCCTCAGCTGCTGGCTCACCAGCAGGGAGCCCGGGCCCGAAGTCAAGTGTGGTGATCACATTCTCCGAGGACGACGCTCTCGGCCTCAACTTCCCCCACGACGACGCACTCGTCATTCGGGCCGACATTGATTGATACAATGTGCACCGAATTCTCGTAGATGGCGGAGCGGCCCCCGACGTTCTCTTCTACGACTGCTTCGTGAAGATGACCAATCTAAGCACCGAGCTGAAGCCCATGGCAACCCCGCTCTTCGTGTTCAACGGGTCCCCTATCAATGCCGAAGGGTCGGTCAAGCTGAAGGTCACCCTCGGGTCTAGCCCATGTTCTGTAACCATTGAGGTCGACTTCCTTGTTGTCAAAGTGAAGTCGGCCTACAATGCTATCTTCGGCCGAGGCCTCTTAGGGAAGCTGGGAGGGGTTCCATCCACTTATCACCAGAAGCTGAAGTTCCCAACGCCATGCAGAGTAGGGGAGGTCTCGGGGGACCAAACCGAAGCTCGCAGGTGCTATGTAAACTCTATTAAAGCAAAGGAACCCGTCATTCCCGAGTACAAGCCTGTCTACGATAGTGATGGTGAGAGACATGAGCCCTCTGAGCAAACGAGGCAAATTAAAATCACCGAGGGAAGATTGCTGGTGATCGGTGCCGAACTCCAGGAGTTGGAGGCGGAGCTGGTCCGTTTCCTCAGGGAAAGTGGGGACGTTTTTGCATGGGCAGAAAGCGACCTCTCGGGGATCAACCCCGAAGTGATCCAGCATCATCTAAATGTGGATCCCAGGTCCCGACCCGTGCGCTAGAAGAAGCATCCCTTATCAGCGGATCGCCAGGAGGTCATCGGCGAGAACCTGGCAAAATACCTCCGAGCAGGTACCGTTCGGGTTGCGTTCTACCCCGAGTGGGTGGCGAACATGGTCCTCGTCAAGAAGGCCAATAGAAAGTGGTGCATGTGCGTGGACTTCACCGATCTCAACAAGGCGTGCCCGAAGGACAGCTTTCCTCTTCCTCGCATAGATCAGCTCGTCGACTCAATGGCGGGGCACGAGCTTCTCAGTTTCCTCGACGCCTAATCGGGGTATCACCAGATCAGGATGGCCCCCGAAGACGAGGAGAAGACTTCCTTCACCACCGAAAAGGGTCTATATTGTTTCACTAGAATGCCTTTCGGATTGAAGAATGCAGGCGTTACGTATCAAAGGCTCGTCAACATGATGTTCGAGCAACAACTCGGGAAGACCATGGAGATTTACATCGACGACATGCTCGTGATGAGTCGGAGGGCCGAGGACCACGTCCAAGACCTGGTCGAGGCATTCAGCATCCTTCGCGATTACGGGATGAAGCTCAACCCCGAAAAGTGTGTCTTAGGCATCCATGCTGGAAAGTTCCTTGGCTACCTCGTCTCGAGCCGAGGTATCGACGTTAACCCCGACAAGGTGTAGGCTATCCTTAGCATGACGGCCCCGAGGACCGTCAAAGAGGTACAAAGGCTTAACGGCCGAATTACAGCCTTGAGCAGGTTCATGTCTAAGCCAGCTGAGAAGTGCCAGCCATTCTTCGATGTACTGAGGAAAGGCCGTTTCGAGTGGAACGATGAATGCCAAAAGGCCTTTGACGAGCTCAAGGCCCATCTAGCTAATGTTCCTACTTTGAGCAAGCCTCTTGCAGGAGAAGAATTATTCCTCTACATCTCGACCACCAACCACTCCATCAGCTCGGTGCTCGTGAGGGAAGACGACCAGAGGCACCTTCCGGTCTACTACACAAGCAAAGCCCTACGAGGGGCCGAGCAATGTTACTCCGACATCGAGAAGGCCGGGTACGCCTTGGTGATGGCGGCTCGGCGACTCCGACCATACTTCCAGGCACACAAGATCGTGGTCCTCACCGATGCCCCTATCAAGCAAGTGTTCAGCCGACCCGGGGCCTCGGGGAGGATGGCCAAGTGGGCCGTAGAACTTGGGGAGCTTAACATGTCCTTCAAGCCTCGGGTCGCCATCAAAGCTCAAGCCCTGGCCGACTTCATCTCCGAGGGGACAGCGAGACCTCCCGAACCAGTAGAAACGGTGGAGCAGTGGCTGGTGTATGTAGACGGAGCCTCCGGGTCGCAAGGAAGCGGAGCTGGTATCGTCCTACACACACCAGAGGGTCTCACTCTGAGGTATGCAATTCGATTTGGCTTCTCTACTTCTAACAATGTGGCCGAGTATGAAGCCGTTATCTCAGGATTGAAGATGGCGAAAACGCTGGGGGCTGCGAGGGTTGGGGTCCACAGCGAATCGCAACTCGTTGTTAGTCAAGTCTCAGGGGAGTTCGAGGCCAGAGAAGAAAAACTCTCCGCCTACGTGGCCAAGGTCCGAGGGCTCACGGCCGAGTTCGAGGTAGCCGAACTGCTGAAGGTTCCCCGAGCTGATAACTCCCAAGCGGATGCGTTGTCTAAATACGCTGCCACCTCGGAGCATCGTCAACAGTCCTCGGTTCTCATTGAAGAGCTCAGCGAACCTTCCACAGGGATCGAGGAAGTCATGTGCATCGACACCGAGCCCACCTGGATGACCCCCCTCATCCAGTACATCAAGGATGGACAGCTCCCAGTAAACAAAGATGAAGCGCTGAAGGTAAGAAGATGAGCCCCTAGATTCTTCTTGGTCGGCGATGACCTTTACAGAAAAGGCTTCAGCTTCCCACACCTGTGTTGCGTGAGCCGAAGGCAATCAGAAGACATCGTCGCCGAAGTGCACGAGGGCTTGTGTGGAAGCCACACGGGCCCTCGGTCGCTAGTCAGAAGAATAACTCGGCAGGGCTATTGGTGGCCAACCATGCTCGGCGACGCCGAGGACTATGTTCAAAAATGCCAGCAATGCCAGCTCTTCAGCAAGGTAGATCGGCAGCCTCCTTGGAACCTCACTCCACTCAAGGCCCCCTGGCCCTTTGCTCAGTGGGGAATGGACAGCCTCGGTCCATTCCCGCCGGTGTCGGGGCAAAGGAAGTTTCTTATTGTCGGAGTCGACTACTTCACCAAGTGGGTGGAGGCCGAGCCGCTGGCGAAAATAACCGACACCAACGCTTGGGGGTTCGTGTGGAAGAATCTTATCTACAGGTTCGGTCTGCCCCGGGCAATCATCACGGACAATGGCAAATGGTTCGACAACGCTCGGTTTCGCCGCCACTGCAAAGAGCTCGGCATCAATCACTGATTCACTTCGGTTGCCCATCCTCAGTCAAATGGTCAAGCCGAGGTAACCAATCAGACACTGCTCAAAGGACTAAAAAGATGGCTCACCGAACACCGAGGTCGGTGGGTGGAGGAGCTGCCCCACGTGCTGTGGGCGTACCGAGCAACACCCCGAGAAGCCACTCAAGAGTCCCCCTTCGCTCTCGCCCTTGGCGTGGAGGCAGTCACCCCAGTAGAGCACTGGTGCCTTCAGAAAGAGTTCGGGGCTTCGACCAAGAGATGAACAGTCAGTGGCTGCGCGCCGAGTTGGACCTCGTCGAGGAACGGCGTGATAGGGCGGCGTCCAAGATCGAAGTCTATCAGCGCCGGATGAAGCGGAAGTTCAACATGGGGATTAGGCCGTGGCACTTCGACGTGGGGAGTCTCATCCTCCGGAAACTCGCCGTCTCGGATCCCAAATCAGTGGTAGGAAAGTTGTCCGCCACTTGGGAAGGCCCGTATCGGGTAGTCGAGGACCTCGATCAGGGGGGCTATCGACTCGAAGGGTTGGATGGCTCGGCTGTTCCGAGAACATGGAATGCCGAACACCTCCGACGTTATTACTTTTGAATTGTAAGGTCACTTTGGCACTCTACGAGTTAACGAGGTCGCTTCGGCACTCTACGAGTTAACGAGGTCGCTTCGGCAATCTACGAAATAACGAGGTCGCTTCGGCACTCTACGAAATAACGAGGTCGCTTCGGCACTCTAGGAGTTAACGAGGTCGCTTCGGCACTCTACGAAATAACGAGGTCGCTTCGGCACTCTACGAAATAACGAGGCCGCTTCGGCACTCTACGAGTTAACGAGGTCGCTTCAGCACTCTACGAGTTAACGAGGTCGTTTCGGAAATCTACGAGATAACGAGTTCGCTTCGGCGCTCAACTATCCTAGCGAAATCATTTCGGCATTCGGACGACCCGAGGCGAAAGAATATCCATAAACAGTAGAGAAGGGAAACAAAAAGACAAGTAGTGCGGCTCGACTATGTCATTGCAAAAGGACCAAGGGGATGACAAGAGACATTATAGAAGCCCCCCGACTAAGCGTCGGCAGGGGCCTTGGCCGAAGGATCCTCAGAGTCGGGAGCGGGAGCTTCGGTCCCCGTGGCAGCCCCGACCTCAGCCTCCTCGTCTTCCTCGTTGGAGTCGTCGGGCGGGGCGCACACCGGGGTTAAGTCCAGCTCGGGGTAGGCCCTCGCTAGCGCCTTCAGGCAGTGTTTGTAACCATCCTTGAAAAGGCCGGTTATCTGGTCAATGTGGACGTCGGACTTCTTATACTCCGCCATGGCCTGTCGGCGCTCTTCGGCAATGAGCTCGGAGAACTTCACCCTCGTCTGCTCGTGGGCCTTCTCCTCGGCCTCCTGAGCAGCCTTCTCAGCCTTCAGCGCGGCCTGCTCCTCCTTCAGAGTAGTCTTAAGCTTATCAATCCCGCGAGAGAGTTGGGCAGCCCGTTCGTTGGCCTTATCGGCGCATTTGACTTTGGCAGCAATCGAAGCCTCCAGCTTGGCGTTCTTGGCCTTCAAGGTGGCTAGCTTCTCCTCGGCCGCTCTCAGTTGGCCCTCGGTCGCCTCTAGAGTATAGTCCGCTCGGTGGACGATACTCGCGAAGGAGCTCAGGCTGAGCTGCAGCCCCCGGAACACATCGTCGATGAGCTCGGTAGTCTTCGCCGACGAGACCCGAGAGGCCAAGCCGGCAGGAATTGACCTCCGACCCCATTCCCGGAGGGACGGCTCGGCCGCTGGCGCACGGGCAAGGCTTGAGGGCCCGCCCTCAACCAGTGTCGTCTCGGCCAACCGAGCACGTTTGGTCGGCCTTCCCAACATTACCGTGGAGGTTGGCGCCACTACAGCTGTCAACGCGGCTTGGGCAGTGGCCGGGGCAGTGGAAGAGGGAGGCTCCACGATCTGTACATCGGCCTCCTCCATCGGCCTGTTCTCCCAGACCATCTTCTTCTTACGGCGGCCGCCTCCGGTGGCGAACTGCTGAGTAGCGAGCGCCGCATAGTCCTCGGTCTCCTGGGCCCCCGACGCCGAGGTTCCCTGCTCTCGTGCGGTACTCGGCCCGACCATTTCTACAAAGAGGTGAAATGGCATCGGACCTCGGTCATCCTCCCGGATCAGGGCGAACAGTTCGGCCGAGGGATTCATCAGGTCAGGCAACTTAACCCTCCGCAATGACTCAAAATCCGACAGCTCGGCCTCGCTCATGTCGGTCGGGGATCGGAAAGCCGCATCGTTGGGATTAACGACTGCCCAGGTAGTCGGGAAGTTCCACCCCTTCGAGCAATGAATGAAGCAGAACAACCTTTTCCACCCATGGATGGAGGACGGGAGGCGACTAAAGAATTGCCGACCCGAGCGGGCCGAGAAGAATAGCCAATCCCCCAGGGCCTTGAGGGAGAAGCAGTAAAAGAAGAGGCGAGTGCTCGGCTCGACTTTCGCCGAGGCACAAGCGGCCAAAAACCCTACGACCGACCTCCAAGAATTCGGGGTCAGTTGCGAAGAGGCAACCCCTATACACCAAAGAAGGTTGACAATGAAGGAATGGAGTGGAAATCGAAAGTCCACATGAATGGCTTCCGAGTATAAACAGAATCCATTCTCCATTGAGTAATGGGCGCGGAGCGCATCACTCGGATAAATGGCGAAGTCCTCGGGAAAACGAAGGCCCGGATGCTCGAGTATCCACTCAAGCGTCGATTGGGCGATTTCCGTAGCCGCATCGGCTACAGAATCGGCCGCCCGACGCACCCCAGATGGCGGAGCTAGAGAGACTCTCGGCACATACTCACCGTGGCTTACCGGCGGAACGAACACCTCCGAATCACTAGGTTTGGGGGCATCGTCAGACCCCGCAGGAGCGGGGGCCGGAGGAGGAGAAGGAAGTTGACGAGAGGTACCCTCAGAAGGAGAGTACCCCACGGATTCAGTGGCAAAAGAGGTAGGAGTTGCAGAGGGTGAGCCCATGGCTTACCTCTATGAAGAAGAAGACCGAAGAAAAGGTGAGCAACCGAGGACTCGGCCCGAGTACTCCAACCCTCCCTTGCACCTCGGAAGAACGCAGACTGCTGGACGCTGAGAATCGCGCATGAAAGCCTCCTGCTATTTATAAGCCCGTAGAGTCGCGTCGATCCTACGGGCCACATGCGTCGTCGGGATGAAGCATCAGGAGAGCACCACGTGTCTCAGCCTGTCGCGATGATTCACCTCCGACGCGGATCGCCATCCGAGTAATGCCTGGCGAAAGTTGAGGCGCCACCATTAACTCCCATCACCTCACCCATCATCATTAAGCGGCAGAAGCTGAAGTGACGCGCCGCCCCTGCCGTTGTTAGAGGTGTTGAGAGTCGTGCCCCCGCGGCGGTTACGATGCCCGCCCGAGGTAGCGTAATTCATTCGGCCGAGCAGAGGACCGAGATCAGTAGCCCCTACTCGGCGCACTCGGAGTACCCCAAATAGGAGCTAGGGGGCCAATGATATGGGGTAATCCCTTGTACTCGGATCTCGGTCCGAGTCGGTGATCGGACCCCTCTCGGCCAAGTCGAGGGCCCGAAGTCTGGTTGCTTGGCTGGTTCGGTTCAAAAGACCGTTATCCATGATACGGCAGAGGCCGAGCTATCACGAACAAGCTTTCCCTAATCCTCCCTTTGCATCATTCTGTCGGGACTCGCCGGACGAGCTGGTCAGCGACCGCCCCAGATGGTCTTGGGGGGAAGGTCCAAATTCGGCAGGTCTCGGAGATCGCAGGGTAAGTACGCCAGGTATTCAGAAACAACCGACGGGGGAAGCGTCAAACGAGGGCCCGAGGATCCCGAGATCATGCGGAACGCGCTGGTAAGGCCGGGATTCTCGGAGCCATAACAGGTCTCGCAAGGATCGTGGGCAATCCACAGCTGGACGTGCCCAGATCATCGGCAACCGAAGTTGCCTCGCCTGAGTCCTATATAAGGAGGGCAACTCCCTCCGTTAAGAGGTGGGTAGTATCAATCCCATAGCGTCTCCCTCATTGAATTCCACCTCTAACTTGAGCGTCGGAGTGTCTTCCCACCGAGGCGACTCGGTGGTCTTGCAGGTGGGACCTCGGCGTCGGCGTGAAGAGTTCGGCCCACCTCCTTCCCTTGGTAGACACTCGGCTAAGGCCGACCCCGTTACTCCAGCAGTAACAAATTCTATTGGTTAAAAAAAAGAGAAAATTTTTATAAGATTTTTAACTAATAAATTATTTAAAAGGTAATTCACGTTATCTTTATATTGTCATCCTTAGAAGGTACTAAATATTACTCTTTAAATATATAGAGGAATCTTCTCCATGTTTACAATTTTCGGGCATGGAGAAAAAGAATTCAAAAAAAAAAAAACACTTTACATGGATGCAACAGTATTTTATTTCTTAAGGACAGATGCTTTTTAAATTAAAAAAAGTGCACTTTCTTGTACTTTAAGAGCATCTTTGAAGATCCAAAAGGCTCCACTACATAAATAAATGCAGGAACCTACATGGATTCCTATCGACCATTGTTAATGAGAACATCTTTCGTTTCAAATATGAAAACAGAAACAAAATAATTATGCGAGCAAATAATCTTTTACCCATCGGATATACACAAAACATAGAAGTTGGTGTTTTCTATCAGCTGGCACCAAGAAACGTAGCACTTCTCTTATCAGCAGTTGCGCACAATGTCACATCCGATGAATGCTCTACTCTGAAGCCGTGTAGTACATTAAACACCATGTCCAGTCCAGGGTTCCTTTCGCCATCTTTGAGGTCTTGGGACATGAACAGAAGAGGCTTTTCCTAAAGTAACATTCAATGAAATGCTAAGAGAACTCCTTTGCCCTCTCCCACACTTCTAACAGTTGATCCAACGGCAAATATGCAGACCATTTGGATTGTGCATATGGGGCCTGGAAAGGGGGCCAGACCCTAGATGGGGGCGACCGGGTACACCTCTCAGTTTTCGTTCATACTTAACTCATGTTTGAGTTGTGAGGTTTTGAAAGCGATTCAGATGCAGTAGCATCTAATGCAACATAAGAAATAATTTGCGATCAGTTAAAGAAGTACATTTCGCACCTTCTCTTCATAATTTTCTTCCTTCAACCAACTTACCTATATAAAAAAAAAAGTACATAGCTATCTTTTCTACACACAAATACAAACATTGGTAGCAATGTCCACATCCGCGCATATGTATATATATATATACTAGTTGGACACCCGTGCGATGCACGGCGTTTGATTTCAAAAATATATTAATAATTATAAATTATTTTTTTAAATTATATAATTTTAATTATAAATCTGTTTTTTAAAATAATTTTAATTAAAATGTTTGAACATGAATAAAACAATTACACAATAAATTTTATCATAAATTGTCAACATTTTTTTTAATTGATATATTAGAGATATAAATGTTACTACAAAAAATATTATCATAAATCATCGATCATTTTGAAATCAAAGTTCAATGACATTCTTATCATTATATCTTCCAGAACAAAATAAGTTTTCAAAAAACACACTCTAACTAATATAGTGGCAAAACAAAGTATGTTCTCATCAGCACTGGAGAAAATGTTCAACTGCTTCACCATTAGTGAACCCTGCTCCTTTAAGTTGAGGATCTTATATTGGCTTTCAGATTCTGCTGTGGAGTGTCTTTGCTTAGCTGTCATGTGAAGTAGGAGTTGTAAGATAAGCTGTGGTTTCTTTTCTCTTCCACTCAAAGGGCTTATGTTTTCTCATTTAGTGAGATCACTCTATTTTTTAATTTTGCTATGCCTAGACCACCCTGTCTATGATCTTATCCTTGTTCTACATTTTATCTTCTTTTAATTATAAGTGTTAATTCTCAGCCCATTAAGGATGAAGAAAATTAAGTGTGGAAATTTGGTAGCAGGTTGGTGCTGGGTAGTTTTGGTGTTTATCCTGGTTCTGGTCCTGGTGCCTGAGAGATGTTTGACCTTCCTGGGGTTCAGACAATTGGTGATTCAGGCTTGATCCGGGATATGGTGGCTTTACTCTTGGTATACCTTATAGACAGCCCAAAGTTGGAATAACATATTAAGTGATTCAATTGAACCATATATTCAGTAACAACCCAAAACAAACATTTATTTGAGCTCTGATATTGTGTTCAATTTACTGTTTGACCTTCAGAATGGAGTCCTTTTTCATGTTGATCGTATGGCCATACATTACAGTTGATCTACCACCTATAATACATGAGACATAGAGATTAAAGGAACAATATCAAATGGAGAAAATAAAAAGCCTGGATGCTGCTCTTTCGAATAGAGGTATGTCGTTCCTGCCCCATGAATCAAATATTTACATAATATAATAAGAATCAGCAGAAACTCTAAAAAATTCACAAACAATCTAGTTACATCTGGGAAGATAGTAGTCTAAACTGAGTTTGAGCTTCCACTAAACCCAGGAAGATATTAAAGAATCAAAACCAAGATGACAACTACAACTTATAATATTATAGTCAGAAACATAATAGGCAAAACTGCAATCAACCTTCTACAGGTTATTCAGGCCTCTAAGACATTGTCTAACTGATCAAAACCCAAAAAGAAAAGAAAAGAAAACACAAAAAAAGAGGAAAAAGAAGAGAGAAAACATGTCTTTGTAGGAGAGAGAGAAAAATAGACCAAGATTTTGGTTCTGATACTAAATCAAAGTTTGGCGTGAATGAACTCAATGAAGTTGCTGGCCACCCTAAAGTGAAATAGAAGGAATATTCTATGAAACAAATTTTCAAACATACAAAAAAAGGTTCATATCCAAAGCATATCCAAGACAACTGAAAATCCTTAAAAAAAAAAACATAAGCCTATAATCTATATATATAGCTCTTATCAACCAATATGTTTATAATAGTAAATGACAGAAATGAACTATATAGGCAGACATATAGACTAATCATAAAGTAATATTTAAGTGCATAGAGAGTGTGTCAAATTTCAACTATTGTAAACATAGATAGAGACATTTTATATGATTTAATATGATGATAATGACGTTTCAAGCATTTTAAACATTTAAAGGGTAAAATAATATAGACAAATAGAAAAAAAGTTTTTAAATGTGCACCTCCTTGCGAATGTTTTAGAAACAATCCACCAAATTAAGCTCCTTGATCTGCTCCGAATACCTGAAAAAGTAAAGCACTTTAAAAATTAACCTCCCAATCATCGCTTAAATATAGAGATTCAATAAACACTCAAAACCTATAAATTCAGGTAGAATCTGTGATGGGTGTTAAGGGAGAGAAGCTATATAATAGACAGAAAATCTATATAATAGACAATTATAATATCAAACTCAAAAAAAATCTCTACATAATTGAATCGATCCAGAAAACTAATATCTCGTGAATAGCTAGCCAGAAAACCAAAAAATGGGCAAGAAGGTTTATGAAGTAAATTTATGGGAAGTATAGTGAAGCTTCCAATTATTTTCAATAGTCTTGGAGCTTTAAAAATCAAATCGAACAGAATACTTAACCTATAAAAATCCAGTTGAACAAAATACTTAACCTATTAATCTAATGCTAACTTTGGAAATGTATATAGTTTTGCCATAAGTTATAAGATGGTTAAGAACATCAAACACCTTCAAATGGTCAACATCACATCTCAAATGGAGAAAGAATTGGCCTCCAGCCACCATTCTTTACCTACCCCATAAAATTGCTTTCCACAACCATTTAAACTTTACTACACATAAGACTGTTCAACAGGATAAGCAGGTGTCAGGCAATGGTGGGAGGACGATTTAGATGATTTCCCTTGTTTAATATAGAAGACACTCGTATCTGCTATTTCCATGTTTTTTCTAGCCACTTTAAAATATATATATTTCTGGGAAGGTGAATATATAACTTATATGATCAATGTAACATCTTCTAACAAATATATAAACAATGAAAAGAGTATTTTGTTTTAAAAAATGTAAGACCACACTCTCTGGTGCTCCAATGTAATGTACACCGCAGACATTTTAGTTGCGCGATTACAAATTAATTAAAAAAACTTGTATCAAGAATACAATTATGTATCACCTAATATCACTACAAGAAAAAGCGGGATTACCGACGGACATTTCCGACGGATTATTTTCCGTCGGTAATTTCGACGGATATTCCGACGGAAATATGTCAGTCGAAATATCCGTCGGCCGTTCCGACGGAAATATTTCCGTCGAAAATTTCCGTCGATAATGAAAACATACCGACGGATATTCCGACAGAAATATTTCCGTTTCCGTCGGTAAAGCTCCTATACCTTGTCCCGCGAAACCCCCCTCTTTCCTCTCCCGCTCTCTCTCTCTCTCTCTCTTTCCCTCTCCTCTCTCTCTCTCTCTTTCCCTCTCCCGCTCTCTCTCTCTCTCGCCGCCGTCCCGGTCGCCGCTCCGCTTCGCCGCCGCCCCTGCGCCCGCTTGCCCCGCTCGCCGCCGGCGCCCCTCTCCCCTGAGTCCCACCCGGCCCCCCTCCCTCCTGCACCCGGCCCCCCTCCCCTTCGCACCTGGCCGCCTCCCCCCTGCGGGATGCCCCCCCCCACCCAGCCCCCCTCCCCTCCCACCCGGCCCCCCTCCCCCCTGTGCGATGCCCCCCTCCCCCCTGCACTCGGCCCCCCTCCCTCCTGCACCCGGCCCCCTCCCCTTCCCACCTGGCCCCCTCCCCCCTGCAGGATGCCCCCCCCCACCCAGCCCCTCCCCCCCCACCCCCCCCCTCCCCCCTGCACCCGGCCCCCCTCCCTCCTGCACCCGGCCCCCCTCCCCTTCCCACCTGGCCCCCTTCCCCCTGCGGGATGCCCCCCCCCACCCAGCCCCCTCCCCCCCCCACCCGGCCCCCCTCCCCTGCACACACCCCCCTCCCCTTCCCACCCGGCCCCCCTCCCCCCTGCGCGATGCCCCCCTCCCCCTGCACCCGGCCCCCCTCCCCTTCCCACCTGGCCCCCTCTCCCCTGCAGGATGCCCCCCCCCCCCCCCCCCACCCGGCCCCCCTCCCCTTCCCACCGGGGGAATATAGAAAATGGGAGGGTACACAGTGCAAGAACCATTAGTGCACCCTCCCATTTTATCCCTATTATAAGTTGGTGCATTTCATTTTAATGTAGATATGTTTGCACATTGGATTAGCATTGCATATGACATGGCCGGTCCTCATAAAAAGGTACAAAAAAAATGTATTGCATTCAGACACCACGTTTAGGATCAAAATGTTCAAGCCCAAGATCCTCATCCCAAAGAAAAATGTAACTATATTCAGCAACTATATCTGGATGCCGAAAATGTTTGGCAAACCACATGTCATGATAAATAAAAATTAGTTAGACCACTGGATTAATATGTTTCACCAAACAAAATTATATACCATTTTATCTGATTGATTACAGAGACATGCAGTACACTCTCACACCATTGAAAGTGTGCCCACTCATCCACAATTCCATTTATGATCATTGTCTTAATTGATGCTCTTGGGGGGACCACTATCTAAATTGCTATATTATAAGTTGTGTTCTCTTTTATATACCTGGTTCTATCCATGTCTGCCTCCAGGTCCGCGATAGGTATATGCATATGTACACAAAAAATCATATGGGTATTATTGTTTATATTGATTTCACGAGAACTAACGTACATACAATTTTACAGGGACTGCCTCCCCGTCCACGCCCGTCTTCCCAGCGACAGGTAAATTTCTATATTGTTGTTTATTTGAAATTCATAATTTCTAATGTATATGAAATTTTGCAGGGACTGCCTCCCCGTCCATGCTCGTCGTCCCAACGACAGGTAATTTTTTACATTGTTGTTTATTTAAATTCATAATTTCTAATGTGTATGAAATTTTGCAGGGACTGCCTCTCCGTCCACGCCCGTCGTCCCAGCGACAGGTAAATTTCTATATTCTTGTTTATTTGAAATTCATAATTTCTAATATGTATGAAATTTTACATGGACTGCCTCCCGTCCACGCCACCTTCGTCTTCTCCTCACCACAAGGTAAACATATGTTTCAATAGATTAGTATGTTTGGTCTCTTGCAATTTATACAATAAAAGTGTACTAAATTGTTTTCAACAGAGGTGGAGAGCCAGCATCCAGCAGCTGAGGAGGGGCCTCAGCTACCAGGACGACAACCATGCTGGATCTCAGGGTAAAGTTCATCATCTCAGTGTTACTGTATTTGTTATTTAGGATATACATTTCATGTAGAAAATTAATGTGGAATTGCAGGGGGAAGATAGATCCCAGTCCTGCTTCCCGCTATATTATGACGCTGGTCCACGCACATATTCCAGGACCAGTAGATGCACAGAGAGACTTCTCGGTGCCAGTCCGGGATTTATTATTTGACATGTTTACGGTATTTTTATTTTTTAGAAGAGTTGAAGTCATTTATTCAATTATTATTAATTTGGGTTTATTGCAGAATGTTGATTAATTTTATTTCTTTACAGCGGAGGATCACGTTCACGAGACCCGAGGATCTCCCTCGGGCTCGAGCCGTCTGGGAGATTACGGCCCAAACGAATTTAAGAAAGTCGATGTGGGAGGCACGAGACAAGGCAATGAAGACCACATGCAACCGGGATCCTATAGCTTGGGTGGATTACGGCCCTGTTTGGCTGCGGAGGGAGTATTGGGAGTCCCTTTGCGCGCGTTGGGCTGCTGGACCATGGCAGCAGCGGTCACAGGCGGCAATACGCAACAGAGCAACTCAACTGGAGAAGAATGTGCATACTAGTGGATCCGTATCTTATGCGACCCACAATAAAAAATTGGTAAGTATTTTATTGTTCGATTCATATATACATATGGATTATTATTGTGAAAGTAACTAATTTTGTTGAATTTTAAGCATCACGACCTGGAGCGTGCCCCTACTTTCCGCGAGTTATTTGACCGGACTCATAAGCGGAAGGGGACGGATGACTATGTTACCGAGAGTGCCCGCACGATTGCTGTAAGTCAAGCTTTAAATTATGAATTCAATTATGATATTAAAGTAATTTGTTTTCAATAATTTAATTTTAAATTATTTTACAGGAGACGTACGACAGGACGATGGCGGAGCGCTACACAGAGGGCACTCCCCAGCCAGATTTGGATGCGGACGCTTGGGTCGAGGCAGCGGGAGTGCCGAGGAAGGGTCGAGTGTACAGCTTTGGGGACAGCCTGGATACTCATCGAGTGTTGTCCTCATATGCCAGTTCGATCGCTCCTCCGGCACACGCGAGTTCATCTTCTGCGCCGCCCGTCAGTGGTGTAGAGGACATTAGAGGCATCATTCGGGAGGAGCTACGTACAGAGCTACAGACGCAGCGGGAAGAGCTAAAGACGCAGCGGGTAGAGCTACAGGCGCATCGGGTAGAGATAGAGATGCAGCGGGTACAGCTACAGACGCAGTTCAACGATATGGTTCAGCAGTTCATGTCAATAATGCAGGGAGTACGCCCCACACAGCCAGCAACTCAGGTCAGTATTAGTATTAATTTCATATACTTAGGATTGGGTCGGGCGTTCAATTGACGGATCTAAAAAATACCCAAGTATATATATAAAGGGTCAAAACACACAACCCGGGGGTCCAAAATCCCAAATAGGGATCGGATCGGCGTGCCGTTTTCTCCGACACGACCGGGTGGGTTAAAGTGACGTGTGGGAACTGACAGAATCCAATTTGGATCTCCGGATTGGGTTGGGCATTCAAATGACGGATCTAAAAACACGGTCAAACAGATATAAATGGTTAAAACACGCAACCCGGGGGTCTAAAATCCCAAATAGGGATCCAATCGACGTGCCGTTTTCTCCGACACGACCGGGTGGGTTAAAGTGACGTGTAGAAAATGACGGAATCCAATTTGGATCCCCGGATTGGGTTGGACATTCAAAGGACGGATCTAAAAACACAGTCAACCATATATAAATGGTTAAAACACGCAACCCGGGGGTCCAAAATCCCAAATAGAGATCGGATCGGCGTGCCGTTTTCTCCGACACGACCAGGTGGGTTAAAGTGACGTGTGGGAACTGACGGAATCCAATTTGGATCTCCGGATTGGGTCGGGCGTTCAATTGACGGATCTAAAAAATACCTAAGTATAATATAAAGGGTCAAAACACACAACCCGGGGTCCAAAATCTCAAATAGGGATCGGATCGGCGTGCCGTTTTCTCCGAGACGACGAGAGTGGGTTAAAGTGACGTGTGGGAACTGACGGAATCCAATTTGGATCTCCGGATTGGGTTGGGCATTCAAATGACGGATCTAAAAAACACCCAAGTATATATATAGGGTCAAAACACACAACCCGGGGGTCTAAAATCCCAAATAGGGATCCGATCGACGTGCCGTTTTCTCCAACACGACTGGATGGTTAAAGTGACGTGTAGAAACTGACGAAATCCAATTTGGATCCCCGGATTGGGTTAGGCATTCAAAGGACCGATCTAAAACACGGTCAACTATATATAAATGGTTAAAACACGCAACCCGGGAGTCTAAAATCCCAAATAGGGATCGGATCGGCGTGCCGTTTTCTCCGACACGACCAGGTGGGTTAAAGTGACGTGTGGGAACTGACGGAATCCAATTTGGATCTCCGGATTGGGTCGAGCGTTCAATTGACGGATCTAAAAAACACCCAAGTATATATATAAAGGTCAAACACACACCCGGGGGTCCAAAATCCCAAATAGGGATCGGATCGGCGTACCATTTTCTCCGACACGACCGGGTGGGTTAAAGTGACGTGTGGGAACTGACGGAATCCAATTTGGATCTCCGGATTGGGTTGAGCATTCAAATGACGGATCTAAAAAACACCAAGTATATATAAAGGGTCAAAACACACAACCCGGGGGTCTAAAATCCCAAATAGGGATCCAATCGACGTGCCGTTTTCTCCGACACGACCGGGTGGGTTAAAGTGACGTGTAGAAACTAACGGAATCCAATTTGGATCCCCGGATTGGGTTGGGCATTCAAAGGACGGATCTAAAACAACGGCCAAACATATATAAATGGTTAAAAGACACAACCCGGGGGTCTAAAATCCCAAATAGGGATCTGATCGACGTGTCGTTTTCTCCGACACGACCGGGTGGGTTAAAGTGACGTGTGGGAACTAACGGAATCCAATTTGGATCTTCAGATTGGGTTGGGCATTCAAAGGACGGATCTAAAAACACCCAAGAAAATGATGGATCTAAAAATAATATTGTATTAAGCTTGAGAAATAATCACATGTTTTAAATTTCATTTTTGAAAATAATGTATGTCTTTTATTTATTATTAATGTTTCTCATTTTAATTTGTTTTAATATAGGATCCAGCTCCAGACGATGACGAGGGGGACAGCAGACGATCCAGCAGATCTATGTTGATTTTTGTATTCATTATTCTATATGATTTTATATTTATTGTATTTTATGATTTTATGTTTGATTGTTAGTATTTGTTAATTTATGAATATTGTAGCATGTTTGACATTGTAGTAATGTTGACAAATCATTTTATTTGCCTATTTTTAAAAAAATATGGTGTATTTTCCGACGGATTTTCCGACGGATAAGTATCCGTCGGAACTGATAAATTACCGACGGAAAAATACCGTTGGTAAATCCGTCGGAAAATACTGACGGATTGTCCGACGGATAAGTATCCGTCGAAACTGATAAATTACCGACGGCTAAACACCGTCGGCAATTCCGTCGGAAAATACGGACGGCTTTATCGACGGATTATATCCGTCGGAGGTTTCGACCGAATTCCGACGGAATTGTCATCCGTCGGAAATTTCTGACCAAGTATTTCCGACGGAAAGTTTCCGACGAGCTTTGGACGGAAAGCGGTCGGAAGAAGCCTTTTCCGACGGAATACCGACGGAATTCCGACGGATTACGTCCGTCGGAAATAGCGCATTTTCTTGTAGTGTATGTATAAACATATATGTAATTAAAAAATAAAGGAAGTAGTCATATTGTTGCATTTCAACTAACATCTAAGATCAATTAAAAGATATAATGGCTGTTACTATGCATATTAAAGCTTTAAAGCATACACTAAACATGTCTAATATGCATGATCAAATGAGCAAGAACAGATATATATATATATATATATATATATATATCAAATGAGCAATTACATTTAACTATAATGCAATCTTAATTTTTAGCAAGAAGGCAGGAGTGTAAGTACAATGTTGTGTCTGATATAATGTACTGTTACTATGCATATTAAAACTTTAAAGCATAAACTAAACATGTCTAATATGCATGATAAAATGATCAAATGAGCAAGAATAGGATATATATAATATATATATCTCAAATGAGCAATTATATTTAACAATAATGCAATCTTTAATTTTCAGCAAGAAGGCAGGAGTGTAAGTACAATTTTGTGCCTAATATGTTGTTTCTTTAAATAATAGGGTTACATATGATATTTCAGACGGCATACATATACAATAATTTATAAAGTTTCTATTTTAAGACAATATAATATATATACAAATTTATCTTTTAAAATATGGTCTAAATTAGGGTATAAAGACAATAAAATTATCAAAATATGTGACTTTGCTAAATGCACGATGACAGGGTTGTGCCTTGGGACTTGTTCTCCTCTCAAATCAAAAAAGAGGTTTGACCACTTACCTCTTTCACGGAACAGGGAAGCTGCAGGAGGGCAGGGGCGCTGGTGCTGGGCGAGCGGTGAGGGGTTGCGGCGTGGCGACGGGGTCGGGTGGCGCTGGCGATGGGGTGGGCTGGCAGGCAACATGGCGACGGCCAGCAGCAGAGGTGGCGCGCACGGCTGTTGAGGCTCACGCGGTGGATGGCTGCAACAGTGGCGGACGCGACCGAAGTGAACGGCGACGGGGCGGCAGTGCACTGGCGAGCAACTCGGCGATGCAAGCGGTGCGCTGCAGCGGAAGCCAACGGGGCAGGGACGAACGGCGACGGGGGTTCGGCGCTCTGGCGAGTAGGCGCGAATAGTAGTCCAGCGCCGCCTCTGAGGTCATCGTCGTCGCTGTCGGCCTGGACCAGAGCGTGGAGACCCTGCAGACTGTCCTCTCCATGGGGCCGACCGGACGATCCGAGGTGCCTGTCTATCTGCTCTCTGTGGCCAAGGTTGAGAGGGATAGACAGAGATGGTGAGTACAGAGATAGTGAGTGGGCAGACTCGGTGGAGAGGGATAGAGAGAGAAACTTCAAAATCATGATAAAGATACATCAACTATTTTGAAAGATTACCTGATGCAGTTGGGCAACGCTTTCTACTGACACGATGCCGTAGCGGATGGTGGAGGGAGAAAGCGGGCAACACGCTGTGAGAAGGAGGAAAGGGAGAACGACCAGTGGAGAGGGAGAGGAGGTGCTGGGGAGTGTTCAGGTGCTGGGAAAATAGGAAGTGACGAGCCCGGCCACCCAGTAGGTCATCTCCAAAGACGCGGTGGCACAGTGGAGAAGGTAGACACTGGAGGGCGACGCGGCGAGGAGGACGGTGCGAGGGGGAAGGGGAAGGTGCGAGGGCGAGGGGGACGGCACGAGGGTGAGGCTAGGGAAGGTGCGAGGGGGAAGGAGGACGGCTTCTCACATCCTCTTCATCGGGAAATGGCGGGCATTGGAAGACGAATCGGCAGGGAATTTTTCACCAGAAGTGAAGGGGCAAAGCCGCAGAGGCATCGCAGAGAGGGAGTAAGAGAGAGAAGAAATTTTTTTTGAATAGATAGACTCTATTGTTGAGACGTGTTTTGTATCTAGTTTAGGCGGGAAACAGGGACTTCTGTTTTAGTATTATAGTATAGATTGCTGTGATATATTTTTCACAGACGCAGAGCATGAAGCACTTTAATTTAAAAAATTACTCATATTTATGGAAAGTTTGGAGACTAAAGTACTCGGCATTAAAAAAAAACTTTTAAAAATTATTTTCACCCTAATCTTTTATCACACGCGCTTAAAAAATAGACGAGATACATGGTGCTTTAATACCCTATTTTTTTGCCACATCTTATTATGAGTATTTGATTATGATATGGTATGACTTGATTAAATAACTTAAATTCAGTGATCGTAGATCTCTCTTTTTGGTCATCCAATTTCAAATGGAACGGAGATAAGAAAACAGCGCAGAAAAATGGCAAAAAGGTGTGGTACAATCGTGTTTCTCTACGTAAAATGTTTTAAATATATATGCAATAAATCATACTTCAGGATTTCTCCTATTGCTGTCTATTTAATTATACAACCTTGAGCTGAGAAAGGAAAGAATAAGCTGGCCCCATTTTATCTCTTAAATAGTCAGAACGTCGACATATCTCTAATCCTTCATAGTCTTGTATCTTTATGCAAGTACGCTTGCATAAGCTGGCCATGACAATATAAGTAAAATAACATTACTTATTATAATGACATTCATGATACTGCGAGGAACATGGAGAGACATCGTAAAATATGATAAAAATTAAAATATACATAGTTGTCCAGAAGGTTGTATAAATCAACACAGAATAGTCATCCAAATGTCAGGTCGTCAAAATCCAATCCAACAAGAATGGATTCCTTGCGAGAGATCTATTTTATTATGTTAACTTTTTGCATATGTTAGTCGTACGAGGTCAGATTTTGTCATAAGTCTCCTCCTCTGCACGCGGATCAAGTGTGGACACTTAAGCACTCGCAGGGCACCAGCAATTCTTAACATGCTTTTTTATTAAAATAATTATATTTAATTATTTAATTATTTAAATAATCACAATTTAAAAATAAGTTTCAAAATAGTCACCAAGTTGCCACGTTGGCAATTTGGTAGACTGGGAGACCAGATGCTAGTATGGAGTCGGCATTGGCAATGACGACTCCGGAGTCGGCAATGCCAATGCCGACTCCGCAGTCGCCATTGGCAATGCCGATTCCATAGTCAGCAATGGCAATGCCGACTTCTGACTCCAAAGTGTTAAAAAAAAAAAAATCTGCCCGATGGAGGAGCGGAGGAGCGGTTGACCTCACTTAGGAGCCGGGGTCGACTTTGAACAGCAGAGTAGAATTGTGGTCGACTCTTTTAAAAACATGAGGTCGACTTCGTACTGTAGCACTTGCAAAACATTTGTATGAAGGTTGACTCCTTTAGAAACTTAGGGTCGACTCTGAACAACAGAGCAGAAATGAGGTCGTCTCCTTTAGAGAGCCGTGGTCAACTCCTCTTCAACCAATCCATCTTCTTTCTTAGGAGGTCGACTCTAACCCCAAGTGTTTTTGTCATACTATCGGACTTTCAAAACTAAATGAACATAATATGTCTAAGTCACATATACATCAACATAATATGTAAATCACAAATACATCAAAATAACATATGTACACTAAAAATACATCAAAATAAGTTATGAATCACAAACAACTAAAAAATATCAAGTACATAATATATCTCAAAAGAACTGTGAAAACCATCTCTTCTTTCCCTTTCTAGATGCTCGACCATGACTACGACCACGACTATGGCGCTGCTCCTGTATCTCACTCTGAGCATCAACCTCTGTCTCTGACTGTGATTATGTCTCATGCACTAAGATAGCATCACATGACTCTGACTGTGTTGTCTCAGAATCCATGTCCTCTGATACTATGCCTAATGTCTCCCCAAGCAGATCAGACTGACTCTGTTGTGGTAGTGTGCTAGTCTAACCTCTGTCATGTCGCTGGCGACGATATGTGCCTACTGTAGACTGTGGTGGCTGTGAATGTGTGATCTCATCTGGCATCACCTCATCTGTCAGTATCTATGAAGCTCCTACGTCATACAGACCATGCTGTGAAATGTCATAACATCTGGAGAAAATTGAGATAGTCCTGCATCACCTGGCTACTGTGAGGATCTTGCACATGGCTCTGAAGGTTCTGTATCTGATGTAGATGAATCTGTCCACTGAACCTGAGATAGTAATAAAAATTAACACCAAATGATATAATAAAAATATTAAATAATTAAAAGAACATATATGTGTCAAGAGTTAGGGCAGGGGGTGGTCAGGAGGTGAGGGTGAGGGGTCGCGGCCAGTTGAGGGGGGTTGGTGGAGGAGGAGAGGAGGTGGTGGAGATGGGTGAGTGGGGCGGGGTGGGGGAGGTGAGGGAGGAGGGGAGGAGGAGGCATCGGGGTGGGGGGGAGGTGAGGGAGGAGCGAGGATGGGGAATCAGAGTGTTGGGGGGGGGGGGGGGAGGAGGAGAGGAGGAGGCACAAGCAAAGGCGACGGCGGGCTCCACGGGCTGGTGCGACTGCGACAGGGTGGGGAAGAGGGGGGTTTCGGGTGAGGGTTTTAAGGAAGGTTGTCGGCATTGGGAATGCTGATTATAGAGTCGGCATTTCCAATGCCGACTTTAGACAATGCCGACTCTGAAATCAGCATTGAGAATGCCGACTCGAAAGTTGGCATTGCTAATCCCGATGTCGGAGTCGGCATTTCCAACATCGATCACACTTCGAACCCATCTCCCGGTCACCAACTATTTTGGAAATTATTTTTAAATTGTGATTATTTAAATAAATAAATAATAAAATATGATTATTTTAATAAAAACCCTCTTAACATTTGTATTGAGAGAGAGAGAGAACACGTTTTTTTTCCCTTCAGTTTAGGACTTCAAATAAGTTAGATTGGATCACGGGACAAGTTGATGCAAAAGTAATTCACTTGTCTATGAAAGATTAAGAAATTGAAGCAGATAACATGGAAGGGGAATATAGTTGTAATCTAGCAGAGTCTATTTATCCAGATGTATTAAACAAAGAGGATAGTATTTGCAGTCTACTAACGCTCAATTCCCAACAACAGACTCGTGGAGAAAGAAGAGCATGAATTTTCCCCCACCAAAGTCCAACTTGCTAGGCCTTTGAGACTCCCAAGGACTCACATCCAAGGCCACTTTATCTCTATATGAGCCTTTGATTATCCCAAGTGCTAGACAATGTAGGGAATTGAGGAGATGGTCGGAGCAAAAGGAACCCTTCGACTTACACTTACAAGAGGGATGGAGATGGGAGGAGGTAAGTGACTTTTCAGACTTTCATACTTGTATATATGATCATTTGACTCCTTTCTGCCAGGCTACCTCTATTCCATATAGTTCTTGACTTGAGCATTGGAGGGCTTTTCCCCAGGACCATTGTCGCACACCTCAACTACTTTCTCCCAATTATAGGTCCTAGCAATGTTTCCCTCAACAAATTCAAAAGATTGTAGGGATTGAATGGACCAGATCGCAGTATACTTAATTTTTGACCTCTACACTTTTTGCTGTCATCTATGAATGAGCAAGGAGTCATGGCACCTCGCTAAAACTACAAGATTAGGGGCAACCACTTGGGAAGTAGAGGAAGCTTCTGAGACCCATCCAAGAGTGGACAGATGAGTGGCTATCATTTACTGAGGCCTCACCATGAATGCCCAATGGTGGTCATGGTGGAGGAGCTAGTTGTGATGCAGGAGTAGCTCCAAATGCTTATGAAGGCATACTAGGGCCTCCTAAATCAACAGACTGTGCATGAGCACATTATTGTGGCCCCTCCTTTCAAAGGGTGAGGCAAGTTGTGGCCCTGAGGAGTCCTCTCTACTACAACCTGGGAAAGGCTAGACAACTTTGAGCATGAGTTGGATGGGAAGGCTCACTACTTGAAAGACATCATCTAAGCAGCCCAAACAATGGGTCTAGTGGAGGATGACACTGACTTTGTTAGCCCCCTTCTCCAATGAAATCTTGGAGTCCTTAATCCCTTCAAAGCTCCAACTATTGCCATTTGGTTTGTGTCCCTCCCAGATGAACGCGGCATTGTTGATTATACACTTCCGTTGTCTAGAGTTCCGTGCACGAATCAATATGCTCGCCTTCTCTAAACTGTCTCACAGATTTAAAATAGTAAAAATGAACTAATAGAGTGGTGAGAACATGTCATATCCACAGAGAGGCTGAATAGAATCTGACTTAAGAAACTACTTTTTGGAACACTCTATCGACAATGCATTAAAAGTGAATATGTAAACAACACCAACCAAAACCCTCACAATCTTGACATATCAAACTTAATGAGAGAACAAGCTGAATTGAAATTAAAAGAGAATTGGTATCACTATACCCTCTTAATTGAGGGATCAAACAAGTAGACAACAATCTTTAACTAGAAATACATGGATACACTTCTAATTCTGAAATGATTTAACACTTTAGAAGATGAAAAGATAACAGAATAAGAATTCTCCAAAGAACATTATCGAACCAATGTACCCCTACAGCTGAGGGGATGAACAGTCAATAAGAATTGCTCTCCACAAACACCGAATCAAAACCCTCACGGCTCATGGATCGGACAGAAATAAGAACAAGGAATTATTGTTGTTAAATTGGAATCTACATGTGATTACTAAAAAAATAGAAAACAGAACAAAATTAATGACTCGACAAAGACTAGAACGACTCAAAAATCTTCACAAAATCAACATAGAAATATGGATCTCACAAACTCAATTCGAGATCTGGACTGTGGAGATGTCTGAAATCTCTCTGGACACCGTCGCCCTCCCGGATGTTGGACAGCCCCAAAACAAGCCAAGAAATGGGATCTTCTTGGTTGCCCTACGGCGACTCTGCAATGCTCCTGGATCGGTCTCCACAGCACAGAAGAAAGAAAATAAAAATCTCTACCCTCAGCAGCTCAACAACTGAACTAATCCCCCACAGAAGAGTAGAACTATCTCCTCCTGCCCAACCAACAGCAAAGAAGAAGCCATCCAACCCTTACAGAAGAAATAACAAAAAATTGCAGTTGCCCTCCTTACAGCAGAGAGGAGGAAAACACAGAAGAAGATGGAAACTAAATTCCGCCTACCTCCAGCAGCAACAATCCCAGAACAAGCAAAAAAAATGGGGAAGAAGAAGCCTTCTAGAACACAGAAGTACTGAAATAACAAACTCCACTGGCTCGATTTCACAAACGCAGATGAAATGGAAAGTTTCATTGGATTGATCTCACTAAACACAGAAGAAATGGAAGAAGAGCACTCGATCTCCCCAACACCGCAACTCTCACAGAAAAGAAAATTTTAAAATGTCTACCTCTACCACCCAACCATCAGAATCCAAGAAGAGAAGTAGAAAAACCCAAAAAAAATCTAACTCTCCCTCCACTGCAGCCGAACCAGAAGAAAGGAGAAAACTAAAAACCCAAAAAAAATCCGAACTAGAGAAGCCCCCTGCTATGAGGACCTTGGGGTCCTTTTATATTCGCCCAGACCTTCAAGGCGAGCTCCTCTTCCTGCCTTCTCCATCGCCTCAGAAAATCCGCACGCATGAGCTCCATCCACCTCAGCAGATCCACGTGCACAGCCTTTGCTTCGCACACCGCCAGCGCACACGAGCTGCGCTTCCCGCCTCTAGCTGTACACATCCCAGTCGCACCAGCTCCATCGCCATCCCTTGGGCACCGCCTCCAGTCGCTGTGCAGCATCGCCTCCAGCTGCTTCACATCGTCTCCAGCACAACACCATCTCGCTGGTCGCATCACTGCATCCACAGCGCCAGATGCGCAGCACTATCGGACGCAGCAGCCCGCCAGATGCACTGCCTCTGCCGCTTCACACCCGGGCCTCAGATCCGCCGCGCCTAGTTGCTCACATGCAACAGTCGCCAGCTTGCACCCCACACACCGCCCAGCCGCTGCGCACGCAGCCACACACCGCGCACCGCCTCCATCGCGCTGCGCCCAGCTGCGCTTCCCGCCTCCGGATGCTGCTTCACATGGCCAGCCCACCGCCTCACACACCGCCTCCGTATGCCCCATCTGCCACTGCGTCACGCAGCCCAACTTCCAGCTGATGAGGCAAAACATGAGAGAAATGGAAAAAGGTGGTTAGAGTAATATCGGGTTTTGTTAAAAAGGTGGTGAGATGGGAATGGGGGTTGTGGCACCATGTGATTAAAATGATCAAATAATTTTTATTTATTTACACATTATTTTTTATTTAAAACTAAAAATTACAATGCCTCAAAATTATTTATGTCCAGAATTTATTTACAAAAATCTTCATTTCCAAAGTGTACTTGTGAAAGGAAAATGAATATGATTAGTCAATCTAAAAACAGTGACTTATTGAATGAAAATCTAACATGTGTATTCTAACACAATATCAACTAATATGTTGAAAAACCTATTCATGGATGAACTGAAAATTAAAATCAAATTACACATTATTTATGGACAAAAACTGTCTAAAATCAACTATGTGTATGAAATTTAACACGAAAAATTTTACAGTTATCACTTCCCCCTACTTGAACATTGCTAGTCCTTTAGCAATGAAAATTACTCCAAATGTAGGACTAGAAGATGTAATATCTCATGTTAAACATCTATCATGCAAAAGATTAATGTAGAGATATGTTTATCCTAATTGTAAGGCTTATGGCAAGAAATTAGTGCACAAATGATATCTTACTTAAGAGTTCACATCAGCCCTTCTAGAGCTTCTCAGCTAGTATTTGAGATTAGATTAATTCGAGGGAGAAAAAAATAATTGTGGAATAAGATCCTTGCTCAGGTAGATTGGGTTGTTTCTCTCAATTCCATTCTGCCCAACTTCCTTGAGGATTATTTCTCTGAGTTGAGGACTTTGTCCCTTTATTTGCACTTTGTGCACTCAAAATTTTTTCTTTCTTTTTCATCCATAATGTTGCACAACTCATCACTTTTCAAGAGTAGCGAGTCCAACTTTACTCAGATCTGGGGCATTTTTCATGGATGTTCTTTTTTTTTGCTTTTGTTTTTCTTTTTGCCTTTTCTTTTCTTTTCTTTTCCTCTTAAAGGAAGGATGGACAGTCAGGTTCCTTGATCACATGCCTTCACTTCCTTTGCAATTCACTTAAGGAGAAGGGAGAAAACTAATCACCTCTCTCCTACTAGCCTGAACAAATTTGCTACATTCGGGTTCAGCTAGTCTAAGTGGCTGTGTAGTGTGTAAACTTCTTGCCATAAACCCTTACATTAGGTAGACAAGAGATACATGTAATCTTTTACTAGAGGCTACCTAACATGGATGTTTGTAAATGAATGTGACAACTACAAAATTTTAATGGTTAAAGATCAGACACATAGTCTTTGTTTTGCAATGCCAAGCATTTTTTATTCAAAGATGAAACATTGTAAAATTTTCTTTTTATTTGCACAAGCTCAATATAAAGAAAAAAAACGAAGCATTGGTTAGGATGAAGACTATGAATGTATGCTTATTCTACCTCTCCCCCCTACTTATTTACAGGAAAAGAAAGTAAGATAGAGAATAACCTGATAAAAGAAATCTATACACATGGGTTGCCTCCCAAGAGCGCTAAGTTTATCGTCTTCAGCCGGACGCAATTAGGCTCCATTTGGCTCAGCTAGCTTGGTAGACTCAATATTCAAGGAAGATGAGCTTTCAAAGAAATGCTTTAACCTCTACCCATTAACAGTGAATGATTGTCCAGTTTTAGGGTCAAGAATAATGACAACACCATTGTCGTAAGCTTTGACAACAGTGTAAAGACCATCCCATCGGGACTTCAATTTTTCTGGAAACAGACGAAACCTAGAATTAAATAGCCAGACCTTATCATGCACTTGAAAAAATTTTCTATGAATGTGTTTATCATGGAATGTTTTGGCTTTGGCTTTATAGATTTTTGGCTTTGGCTTTGGCTTTGGCTTTACAAGATTTCTAGCAATTATGATGGGCCAAGTCTCATTCTCTCCTAAAAAGATGTACTTTAAACTAGCAGGGAGTGGTTTTAGCTCAACCTTATGAGGACACTCTAATGGAAATGATGGATCATTATTCTGAAATAAGGAATTAAATTATCCTTCCTCTCCCTCAAACCCTAGAGCACAGGATTGGTCTATTGTTTCTTCCTCACAAGATTTCTCCAAGGAGTCTACCACTAGACAACTCTCTCCTTGATCATGGTGCCTAGATGCCTTAAAAATATTGATACTAACTCGCTTATCCATAAATGATATATCTATCATCCTGGTAGCACAATCAATGTTAGCTCTAGCTGTGGCCAAAAAAGGTCTACCAAGGATGATGGTGGACTGAGTTAAATCTTGAAGAGTGTTCATGTCCAAAATGATGAAATCGGCAGGGAAGTAACAATCATTGATTTTCATAATAAATTCTCAACTAAGCCCTTAGGAGTGGTGACAGAACGATCGGCTAGTTGAAGGACAACAAAAGTAGGTTTTAATTCTCCTAACTTGAATTTCTCAAAAACAGCATAAGGCAGGAGATTGACATTGGCTCCCAAATCCAAAAGGCTGCTTTCAAAAGTGACTCCACAGATGGTGAAAAGAATTAGTGGAGTGCCTAGATCTTTGAGCTTTTTAGGGAGTTGGTTCAAGATAATGGCACTCACAGTTTCTGGAAGAATGATTGTTTCAGTTTTATTTCTCATTTCACGTTTTAGAGTGCACATTTCTTTTAAGAATTTGGCATAAGTAGGCACATATTTAATGGCATCAAGGAGAGGAATGTTGATGTGAACTTGCTTAAAGAGTTCCAAGAGTTCTTCATTACCAGTTGGTTTATTTTTAGATTTTGGCTTCAAAGCTTCAGGAAAAGGGACTCTTGGAATGTAGCAACTTGGGTCTTCATTCATTTTGATTTTGTCTAGAGATTCTTCAATAATTTTCTCTCTTCCCTTGGATTTTTCTTTTTGAACATTTTCTTCATTCTCTTCTTCAATTTCAATTTCAACTTCATTTTCTTTATCCTCATTCAATGTTGACATGTGTGGGTGAGGATTTATTCTGATTTTTCCACTTCTTAAAGTAGACACGGTTTTAACATTTTCTACTTGGGGGCCCCTAGCTTGGGCAGGAGGAGAATTCTGCTGTATAGGTTGATTTTGATTTTGTGGTGCTGGAATGTTCTGGACAAAAACTTGTTGTGTATTTGGTGGTGGAGGTGCATTTTGGCGAGCAGGTGGTCTGTATCCCTGGACTTGATGGTTTTGCTAGTTCTGATAAAATCTGGGAGGGATGTTCCTTGGGTTTGCTATAGCCTGACTTGGCAGCTGACCTGATTCCCTCCTATGACATACATCAGCAATCTGGGACTCTATTCTTGCCAAATTTTGTTGAAAATTTTGATTTTGATATTGACTTTGTTGTTCTTGCACTGTTTGGTATAGAGTCGCCATCATGTTTTGGAGTTGATTTAGTTTATCTTCCCAATTGGGCTGAGGTGGTGGTGGTTGATATGAAGGTTGTTGGAAATTGGTATGAGCAAATTGATTGGAATTTTGATTTCCTTGGACTTGTGGAGGTTTGGAATAAGAAGATTGGCCAAATCCCAAATTCTGATTGGGATAGAATTGACCGTACATGGATTGCTTAAAAGAAGGTTGAGACACTTGTTCAGATTGATTTTTCCAAGAAAAGTTCGGGTGATTTCTCCAACCAGGGTTGTATGTGTTAGAATGTGGATCATAGGAGGGTTTGTAGAAACCTTGGGCAGCTTGGACTTGTTCTTGAATAAAAGGGGGCAATTGGGCAGTAGTGGGACAAGCATTGGTGGAGTGAGCTGAGCAAGCACACATAGAACAAGTTTTGGTTGAGAAAATTTAGGTGTGGCTTGCCCAGTCAAAGATAATAATTGATCATTTTTTTTTTCAATTTCTGCTCCAATCTCTGATCAAGTCTATCTAACAGATCTTCTACCCTAGAATCTTATTCTCCTCTCCCTCTTAATTCATACAACCCTGCCTTCTTTACAAGTCCTAGTGCTCTCTCATAAGAGTGAAGTGGGGCATGATTGATAGAATTCTTACTCAATGTTTCAAACAGATTATATGCCTCATCCTCGCTCTTAGTCATGAATGCTCCTCCACACGAGGCATCAACCATCTGCCTATTTGATTCTGTCAGTCCTTCATAAAAAGCTTGGACTATTTGCCACCTCGACAGACCATGGTGGAGACATTTTCTAAGCAACTCTTTTAATCTCTCCCATGATTCATGCATTAACTCTCCCGGGTGTTGGGAGAATCCAGTTATTGCTCATCTCATAGTGTTAGTGTGGCCAATGGGGTAAAATTTCTTCAAAAACTCCTGCTACATTTCTGGCCATGTCCTAATGGTTCTCTCTATGGTTCCTAGCCAATGTTTGGCCTTATCTTTTAAAGAAAATGAGAACAGGGTCAGTCTTAAGGCATTTTCAGTGAAATTTTGAATTTTTACAGTGGAACAAATTTCTAGGAACTCATCTATATGCTTATAGAGATCTTCATTGGGATTGCCATAGAAGGATGGCAACATCTGAATGGTTCCTGGCTTGATTTCAAAGTGATTTGCAGGAATTTCTGGCTTGATGCAAGTAGCAGATTGATAATCAGAAGGAATAAAATACTCCTTCATCTGCATGGGTGCGACCTCCTCTACATTCCTAGCAACTTGGTTTTGGTCTTGGTTGGCCATCCTATGAAAGAATCTTTCGATCTCGTCTATAGGTTGAGCCAAATCTAAGTTCAGGGAACGTCTACCAAGCATGCATAGTTGAAAATCCTTCTATTTATGATTTTATTTTTTTAAATTTTTATTGATTTTTGAATTTTTATGAACAAACACAAACAAACAAACACTTTCAAAACAAATTAACCTAAACACTAAGTGTTCCTTGGACTTATGTTATTTTTCTCAAAATCGAATTTATGCTTGCTTAAACCCAATCCTAACTCTTCTTGTACTGGCCAGGTAAGAGGTGAAGTAGAGGGAGGCCCCCCTTGCATTCGCAAGGACCCAATTAAATAACATCTATCTCACTTAAGCATAAGCTTTTTAACCTCTAATCCTAGACACCATACTTAAAGAGAAGTTTTGGAATTAAGAAAGGATAAATCTAATTATGAACCCTAGGGCCAAGTCTACTGGTTTTTATTAAAAGTTGAGGCAAATGCAAGAATGTGGAATTTTTTTGTGATTTTTGGGCAAAGGAAAGGTGATGAAATCTCTCACCTTATCTTTATTTTTTCTAAACGGTAATGCCCTTAAGCAGTCCCTTTTACAAATATGAAATGCAAAAAAACAAGTTCAAACGAGAGTTTTCTAATGCTAAGTCTAATGCATGAAACAAGAGATAGAAATCTTACCTTTCCCCCACACTCTTCAATGCAAGAAAAGAAGTGGAATTCAAATGTCAATTAAAATGATGAATGTCCTAAAACAAGTGTTTCTAATCTTAAGAAGATGAAATTTTTAATTTGCAAAACAAACGGCTTACATGAAAGAGCGATTTGGAAAAAAATTTAGATTTTTTATTTTTATTTGATTTTTTTGAACTAAATGAAATGAAACTTAACTAGGAAAATATAAAGTGATACTATAAACTAATTCCAAACCACACAAACTACAAAAAGGCCAATTATTACATGCCAACGAGAAAGAAATCTTTGTACATGCACAGAGAGTACATGAAAACTTCACTACAAATTTCACTCACACTCTTCTATCTAAAATTATGAATGAAAAGAAAATGCGAAAAGAAATCAGCAAGCTCTCCTCTCCAACGGGCTAAAATGTCAAGCTCCATCTCCATGTTCCACTTCTATGCAAATCTGAAATGAGAAGCCCAATAACAAGTCAATAAGAAGCAAAATGCAAATAAAATCAAATGAAAGTAGATTTAAATCAAACTCTAACGCCTCCCCGGCAACGGCGCCAAGATGAACACGACATTGTTGATTATACACTTCCGTTGTCTAGAGTTCCGTGCACGAATCAATATGCTCACCTTCTCTAAACTGTCTCACAGATTTAAAACAGTAAAAATGAACTAATAGAGTGGTGAGAACATGTCATATCCACAGAGAGGCTGAATAGAATTTGACTTAAGAAATTGCTTTTTGGAACACTCTATCGACATTGCATTAAAAGTGAATATGTAAACAACACCAACCAAATCCCTCACAATCTTGACATATCAAACTTAATGAGAGAACAAGCTGAACTGAAATTAAAAGAGAATTGGTATCACTATACCCTCTAAATTGAGGGATCAAACAAGTAGACAACAATCTTTAACTAGAAACACATGAATAAACTTCTAATTCTGAAATGATTTAACACTTTAGAAGATGAAAAGATGACAGAATAAGAATTCTCCAAAGAACATTATCGAACCAATGTACCCCTACAGCTGAGGGGATGAACAGTCAATAAGAATTGCTCTCCACAAACACCGAATCAAAACCCTCACGGCTCACGGATCAGACAGAAATAAGAACAAGGAATTATTGTTGTTAAATTAGAATCTACATGCGATTACTGAAAAAATATAAAACATAACAAAATTAATGACTCGACAAAGACTAGAACGACTCAAAAATCTTCACAAAATCAACACAGAAATATGGATCTCACAAACTTAATTCGAGATCTAGACTGTGGAGATGTCTGAAATCTCTCTGGACACCGTTGCCCTCCCAGATGTTGGATAGTCCCAGAACAAGCTAAGAAATGGGATCTTCTTGGTTTCCCTCCGGCGACTCTGCAATGCTCCTGGATCAGTCTCCATAGCACAGAAGAAAGAAAATAAAAATCTCTACCCTCAGCAGCTCAACAACTGAACTAATCCCCCACAGAAGAGCAGAACTATCTCCTCCTACCCAACCAACAGCAAAGAAGAAGCCATCCAATCCTTACAGAATAAATAATAAAAAATTGTAGTCGCCCTCCTTACAGCAGAGAGGAGGTAAACATAGAAGAAGATGGAAACTAAATTCCGCCTACCTCCAGCAGCAACGATCCCAGAACAAGCAAAAAAAATGGGGAAGAAGAAGCCCTCTAGAATACAGAAGTACTGAAGTAACAAACTCCACTGGTTCGATTTCACAAACGCAGATGAAATGGAAAGTTTCACTGGATTGATCTCACTAAACACAGAAGAAATGGAAGAAGAGCACTCGATCTCCCCAACACCGCAGCTCTCACAGAAAAGAAAATTTTAAAATGTCTACCTCTACCACCCAACCATCAGAATCCAAGAAGAGAAGCAGAAAAACCCAAAAAAAAATCTATCTCTCCCTCCCCTGCAGCCGAACCAGAAGAAAGGAGAAAACTAAAAACCCAAAAAAAATCCAAACTAGAGAAGCCCCCTGCTCTGAGAACCTTGTGGGTCCTTTTATAGGCGCCCAGACCTTCAAGGCGAGCTCCTCTTCCTGCCTTCTCCATCGCCTCAACAAATCCGCACGCACGAGCTCCATCCACCTCAGTAGATTCACGTGCACAACCTCTGCTTCACACACCGCCAGCACACACGAGCTACGCTTCCTGCCTCCAGCTGTACACATCCCAGCCGCACCAGCTCCATCGCCATCCCTTGCGCACCGCCTCCAGTCGCTGCACAGCATTGCCTCCAGCTGCTTTGCATCGCCTCCAGCACAACACCATCTCGCCGGCTGCATCGCTGCATCCGCAGCGCCAGATGCGCAGCACCATCGGACGCAGCAGCCCGCCAGACGCACCGCCTCCATCGCGCCATGCCCAGCTGCGCTTCCCGCCTCCGGATTCTGCTTCACACGGCCAGCCCACCGCCTCACACACCGCCTTCGTACGCCCCATCTGCCACTGCGTCGCACAGCTCAGCTTCCAGCTGCTTCGTGATGCTTCCTGTGGATGAGGCAAAACATGAGAGAAATGGAAAAAGGTGGTTAGAGTAATATCGGGTTTTGTTAAAAAGGTGGTGAGATGGGAATGTATGGCACCATGTGATTAAAATGATTAAATAAATTTTATTTATTTACACATTATTTTTTATTTAAAACTAAAAATTACAATGCCTCAAAATTATTTATGTCCAGAATTTATTTACAAAAATCTTCATTTCCAAAGTGTACTTATGAAAAGAAAATGAACATGATTAGTCAATCTAAAAACAGTGACTTATTGAATGAAAATCTAACATGTGTATTCTAACCCAATATCAACTAATATGTTCAAAAACCTATTCATGGATGAACTGAAAATTAAAATCAAATTACACATTATTTATGGACAAAGACTGTCTAAAATCAACTATATGTATGAAATTTAACATGAAAAATTTTACAGTTATCAGCAGACTCTATCTCCTCCATCTAGCAGATGAAGATGATGTTCAAAGAGAAGTTCCTCCATGTCCTCCATCAAGCTTTTTGGATGCCTACTTTAGATACAACTAGATCAGCATACACAACCTGATGAAGACAAGACCATATTCATCACTGACCTTAGGTTCTATTGCTACACGTAGATGCCCTTTGACTTGAAGAACATGGGAGTAACATATCCATGACTGGTCAATCGTATGTTCCAGTCTCAAATCAACTGGAATATAGAGATGTACATAGACGACATGCTGGCCAAGAGCCTACATGCATCCGACCTTGCGGAGTCCTTCATAACTCTCTGGAGATTTAACAGAAAACTCAATCCAATAAAATGCGCATTCAAGGTGTGTTCCTAAGATTCTCGTGAAGCATTTCCAGTCTTCTAGATTTTATATGTTAGGTTGGTGTGTCAATTTAGATTCCAGCAGGTCTTGGGTGGAGGCAAGACTTGGTTTTGAACCTAAAGTTAGCTTATTTTGGGTGTTGGCAGTCAGATAAGACATATTTTGAATTTATAATCGTATGGTGACACATTTAGGTTGTTTGTTGTAGTGGCGTCAGGGTGTTAGGGCAATCTAGCAGAGGTGTCAAACACTTATCATGTAGTCACATTTGCGAGGCATGGCGCACTTTGATAGTGCATTGGTCAATTGTCAAACATCTAACTCCATGCGTCGGGTGGCAACCTATTGGCTGAGAATGCATCTAGTCAAAAGGACATATCTGCTAGCATATTGGTCAACCCTATCGGGTGTTTGTCTTGTGTGCCAGGTGTCAAATAGAGTTGACAGATGAAGGTATAACAATAGAGTGACATGTTCTACATGTGTCAACCTACATTGATGCATTTCCAACAAGTCACATTCGGCTCCTTTGATGCATTAAGGGTGTTGGGACTTGTATAGGAACATCCCTCTGATTGTCACACTCTTCTTCCTTCATTTCCCACTCACTTGAGCTCCACTCCCCCTTCCTCTTCTTCTCCCTCAAGCATGGTGCTTGATACCGAGTGATAGTGGTGGTGGATGAGGTAGTGACGGTGAGGAGGTTATAGGCTCTTCAATTTGTAGTTAGGGTGATGTTCCCTTACTTCTTTTGACTAGATTCTCGAGTTTCCCCTTGCTAGAAGCATGTTTAGGGAGAGATTTGAGATAATTTTTTTTTATTTTATGTGATCTCCATGTTTTCTAATCAATCAAGGCATTTTCACCTGGGCACTTCGTATTCCTGCACAAGAAAAAATCTTTGAACCATTTGGGAGGTTCATTGATTCTGAAGTGTGTGCCATCGTGACCGATTTACGTGAAGAAAATTTCCATGGTCTCCGATTCACCCTTAATGCTTATACATTTTCATCTTTGTAAAGGGAAATTCATCATATGATTATCACCATCATTTATCCAAAAGGAGACAGTCGGGATGAAGTCGCTACTATTCATAAGTTCCTTTTTATTCTCTTTTCAATGGTATTCAAGTTAATTTGCCAAATTTTGTGGTGAACTTAATTTCTTTGTGTGAAAGACAACCTGTTTGTTCATTGACCTATGGAGTTGTTCTTTCTGTCGTGTTTGCATATTATATTTTGATATTAATCTGGAGAATGTGCCATTTGAAAATATTCAATCCGTACATGTGTACAATCGGGTTAACATTGAGAAGTTTATGGGCTATAAAGTGGTGGATAATGAAGTAAGGTGAAGCATAGAATTAAATAGTTTTGAATCAACAAAGTTTAGATATTCGGATGATGAACAAGATGAGGATAATGAGGAGGACCAACCAGAAGCTCCACATGTTCATGCAGGAACATCCCAAGATGCATTAGTAGTTTAAGAAGATGGAGTAGCTCAAGCAGGTGCAGCAGCTCCCGGTGGCCAAAATTTAGCTGAGTTAATCCAAGTGGATTTTCACCAGGTTGATGAGCAGTTTGAATCACTTAGAGGGGTAGCTTGCCGAATGAGTGATGAAATGGAGTCCCTTCACTAAGATGTGGCTGATTTTAGGCTCAACCAACAAACAATTAGAGCCCAATTGGATACACAAAACTGCTTCTATCAATAATTTTCAGCTGACTATAGTGCTTTCCCTAGGCCACCTCCTCTTCCGTAGTGACCTTTCATCATTGAGTCTCTTTAATGGTGGAGTGTTTTGCTTTTTTGTATCCCGCTCCTACCTTTTCAATGATGTCAAAGGGGGAGAAGTATCAAGGTAGTTTATATTTTACTGCTTGTTTGAGTTTGCTTATATAAATGTATGTAGTATATGTAACATGCATCATTTAGTGTCTTAGAGTCTAAAAACATCAAAATAGATTTATATCGAAAAGAAAAAAAAAAGCATTCTTCTTTCTTGTATAACTTGGTGTTCAATTGATGAATGCGACGTGTGATTGAGAATTTGGATGTTTCTGAATAACTTGGTAATCTCACATGAATGAAAATGACTGCATCCTTCTTAGACTACACAACCGTGTAGGACATATAAATTGCATCCGATAATAGACAAATACCCACCTAGTGCAGACAAATGGGCCCATTAGTACAGATCGCACTTTTTAGGTCGACCGACCCTCGGAAGAATGGTCGACCTTTTTTTAAAAAAACATATGTACTGTAAGCATAAGCAATATCGGTCAACCGATAAAGAGCAGAGCAGACTACCGCTTTTCACAGAAGGTTTGGTCTGTGAAAACAGACAATATCGGTTAACTGAGTAAGAGCTGAGCAGATGACTACTTTTTACATAAGGTTTTTCCTGTGAAAATAGGCATTATTGGTTGATCGACCGTCAGAATATTGGTCGACTGATTTTCACAAAAGTATTTACTTCTAGCAGACAATTTTGATCAACTAGCAAGGAACAATGGTCGACCGATTGGTTTTCCTAATCATTTCTATGTTCAACTATGTAGTATAGAAAAGTAGCCCTCTAAAACAGATAAATAGCCATCTAGTACAAACAATTTGGTCATCATCTTGACTCACAAAGACTTAAAAAAATGCTAACTTATGACAGACAAATAGATACCCAGAACAGACAAATATCCATGTAATACAAACAAATAGACCACTATTATAGACAAGTACGAAGATAGCCAAAACTCACAGAAACTGTCATCATGTTGACATACAAAGACACCCCCCCCCCCCCAAAAAAAAAAAACACATGCGATGACAACTTTGTAGTATATAGAAGTAGGCCCTAAAATAGAAATATTCTTGTATAACATTCTGTCCATGTACAATAGATAGAGAGAAGTATAAGATAGACTAGTGTAGCAAACCCTGTCATCACCCAAAAAAACCTATCATTCTTATATATAGAAATCATAACCACTCTTTAACTACACATATCCATTGTTCAACCTCTATCCAGAAGTTGATGAAGGACACAACCTGTGGCCCAACATAAGATAGAAATCATATAATACATTGAGTACAAGTTGTACACATTATTTCATTGTTCAAACATATTACATGCCCGTCAAATAGCAATACAAATGACATGTTACATTCTTTAATGGATCTTCTTATCAGCTCAGCTACTTTTCTACCTCAATTGAGGTTGATGTCTTTGTGCGAGAAGTTGCATTCAACTTCTTTTCTTTGCTACGTAAGATGCCTAACGTAACACAAGACATACAACCCAACAATCAAGGCTCATGTATGGCTATGATGGGCATTTGTCATCGAATGCTAGTTTCCATGTCTCCACGTCAGGAACACAACTACCCATAATGAAAAATTTCTTCAAAAGTTAGACCTATAAAAGAAAACCATAAATATTGAGGAAGAAAATAGCAATAGATAATAAAAAATACTAAATTTAATTCCCAAATTTTAGTACATATCCAACTTGTGACATTAGATTGATACACAGGGTGCCCCTTTACTAAGTTATAGGACTTGTAGCATTTCTTCTCCATATTCATGGCAAGCACAAGCCAGTGTCGTTGGGTATGAATCATAGAGAAGAGGAATGAGGCATCCTTCATTTGGTTGTCAAAGACCTTGTTGAGAATTGAATATTTCAACTTCATAAATTTCTCTTCCATGGTCTTGCATTGTTGAAAGGAAATTCATGAAAATAGTGGGGAGATGCTCCTACTGGTAATGAAGCTCGGGAAAAAATGATTGTTGTAACTTGAACAATTCAATTAGGTAGTCAATAACCTGAAATGTAATAACAACCAAACAGTCAATCCATTGGCAATAAAACCTATTTACCAATAGACAAATTTTCAATAAAGATAAATAGAAGTATATCACAGACAAATACTCACTAAAACAGACAAATAATAGTACAACATAGACAAATGGGGACAACACATACAAAAGTTAAAAAACTTGATCCCTTCTTATACATACAAAACATAACACTTACATTGTCCTTCGTCATTTGGCCATAGAGTAGGTTTGAAATGTGTTTTCACTTTATGCCATAGCTCTTGGCAGACTTATACACAATTTCTCTGAAAATTAGAAGAGAAGTGAGTGAAGTAATTATTGTCGTATTACAATTGAATTCAATAAATAAAATAACATAATAAAAGGACAGATTGAGAAGTCTTATTGGGAATTTAGGTCACCTTGGGCAGTGAAATCTCTAATAATGGATTCTTCTTCATTGCGCAAAGCTCCTTTGCTGCAATAATTTTCAGAGTTGATGTTCATCTATTGGAAAGAATTAGATGCATATAAGGTGATTAGTAAACACAATGTTTTTTGTAGATGAATTATATATTTTTACCAATGATTTCTTTGTCATTCTCCTTGCTTTCTTCCCCTTCTTAGGGGCCTTGTCTAGCCTTGTGTAGGGGGAGGAGGGAGGAGTCATATACTCTTGGATGTATATCTTCCCTCTCTTTCATGGCATCTGATTAGATGGAGCTCCTTGGCTCTTGAAAGGGAACTACATTCATCAGCTTGTGCAATACACAACACCAACCGCCTTGGAGGTGGTGGTCTATGTTGTTCATCTTTTTCAACACCATTTTTCTCATCCCCCTGACACGGTTGAACCACATGGATGAGTTCTTCAATCTGGGCTATTTGTGCTTCCAGTCTATTGTTCATGTTAGCCAGATGTTGAAGTAGTTGTGCTGCATGGCCTTTCACTTCAGCTTGCAGCAATGAGTAGGAGGAGGTGGAGGGTTGATCTTCATTGATATTTGCACTCCCCCATTGCATTCGCATAATGTCACCCCTTTCAATGGGGTACGTGTACCTCTAACTCTTCAATAATCTATACATATAAAAGTATTGAACATATAGTTAATGCATGACACAAATAAATCAAAGTATTAGTTGTGCATTTAATTGTGCTGTACAAAATTTCAATTTCCTTTGCACTTGAGATCCCCGCCTGAATGGGGGGGAGGGGGGAAGCCTGTGCATTAGTTGGTTGCTACACTCGGGTGTGCTCTACACCTACAAGAAATTATCCACTCTTTAGTTTGAACATTAATAATACATTCAAACATGAAGAGAAAATGTAATAAGTAAACAAACATCAATCCGAAAAAAAATAACTTACTGCAATTGCAGCAGGGCAACCATATAAGAATACATTTTTGTGGGAATCACCCCCAAAACATCTCTTGGCAAGAGTTCTCCTACCACTTCATTTCTCCCTCATTGCACAGACCAATTGATTGACTCTATGCATGGTCGTTTCATGTATTGCAAATGCCCAATTAAATTTCTCAATATTTTTAATATCATCCAAAAACTATAGTATCTATTGAGAGCATGAATGTGTCGACCTAGTACACAAGAAAGTGCATAGTAATAAAACTATCCACAACTGCACTATATCTGTAACATCCATCTCATTATCAGATTGGACTAACTCTTGGATGAATGTTTTCACTTTCTTTCTATCAAAAATAGTTGCCATGCCAAACATGTGATGCAAAACTGACTTATTGACATGCCCCCCCATATCTTAAAACCTTAGGCCCAGTGCATGGCAGCCCTAGAATTATGGACACATCATTCACAGTGGAGTCTATATGCTTTTGACCGAGTATGAATGTGCTACCTCCAAAATGTGCAGACACAATGTTCTCTAGATAATGATAGGCTGAAGGTTCTCTATTATCTACATATATGCCAAATGGCATCTGCCTCATTATCTGCTTGTGGCACTCCCTAAAACAGATTTCATCTCGATCACGTATGTAACTGCCCATTAAAGACCGATACACTAGCGTGCCTTTGTCACCTACATTGCAAATTTAACAAACATTTCCACAGTAAATTCAAGGTATGAAAATGCATATATAGAAATGCATAATAGACAAATAGCCAACTTACTATAGGCATTTGGAAATCCAATACATATCCTTATCACACAATAAATTCAAGGACAAATACCGTCAACAAAAATAGCCTTAAAAAACATGAAAATAACCATGACATATACTCACCTAGCCCTGTAAATGGATCGGATCCAGGTCGGATCTTTTGGCGATCTGAATCCGGATCTGAAACCACATGATCCGGATCCGATCCGGATCCGAAATTTGAACATATTCCGAATCAGGGTTCGGATCATGACCCAAAATAAGGATCCACCTCTGGTCGGGGACCTCTGCCGTTCTCGCTGCTAGGGGCCGCCACCACCACTACTAGGGGCCGCCACTGCTTTTGCTGCCTTCGCTCCCCGCTGCCGTTGCTGTCCTGTTCACCACCGCCGACGTCGGAGGAAGAAGACGTTGCCGCCGCTGCCCCTGCTCGCAGCTGCCTCCGCCGCCCTCGCAAGCCGTCGTCGGCCAAATGGGGAAGAGAAGATGAGGGGGTCGTGCTCGGGCTCTCTCCTAGCCGCTCTCTCTCTCTGTCCATCTCTCTGAAGGGCTCTGCCTCCTTGTCTTGCCAGGTTGGGCGGCGGCATCTCCGACACTGACGGCGGAGAGCACCGCGTCGATCAGAGGCGTCACAGCCGTCTGTCACCGAGTTGTCCTCCATCGGCGACGACTCCACCTCCATGCCGCTCTCTGGCATGGAAAAATCATTTTAATTGGTACCGAGTACCAAGTGCTTCTCACATTGCTAGAGCCAACTCCAAGTCCACATTCAAATTTCTCTCTTGCCTCCACTTGAGAAAGAAGTAACGGTAGAGAGCTAGCTCTCTGGGAGCAAAACATCGAACACTTGGTAAGCACCAACTCCGCCACGCCGAAGTGGCAGGGGAGATGCCGAGCGCTCCAACCCAACACGCATCAACTCCGCGGAGGAGGGCGGAACATGCCTCCCCACTTCGCCAGTAGCTTCTCGACACCGGCGTCCATCCTGGTCCCCCTCCCGCCCCACACCAGCAGCTCCTCGACACCGGCATCCATCCTAGTCCCCCTCCCGCCCCACACCAGCAAGTGGGGCAGGTCCTCGGCCGACGACCCATCCACCTTCCGCACCACCCTGAACCCCATACTCGTGTAGAACCTCACCAGCTGCCCCAAGCGCCGTTCACCGTCAGAGAGGAGGACAAAAAAATGCCTTTTTATCGACAATGAGATAGATGAAAGAGTCCATCGGCCGGCATACCTTGGAGTGGTAGAGGTCGGTGTCGTTGATGGCGAGGCAAAGGAGGAGGAAGGAGGGGGCCTGGAGCTTGGGCTGGTGCTGCCGAGGGAGGAGATGGCCAAGTTTTGAGTCAGAGGAGTGGATGGAGGAAGAGTCGAGGCGGCGAGGAGGTAGCGGCGGAGAAAGTTAGGTCTCGTCTGGGACTGGGAACAGGGGGTGGGGTGAAGGGAAGCCAAGAAGCAAGAAGGGGCTTTTCGGATCAGTGTAAGTTTGCCTCGGAATACGAGGGTTTCGAATCAGATGTGTTTGCCCCGAATGTAGCATTTCGGATCAGAACATGTGATCCGAATCCGATTTAAATTTTGGATTCAGATCAGATTTCCGGATCCTCTGGATCCATTGACAGGCCTATACTCACCTAGTACACAAGATATGGTTATCTCTAGTCGTTTAATAGAAAAATAGCCGCTGACTACAAACATTTGGAAATCGAGTACATACAAATAACCTCTTACTACAGACATGTGGAAATCTAGTATAGACAACAATCTTAGACAAATGGTCTATATGCACAACTCATATAAAGAAATGGTCTACTTCTACAGACATACCAAAGCATGGACAACTTGTACACAAATGACATACAAAATAGCTATTTATAAGATACAAATAGGCTTCTTCAAACAAAAAATAGACGTCTAGTGAATAACCCTAACTACATACACTAATAGTCTAATCCCTAAACCTACGGATAAATAGCCTCTTATTATAGACATTTGGATTTGTAGAACAGATAAATGGCCTACTTCTGCACACATATGCACAACTCATACAAACAAATGGCCTACTACCACATCCAACATGTACACACAAATGACATAGAAAATAGTCTCTACAACATACAAAAATGTATATTCAAAAGAAAAACAAATATCTAATGAATAAACCTAACTACATACAAATAACCATCCATAACACACAAATGGGTGTCTAGTGTAGACAACTAGCAACATGGTACTAAAAAATCCCTAGATGTAATACCTTTTTTTGACGGGCTTGATGTCAAGGGAGTGATCTCTATCATCGGAGAGTGTCTGACATCTTCAGCTTCTAAGCGCTCAACTACAAATTTTGGGGGTGTTTCTTCTCCGCTGGCATCTCTGAAATTTTTTGCCTCATATCACTTCATTTGTCTTCATTTTCTCTATCATTCGTCTGTTGTTGCAGACGTGGAGATGTTGGCAATGTCCCGGTGTGTAACATCCTCCTTTCATTGGTCAGCCACCTTCTGATGAAGGTAGCGACGTATTGGGACATTGCCTTCTGAAGGCGATGGGATGGCCATCACGTTCTGGTTAGCAACGCGACAGGCATGTCATCGCATTCAGCCTTCTGACAGCAACATGTAGTTTTGTCATTTTGCTATCAAGACAGTTGAGACAAGTGTCAACCACTGACAAGATGAAGGCGACATGTTAGGTGTCACGTTCATGGTGTCAGGTCTGTGAGGATGACACATGGTGTTTCCGTTAGTCAGGTCTGACCATAGCTTTGGGATCGTGATAGGTTAGTCATCGCATTCAGTAAGTGAACACAACAGGTAAGTTGTCGTGTTCTCAACTCTGAGGCATATATGTGCTCAGGCCTCAGAACAGCCTTCTCCTTCCTGTCTTCCGGCGTTTCTTCCTCTCCTCCGACCTTGTGTGTTGCCTGTCCATGGGGAGAGTTTGAGGGTGAGTGTGGGGTGTGTGTTGGTGCTTCTTCTTCCCAGTTTGGTGTTCTTCTCCGGCGTGGCTTCCTCTTCATGGTGGTGACACTCCTTCGGTGTGTAGGATGATCCTTGCTCGTGGACAACGTGACCGTGCAGTTTGGAGTGAGGAGGAGGTGGCCATGCACACGAGAAGACCCCAACGAGTTGGCTCTTCATTTTGAGGTAGGGACCCTTGATGATCAATCCATCCCCGTATAATTCTATTTAATTATATATACAATTTTGGTGATTAAAAAAATCTTAACAATTATTTTCTAACAATCTTTTATGAAGTCCATCCACAGAAAAGAAGTCAAGCCCTAATCTGTAAGTAATTCTTACACTGTATCATTTAAAGTCCAGAGCGTGCATTTCTGCTAAGTACACATCGATTTTCCTTGTAGAACAATGATTTCATCTTATAACGATTTGATAAGTGAGCATGAACGATTCCTTCGCTCAACGATTTCATCTTATAACGATTTGATAAGTGAGCATGAATGTTTCCTTCGCTCAACGATTTCATCTTATAACGATTTGATAAGTGAGCATGAATGATTCCTTCGCTCAACGATTTCATCTTACAACGATTTGTTAAGTGAAACATCGATTTCAGTTTCACAACGATTTGATAAGTGAAACATCGATTTTGGTTTCACAACGATTTGTTAAATGAAACATCGATTTCGGTTTCACAACGATTTGCTTATGTTTGAACAACGATTTGCTCAAACAATGACTTGTTTATGTTTGAACAACGATTTTTTTATGTATGTACAACGATTAGCTTGTACATCGACTTGTTTATGTTTGAACAACGATTTGCTCAAACAACGATTTATTTATATTTGAACAACGATTTGCTCAAACAACGATTTGCTTATGTTTGAACAACGATTTGCTCAAAAAATGACTTGCTTAAGTTTGAACAATGATTTGTTTATGTCTGTACAACGATTTACTTGTACATCGACTTGTTTATGTTTGAACAACGATTTGCTCAAACAACGATTTTCTTATGTTTGAACAACGATTTGTTTATGTCTATACAACGATTTACTTGTACATCGATTTGTTTATGTTTGAACAAATATTTGCTCAAACAACGATTTGTTTATGTTTGAACAATGATTTGCTCAAACAACGATTTGTTTAAGTTTGAACAACGATTTGCTCAAACAACGATTTGTTTATGTTTGAACAACGATTTGCTCAAACAACGATTTGTTTGAGTTTAAACAACAATTTTCTCAAACAACGACTTGTTGATGTTTGAACAACGATTTGCCTATATTTGTATAACGATTTGCATAAACAACGATTTCATAAGTTGAAAAACTATTTCATTATCATAACGACTTCATGGATTACATCGATTTCATACATGATATTCAAATATATTTTCAAATAGTATGAAAATCAAAGTCTTCACACGTGCCTCACTAATATCCTTGCATTTATTATGACTGTACACACTTTTGTGCGTCATCTATATGAATGCATTCTATTCCTATGTTTCTATAGCAAACACTTTTCAAGATAGCAGAATGACATTACTATTTTGGTGTATGTTCTTTTGTATGGTCTCTAACATTGACTGACAAGCATAGAGACAGTTTAGTTGTCTATGGTTTGGCATTTATAATGTGCAGGTCTTTGACATCATAAGATCTTACAACGTTGGACAACTAGAAGTGAAGGATATCTGGATAAATCTTCTCTTTGCGTGCATGGCTCTAGATTATTAAATGAATGCAAGCTTACCTATCGTACACGATAGACCATGCAGTCTAACGAGCATTCAACCTAGAGACAACGACCATTTCAACAGCTATATTCTCAAGAGAATATATATATATATATATATATATATATATATATATATATATATATATAGAGGACTGAAGACTCCCAGTTTCACAGTTCGACAATTTGAATCCTTGCATGACAGAGCCTTCAAGAAAATCCTTCAACAACGAAGAAAAGCCTCTTGCTTCATTCACATTCCTTAGCTCGTAGCTCTAGTTCTGAGAGATTTGTTTTATTGCTGATCTTTCTCTCTCAGACTTTGCCTCAGATCAAGCATTTCATTGTGAGCTTGGTCTAGGGGCCTTTCGCTTTCTTTCAAATTTGTTGTGAAGTTCCTCTTCGGGTAGTGAAGAGAAGACCTGTTGAAAACAGGTGGTGTGTATTCCCTTCGGTAAGGAAGGAAGACCTGTGTATCAGGGTGGTTGTATACCTCTTTAGGGTTAGAAGAGAAGGCCAGCTACGACTGGATGTATAAGGGTCCTTGAGGGGGACTGTACCCTTGGTTAGTGAATTCCCAAGTTGTTGCTTGGAGACTGGACGTAGGACTCCTTGGGATAGGAGGTCCGAACCAGGATAAAAACTATTATGTTGTGTGATTGGTTCTTTGTGTGTTTGTTTTCATTATCTCTAACACTAACCATCGATCTTAGTGTCTTCCTATTAAGTGTTTTTATTGATAGGTTTTTATCTAAATGAATTTTTAAAATCCCATTCACCCCCCCCCCCCTCTGTGCTTGCTAGCAGGGCAACAAGTGGTATCAGAGGCAAGTTTCTTCGACAAAGAAGATCTCGTGATCTTAAGAGCAAAGATAAATGGCAGCTCAAAGGTATGCAGAAGGTCAGTCAGTCAACCGACCCCCTCTATTCGATGGAGAAGATTACAACTATTGGAACACCAGAATGGAGTTCTTCCTGCAAGGTCTCGATTTTCAACTCTGGTCCATCATAGAAGAAGGAGATCTAGTGGTTCTAAACAACAGAGAAAATTGGACAGATGATGATAAGAAGAAGATCTTTCTAAACTGCAAAGCTAAGAGTATATTATGATGTGCTCTTAGTAAGAAAGAGTTTAATAGAATTTCAGCATGCAAATCAGCGATGAAAATGTGGGAGAAACTTAGAATCACATATGAGGGAACAGACAAAGTCAAAGAAACAATGATAGACATCTTGGTAGATCAATATGAGTGATTTCTAATAAAGCCAGGTGAATTAATTACACAAATGTACAGTAGATTCATAGATATTACAAACAGTTTGGCTGGTCTTGAAAAGAACTACGATATGGGAGATATGGTAAGAAAAATATTGAGATCCCTACCAGCTTCATGGACTCCTAAGGTGACAGCCATAGAAGAAGCCAATGACTTAAAGAGAATGTCACTTGAGAAGCTTATCGGGTCACTTATGGCCCATGAAATAAATATGGAGAGGCTTAGAGAATCCTCCAGCAGAAAGAAACACAACAACACGCTAAAAGCTACAGAAGGTAGCTCTGAAGAAGAGTCAGAAGATGAAGGTAGTGGTGAGAATAGCAAAGATGAAGAAGCTCTTCTATCTAGAAGACTGCAACGGATATTGGCTAAGAAGAAATATCAATCTAGAAGAAGATATTTTAAGAAAGGGAAAGATTTCAGGAAACCTGAAGGAAAAGAGGTCAAGAAGTCGGAACCCATTTGATACGAATGCAAAAAGCCTAGACACATCAAGGCAGAGTGTCCAAAGCTGAAAAAGACGGAGTTCAGAAAGAAGGACAACTCCAAGAAATTCAAAAGGTACAAAAAGAAAGCCATGGCAGCTACTTGGAGCAACGATAGTGAATCGGACAACGAGTCAAGTTCCACTGAAGAAGAAGAAGAAAAGGCCAACCTGGCCTTCATGGAAATACTGATGACAAGGTAACCTCTGACTCTTCATTCACTTCTTGTAATGATTCTGATTTAGATAGTTTAGAATACGCTTTTAACGAATTATATAGTAAATATAAAGATGTATGTAAAATATTAAAAACTACTAAGAAAAGTCATGCATGTTTAGAAATTACTAACTTAGATTTAAAATCTGAAAATGAGCAGTTAGAAAGACAAATTTCTGAATTAAAAGGGAGAAATAAATTATTATGTGAAGACTTGAAAAATAAAAATGAACGAATAACAAATCTAGAAAGTTAGGAAATCGTAAATAAACTTAAAAAGGAAATTGACACCCTAACCAAGGAAAATAAATATTTAACTAATAAAATTGAAAAGTTTACAAATGGTAAATCAATTCTAATACTAAAAGAGCTAGAAGATCTGGTAGGAAGAAGCATGGTTTATGATATACTCCACCAGATAATGAAGAAACAATAGTCCACCCTAAAATCTATCCAACACCAAATTTGTAGCTGAACAAAACACTGAATACAATCTAACTTTAAGTACATCCCAACTGAAAAAGTTAGTAGAATTTCCTGCTGTAGTCATTGTAACAAATTAGGACATACTAAAGTAACTTGTACAACTAAACACCTAAAATAGATCACTAAAAGAAAAGATGATGAAACTAACCATCAAGGACCCAAAAAACTTGGGCACCTAAATCTTAGTGTCTTAATTGCAGGGAAGTCTTAAAGCATCGAAGTGGTACCTGGATAGCGGGTGTTCAAGGCACATGACAGGCAACAGGAAATTATTCTCACACTTTGAAGATGAAGAAGGTACAGTGACGTATGGTGACAATGGAAAAGGTACAGTGATCGATTGTGGTTTGATAGAAACTCAAGGCAGAACTCTTATAGAAGATGTGTTATGCGTTAAAGGTCTCAAGCACAACTTGATAAGTATCAGCCAGCTGTGCGACAAGGGTCATCAATGTAACACCCCGGAAAAAAAAAAAAAAAAATATATATATATATATATATATATATATATATTTGTTGTAAAACATGAATAATAAGGTTATTGAACTTAACCATTATTATTAGAATGAAATAATTGATATTTGGGAAGGATTAGTTTTAATGAACATTATCCCAGTGTTGCACCCAGACGTGCGCGCTTCCACAGGGCGACATTGAAAAATTGTAACGAAAATGAAATCCGAGAACACCATAATTTCCAGAAAAATGTGGAGCTATCAGAAATGTAAATATCCGGATTTGTGGGCAAGCATGTTTCGAGATTAAGTCGACGCAACTATTTTCCGGGTGATTTTTCACCTAGTGTAAAATAAATTCCAAAAATTAAACTAAAATCACCATAATTTGTAAAACCATCACATTAGTCTATGGTTGAAATTTCAACGCAAACGGACTTTGTTTGGACATGTTTACATCAAGACTAAGGGGCCAGTTGAATTAAGGGTCATTTACGGTGACCAATTTCTAGGTTTTTCCTGGGAGCTTACGTGTGAGGCCTTGAGGAAGCCATCACACATTAGGATAAGGCTAAAACCATGGGTAACTACGTGTAAACCATAGGAAACCTACATGAGCTACGTGTTGGGGTGAAAACCAAAGGGTTTTTACCATGACACCTCATGGTCGATGTGCCCTCTGCATGAGGGAGTTATGGGGTCTATAAAAACCGCTTCCCTCCCTTCGCACACACCTTTCTACACCCTTTGTTCTTGCTCCTGTTCTTGTCTTCCCCTACTCCTTGCTGCTAGAAGTGTTGTTGGAGGAGCTACTGGGACTGCTGCTGGAAGAGCTGCTGGGAGTTGCAAGCTCCGTTGCACTTGCAACATACTTCTGCTTGTGTGTGTGCTGCTACTATAGCTGCTTCCACTTTGGTTAGATATTGTTGGCACGCCATCAACTTTGGGGAGAAGTTCTTCTCTTGCTGGTTTAGGTTCCTTCGTTGAGAACATGTGAAGGATTATCTATTTAGTAAGGCAGGATTCATCTCCCTCTAATTCAATTCTGTCCTCTACACATGACAAGGAATTCTTGATGAACGGATAAGTTGCTATACCTGTGATTCTCTGTTTTCCTTCCAGTCATGGTAGAATTATTCTTGTTGGGAGAGGAACAACCTTGTTCTATTTTAGAAATTGATTCCTCTCTTCTTCCTCCACCCTTGATCCATGTTCACGATATAGAATTCTGTTAGAAGTCTAAATATCCTTAGAACAGTGTGACGATTTCTGTTTAGATGGTTGATACTTCAAGTCTTGATTTAGATCCATGAAATCCTTTGAGATGTAGTGTTCATCTTGTAGGAATCTTCCAACAAACCATTGCTATCAAGGTTATACTTTCAGCACTACGCTATGTTTAGTTTCTAGCTAGACAAGTTTGGATTGCAAACCTCCTGTTTCATCTCGCTTGTTTAGCTTATAAACCACTGTGAGATCTACAATTAGAATCTTCTATTTGATATAAATCATGTCTTGATTCATAAGATCCATGGTTAGAGTTTTTAGAGTGAGTACAAAGTCACTTATGAGAGAAGAACTGGCGGCTGTCGACAGGCAGCTCATAGCTGTCGACAGGCCAATGTTCCAGAACTTCAAAATAACTGGGACTATTGCTAGCTATCGACAACCATCTTATAGCTATCGACAGGTAGACACAGAACCAGCAAACCATGCTCTGCTGTTGCTATCTGTCGACAGCCACTTCCTGGCTGTCGACACCTACTATCCTGACTTGTATTTCAGCAACTTTTCATGGTAGAACTCTTGCTTAGACTTCATCCTAAAAGCCTAGCAAGTTACCCCCTTATTTACATTGGTATTTACTGTCATACTACTGCAAAGTTTACCCACTTGATGTACCTTACACCCCCTTGAATTATCCTTAAAGTTGTCAAATACGGATGGTACTCCGTTGAGTACAATCTCCGGTATTCGGTAACCGAGTTTATAAAACCTGATGTCCTGAGAGTTCAAATGCTTGAACAACTTGTGAGAAATGATTAACTAATGATGATGATATTTATTGGGTCCTTGGACCCCACTTGACTGATATGCCTGTGTAAATAGGGCTGGTCCAGTCCTGGGAGGAGCACCCGAATTCATTACGGGCCATACGGGAATGATAGCGGATAACGGGATTTTGGCATTGCATCACTTACTGTTTGATTATGGTCATCATAATTCTTGATATGTATAACTGTTAAATGCACCAGTTTTGAGTTATATACCTGAACCTGCCTTGTGATTCACTATTACTGCTCAAGCTTACTGTCCTGACATTTAATTGTACCTCTTTATTATCCGTTCTTCCATTGTCTTGACTATCATGTACTCACCCTTTGAATTATGGATTTGAATTCTACTGGGCTAGTTAGCTCACTATTTCCTACCATTTTTAGGTAATACAGATGGGGGTGACGTTTAAGGGCATGAGTGCTGAGTGGACCGACTGTAACAAGAAGCTCCAAGCCTTTATTGTTTTCTTATTAGTATGAGACAAGATGTAGAAAATAAAGTTTGTTTTTGATCTACTCCTCTCTTAGTTGTTATGAGGAGTACTTGTGTAATAAGACTTCCGCTTATCATGTTATGAATAGACAAACTTAGTATTATCTTTTGTACCTATTTTCTGTCACTTTCGGTAAATAGCCTTTTATTAGGACGTGACAATCAAATCAAATTTCAAGAATCTAAATGCATCATTATGAAAGATGGTGTAATAGTGTTCGAATCATGCAAAGAGAAGAATATATATGTATTGCACCTAGAAGAATTAAAGAATCAAGATGTATGCCTTACAGCAAACAAAGAGCAATCAGTTGAATTATGGTACAGGAGATTGGGTCACTGCAGTTTAGATGGAATCATAAAATTGCTCAAGAGAAATCTAGTGGAAGGTCTGCCCAAAGTAAGTTCAAGGATAGAGGGTATGTGTGAACCTTGTGCAAAAGGGAAGCACACAAAATCATCCTTCAAGTCAAAAACAGTTGTAACCACTTCCAAACCTTTAGAACTGTTACATATAGATTTATTTGGGCCAATGAGAACAACCAGTCTTGGTGGAAAGAATTTTGGATTTGTGATAGTTGATGATTATTCAAGATTTACATGGATATCATTCTTAGAGCATAAAGATGACACGTTTGACAGCTTTGTTAAGTTCAATAAGAAAGTTTAGAAGGACAAGAAGTTCAATATAATAAGTATTCGATCAGATCATGGAGGAGAATTTCAAAATGAAAAATTTACAGAATTCTGTGATGATCAAGGAATAGAGCATAATTTCTCAGCACCAAGGACACCACAACAAAATGGAGTAGTTGAGAGAAAAATAGAACACTATTGGACATGGCCAGAACAATGTTATCAGAATACAATATTCCAAGATACTTTTGGGCTGAAGCAATCAACACTACCTGTTACATAATAAATAGAGTGATGATCAGGCCAATACTAAAGAAGATAGCGTATGAGCTGTACAAGCAAAAGAAACCAAAGATCAGTCATTTCAGAACATTCAGTTGTCCATGTTTCATTCATAACAATGGTAAGAGAGATATTGGTAAGTTAGATTCCAAATCCGATGAAGGAATATTCATGGGGTATGCTTCTAAACCTAAAGATTATAGAGTATTTAATAAACAAAGTTTATTAATTGAGCCAACTGTTCATGTTATTTTTGATGAATCTAACCCTTCCTTGAGAAGGAAGTAGATAGTGACAATGATGATGCAGAAAAACTATCCAAGAAACTAAATGATACATCTATCAAGGATAATGAAGATCCACCCTTGGAAGAACTACAACAAAAGGAAACTGTACATGAAGATCTTCCAAAGGAATGGAGTTACTGGAAGGATTACCCAAAGGACAACATTATTGGAGATCCATCGGTTGGGGTAAGAACAAGAGGTAATGTTATTCCATGTGATTATTTAGCATTAGTTTCTCAAATTGAGCCAAAGACAGTCAATGAAGCACTGTCTGATGAATCTTGAATTTTAGCCATGCATGATGAACTTAATCAGTTCAAGAGAAACCAAGTTTGGTCCCTTGTTCCGAGACCATCAGATCATCCTGTTATTGGCACCAAATGGGTGTTCAGAAACAAATTGGATGAAACTGATGTTATCACTAGAAACAAGGCTAGATTGGTTGCTCAAGGCTATTTCCAAGAGGAAGGCATAGATTTCGATGAAACCTATGCACTAGTGGCTAGACTAGAGGCTATTAGAATTTTACTTGCATATGCTTCTGCATTAGATTTAAAACTTTTTTAATTGGATGTAAAATCTACATTTTTGAATGGATATATAAAGGAGGAAGTCTAGATAGAACAACCTCCTGGTTTTGATGATAAAGAATTTCCAAATCTTGTCTTTAAATTACATAAAGCACTATATGGTTTAAAAAAAGCACCTATAGCATGGTATGAAAGGCTTAGTGCATTTTTATTAAATCATGGTTTTATTAGAGGACAGGTAGATAGCACCTTATTTATTAAGTCAAGAGTAAAAAATATATCACTTGTGCAAATCTATGTGGATGATATAATATTCAGATCTATTGATGAATCTCTGTGCAAGTACTTTGAAAAGCTTATGCAGGGAGAATTCGAAATGAGCATGATGGGGGAACTCAATTATTTTCTTGGACTTCAAATCAAGCAAGGCAAAGAAGGCACACACATCTGCCAAGTGAAATACACCAAGGAATTATTAAAGAAATTTGGTTTTGACAATGCAAAGCCACTGTCCATACCAATGAGCACATCTACAAGGTTAGACAGTGATAAAGATGGTAAGAAAGTAGATCAAAAACTTTACAGAGGTATGATAGGGTCATTATTTTATTTAACTACTAGTAGACCTGATAATTTATTTAGTGTATGCATATGTGCAAGATATCAGGCTGATCCTAAAGAATCTCATTTAATTTCGGTTAAAGAATTTTTAGATATCTAGCTCTAATCTAGGTCTATGGTATCCAAAATCATGTGAAATTAGTTTAGTAGGATATTCTGATGCTGACTATGCTGGATGTAAGGTAGATAGAAAAAGCACCAGTGGAAGTTGTCAATTTCTTGCAGGATGCTTAATCTCATGGTCCTCAAAGAAACAAAATTCAGTAGCACTATCAATAACTGAAGCTGAGTATGTGGCTGCTGGAAGTTGTTGCACTCAACTACTATGGATAAAACAGTAACTTGAGGATTATGGATTGCACATCAAGACTATTCCTTTGCTGTGCGATAACACAAGTGCAATAAATCTCACCAAGAATCAAGTTCAGCACTCCAGAACCAAGTATATAGAGGTTAGATATCATTTTATTAGAGATCATGTAGCTAATGGCAATATAAATATTTCTTTTATAGATACTCTAAATCAGTTAGCAGATATCTTCACAAAGGCCTTACCTGAAGTGAGATTTACATCTCTTAGAAGGGAATTAGGCATGTGTAATTTATGATAGATTTTTCTGCACATAACTGAAATAATAATATCCTAAGAATAATGCTTATTCTCTCCCCTAAAATTAAGTAAATTCCTTAATTGCTTGTGTCATAACTAGCTTTGACGGTTCGTTATTTTATAAGATTTTATTCTTTGTGAAATCGTCTCCTTTTGTTGTTTTCCGCATTTATTGATATGTCCTTTCAAAAATAACTTTAAGTTTCGCTTTTAAATCCCATAATCTATACCATATCGATTCCACCTTCTCTCTCATCTCCTTCGACTTGCCTGGAATGATAAGCCCTATTGATTCCAGCTCTCTTCCCTTAAGAGATTTCAAATAATCCCTCTCTTCCCGCGAAAATTTCTTGAGGGCTTCTCTTCTACTCCTTCCCACGATCCTCCAGAACTTTTCCCTGTTCAAATCCATGGCGGTTTCTGGGGCTTTCGGCACTGTTGGCGGTTGCAACACCGCGTTCCTCATAGCAGAGCAGCAAGAGAGGTTTACGGTAGTGAAGACGAACTTGTGCGGCAACAAGGCAGTGGATGTGGCTGATTTGGAGAAAAAAGGGATGCACAGTGTGGTAGCAACAATGCAGAGGATGAAGTGGACCAGGATGGTGACTATCTCAGAGGCAAGTTATCCAAACCTGGTGAAAGCTTTCTACGCCTGTTTGAAATCTGAAGAGGACGGGTCTCTGACTTCCACAGTCAAAGGTACCTCCATTCATATTACTTATGCTTTATCGGAATCCCTGTTTGGTGTATCTACCACCGGTCGCAGTGGAGTAGACAGTGTTGATATCCACGTCAAGGGTTTGAGGATTATTGGTACTGAGTACAAGCTGAAGGATGGAAAGATTGACATTAATCAACTGAATGCCTTCAACCGGATTCTGCACTTCATTGTCTGCCAAAGTCTAGTGCCTAGAAGTGGGACCTTCTCCACTTGCACGAAAGTAGATTCCGATATGATGTTCTAGGCCATTTAGAACCAAGATATCAACATGGCTGAGGTGATTTTCGAGAGGATGAAGTTTGCATCTGCAATTTTATGGGACAAGAAGAATAAGTTAAACGTGTCCCTTCCTTATGCTCACCTATTGACAAAGATCTTTCAGCATTTCAACATAGATTTGAATGGTGAGGTGTTCGAGAAAATGGGGGCAGGCCATCAGAGGCAGGAATCTGAAGAAGAGTGGCTTCTCATTGGTAGTTGGAGTATGGATAAAGACTTCAGTCGCTGAAGGTGAGGCCATCATCGGAGAAGCTCAAGAAGTTCAAATTCTAGAGGCAAAGGAAGAAGTAGCTATTGCAGAAACTCCAGCTATTCTAGCAGTCCAATATCAGCAAGAAGAAGTCAGGACAGAGATGCTAGTGGTCTAAGAAGAGCAAGAAGAAGCAACAACAGATGTCAGAGTTGAAGATTCAGTGGTCAGTGAAAGCAGAATAGAGGATATTCATCCCAAACTCATTGAGCCCGTTGGGAAATCTTTAGAGGTTGAGACCCCTTCGACAGTCGTTTCAGTAGTTATTGAAGATATTTTGAATACTGTCGCTAATATTTAGGGGGAGCAAGAAGCAGTTGTTCCTGAAGTTGTGGCACCAGGCCACAATGATGTTCCAATGGAAGATGCTCCTATTCAGGGGGAGCATGCATTTGAAAAGGAAGTTAAGACTCAGGGGGAGCCTACAGTGAATGCCCCTGAGCATTTGTTTCAGGAAGGGGTCGTGGAGAGCCCCTCAGATGAAGACAGTGATAATGTGGCACCAGTGACTGGAGCCAGTGATAAAGGCAAAGGTGTAGCCACTGCAATTCCACTTCTTTCTAATAAGGCTCACCAAAGATCAAAGAAGAAGAAGCTCAGAGTAAACCTCAAACTAGTAATTGAGAGATTAGATGCTCATGGTCAAATTCTTTGCTCTGTGCAATCAGATATTTCATCTATTTTTATAAGACAGAGCACTAGAGCTAAGGAGATGGGAATGGTTAGGAATGCTCTAAGATGGATGAAAAATGAGCAGGGTAGCATAAAAGAATCTATTTCAATCCTTTCAGACTTGGTGAGGGTGCAATCATCTACTTCTGCCCCTCCTGCTCCCACTCCTGTAGTACCAGAAAGTAGTTCAGGGCCATCCAGGCCAAGAAATGAGGAAGCAGTTCGGCCATCAAGGCTAGTTAATATTGAGGATTCAGGGCCATCAGGGCCAAAGATTGGTGAAGAATCAAGGCAGTTTGAGCAAGATCAGGCAGCATCAGGGCCACTAGGGCCATCGGATGAGCAGTCTGAGCCACCAAGGCCAATCATGGATGAGTCTGGGACACCAGGGCCGATGGAATCAGAAGCTGTACCTGCAAGAGTTGAAGACCAGGTTGTAGCCCCAGAGCTCCCTTCTTCTCCTCTTCAGACTCTAGCCCCTCCTTCTTCACCATCCTCCTCCACTGCTCCTCCAACCCCTGCCACCTTCAAACAACCTCTTCCTAAACATGTTTCCTCACCCACTCCATTTCCTACCACAACCTCCTCTTCTCCTGCTTCCTCTACATTCATTCCTCCTCCTCCTTTTGAGGTACCTCCAACCTCATGCTCCTCAGCTAGAGCCTCCTCCTCAGGTCCTTCATCAGATGGACCATCCATACCACCTCCCTCTACAGATTACTCTTTCCTTCATCCTCCTACTCCTCCCTCGTTTGTTACCATCATTCATGAATGTGCTCAACTTGCCTATGTCACTATTCAGGACGTCAAAGATGAGTTTGAAGTAGCCATACTTCGCTCAGTCCTGTCAGTTGGCAGTCACATTCATAAGACAGGCTCTTCTAGTCATTCTCCTAAAAAGAGAAAAATCTCTTCCAACCTTGCCATTTCTTCTGAGCCTCATTTTACACCTCTTTGGTTTTCTCTCACTGTTGAAAATTGAAGAAGGTCTCTCTATTGTGAATTCCTCCAGAAATGCACATTTTCCGCTATCTTTAGACTCCCCCATCTCCACCTCTCTAAACATTTAAATGGTGTTCTCCCTCTCTCTTCTCTCTCCAAAGCTGAACAATCAAAAATTTTCTCCTTGACTGAAGCTAAAATTGAAGAACAGTGGGCTCAGGGCCACAAATCTCTATACAATAAATTCTTGCTTGCAAGGTCAGCCAGATTCCCACCCAGAGATCATCCCTTAACTCTCTCTGAGTGGTTTGTGATTCATCACAAGGACACTTGGGGGCCGTTCATCCAGAAAGAGATCAAACTTATCAGGTATTTTTAGATGTTCAATGATTACTGCTACCTTAATAAACTGCCCGAAGTTCAGCTTGGCCAATTCCAACAAGCAATTTCTCTTCTTAGTTCGGATACTGCTCATACCACCTCCATCCAAGTGGATTTTGCCACATTGGAGATACCAGATGTTGTGTTTCTGCCTCCACTTCATTCCTTAGTCATGGAATCTGCAGTAGGCCCTATTATTTTTGAAAGATTTGCTAGGGTCATGGGGCGCATTTTAGTGTAGAAAGGAAATTCCCTTGCTTTCCACAGATTCGTCTACCGGGAATATCACCAAGGCCACATCAAGTCTGATGTTCTTACCCCTCTTCTGTCTGAATGTGAGCGGCTATCTCCATCAGACTGGGAAAAATTGTACCCTCTCACTGCTCAATAGCTTATTGATCTCAATGCTTCTCAAGCCAGATCAAATCAACCTCCTCTGTCTGCTGCAGAATTTCTAGATCTGAATTCCATTCATCTTGTTCGAGATCCATTTGATACATGGGTTGAGAGATACAAGGTGTATGTGGCTATGAAAAAGGAACTGAAGCACTGGCAGATCTTCTACCCCATCTTAATAGATCAGTTTCTTCAGCATGCTAGCTTTGGTACCTCCAGCTTCTACAAAATGTCTCTTGGCCAAAATGAGTATGGAACCTTTGTGGAAGCTCAGCGGCAACTGCACATCCAAAGGATGGCTCCTGTTATGGGACCCTCCTACTCTATAGTTTATGGAGCCTTCTAAAGTTATTTTGAAGAGCAGAAATGCAAGGCATGACCGATCATTACTCGCTATGCCTCCCTTCTGTCCCATGCTTTCTACATTCTTGTACCTCCTCAGTGATATAATACAATGTTTCTTTTGGCTCCCATTTATCTTTCTTCTCTTGTGTATTTTGATTTATTTTTGCTTAATGACAAAAAGGGGGAGAAAATAAAACATTCTGAAATACATACCTACAAAATCCTCATTTTAGAAAATTTATTTAAATTTATTTCAGCACATTACATGTAATATTTTGTTATGTTTTGTCATCACCAAAAAGGGGGAGATTGATGATCAGTCCATCCCCGTATAATTTTATTTAATTATATATACAATTTTGGTGATTAACAAAATCTTAACAATTATTTTCTAACAATCTTTTATGAAGTTCATCCACAGGGAAGAAGTCAAGACTTAATCTATAAGTAATTCTTACATTGCATCATTTAAAGTCCAGAGCATACATTTCTGCTTAGTACACATCGATTTTCCCTTTAGAACAACGATTTCATCTTATAACGATTTGATAAGTGAGCATGAACGATTTCTTCGCTCAACGATTTCATCTTATAACGATTTGACAAGTGAGCATGAACAATTCCTTCGCTCAATGATTTCATCTTATAACTATTTGATAAGTGAGCATAAATGATTCCTTCACTCAACGATTTCATCTTACAACGATTTGTTAAGTGAAACATCGATTTTGGTTTCACAACGATTTGTTAAGTGAAACATCGATTTTGGTTTCACAACGATTTGTTTATGTTTGAACAACGATTTGCTCAAACAACGATTTGCTTATGTTTGAACAACAATTTGCTTATGTTTGAACAACGATTTTCTCAAACAATGACTTGCTTATGTTTGAACAACGATTTGTTTATGTATGTACAATGATTTGCTTGTACATCGACTTGTTTATGTTTGAACAAAGATTTGTTCAAACAACGATTTGTTTATGTTTGAATAACGATTTGCTCAAACAATGATTTGCTTATATTTGAGCAACGATTTTCTCAAACAACGACTTGCTTAAGTTTGAACAACAATTTGTTTATGTATGTACAACGATTTGCTTGTACATCGACTTGTTTATGTTTGAACAACGATTTGCTCAAACAACGATTTACTTATGTTTGAACAACGATTTGTTTATGTCGGTACAATGATTTGCTTGTACATCGATTTATTTATGTTTGAACAACGATTTGCTCAAACAACGATTTGATTATGTTTAAACAACGATTTGTTTATGTCTGTACAACGATTTGCTTGTACATCGATTTGTTTATGTTTGAACAATGATTTGCTCAAACAATGATTTGTTTAAGGTTGAACAACGATTTGTTTATGTTTGAACAACATTTGTTCAAACAACGATTTGTTTGAGTTTGAACAACGAGTTGCTCAAACAACGACTTGTTTATGTTTGAACAACGATTTGCCTATATTTGTATAACGATTTGCATAAACAATGATTTCATAAGTTGAACAACTATTTCATTGTCATAACGACTTCATGGATTACATCGATTTCATATATGATATTCAAATATATTTTCAAATACTATGAAAATCAAAGTCTTCCCGCGTGTCTCACTAATATCCTTGCATTTATTATGACTGTACACACTTCTACACATCATCTATATGAATGCATTCTATTCCTATGTTTCTATAGCAAACACTTTTCAAGATAGCAGAATGGCATTACTATTTTGGTGTACGTTCTTCTGTATGGTCTCTAACGTTGACTGAAAAGCATAGAGACAGTCTAGCTGTCTATGGTTTGGCATTTATAATGTGCCGGTCTCTGACAGCACAAGATCTTACAATGTTGGACAACTAGAAGTGAAGGATATCTGGATAAATCTTCTGTTTGTGTGCAAGGCTCAAGAGCATTAAATGACTGCATGCCTACCTGTCGTACACGATGGACCATGCAGTCTAAGGAGCATTCAACCTAGAGACAATGGCCATTTCAACAGATATATTCTCAAGAGAAGATATATATATATATATATATATATATATATATATATATATATATATATTATAGAGGACTGAAGACTCCCAATTTCACAGTTCGACCATTTGAATTCTTGTGTGACAGAGCCTTCAAAAAAATTCTTCAACAACTAAGAAGAGCCTCTTGCTTCATTCACATTCCTTAGCTCGTAGCTCTCATCCTTCATTGTCTAGATTTTTGAGAGCTTGTAGTTCTGAGAGATTTGTTTTATTGCTGATCTTTCTCTCTCAGACTTTGCCTCAGATCAAGCATTTCATTGTGAGCTTGGTCTAGGGGCCTTTCGCTTTCTTTCACATTTGTTGTGAAGTTCCTCTTCGGGTTGTGAAGAGAAGACCTGTTGAAAATAGGTGATGTGTATACCCTTCGGTAAGGAAGGAAGACTTGTGTATCAGGGTGGTTGTATACCTCTTTAGGGTTAGAAGAGAAGGCCAGCTATAGCTGGATGTGTAAGGGTCTTTGAGGGGGACTGTTCCCTTAGTTAGTGAAATCCCAAGTTGTTGCTTGGGGACTGGACGTAGGACTCCTTGGGATAGGTGGTCCTAACCAGGATAAAAACTCCTATGTTGTGTGATTGGTTCTTTGTGTGTTTGTTTTCATTATCTCTATCACTAACCATCGATCTTAGTGTCTTCCTGTTAAGTGTTTTTATTGACAGGTTTTTATCTAAATGAATTTTTAAAATCCCATTCACCCCCCCTCTGGGCTTGCTAGCTGGGCAACAACCTTTGCCTTCCCCCTAGTTCTATCATGCTAGGGCCTCCATTTCCATTCCAAGCCTTTAGGATCCATGCTAGGTTGTGCATGTGTGATTGGTGTTTCCCTTGTGCTTGGTTTGGGGTTTAGGTGTTGAGGGTTTCATTCTTGCACGTGAGGTTTATAGAGTGTAGATGCATATCCTTGACATGCATGGGTGTGTATGAGGGTGGTTTGAGCACTATTTACATGTTTATATTGTCCTACATTCTCCCCTCCCTCTGTGTTTTCCGGATTTGTGGTGTATTGCATGTTGAAGGGGCTCTCGGGTGTGTAAGTCTATGGTCGCGATAATTTTGATGTCACGACCCAGATCGCGACAGCCCGACTCGTCGTCTTCTAGTTAGGTAGCAACGTTGACCTTGTCGCATTCTGGTAGCGATAGGGTGATCGTTGCCTTCTGACCCGACTTTCCTCCGTGGGTTGTGGGAGGTCTCGGGTGATCACCCGGACCTCTGTCTGACAATTCCCTTGTCGCCTTCAGACCCAGGTCGCGATAGGCAAGGTGTCGCCTGCTTAGACAGAGAGTGGCTTGGTGACCTATTCGGAGTTTTCCTTCCACTGCGACTCTATTTCTGGGCACCTATGCTATTTCCTAGCACGGTCCTACTCCAGTCTTTTGCCCGGTGCTAGGCACTTGTGGGCTTGTCCATTGAGAGGTTGTTACCCTTACCTGGACCCCCGGTCCCCGCGCGTCTATTGTGGGAGTTCTCCGGGCTGCAGGAGAGCTCGAGTCACATACTCTGGTAGTAGAGGGGAAAATGGTGGGGACAGCGGCATTGAGTCATTTGTAGAGCTCTCTTAGCTGAGTCTGGGACGCCGAGATGGTTTAGTGTTCTTCTGGTGCAGATCAACTAGTCTTTCTCACTACCTCACTCTACTTGGTTCTGGTACCATTTAGAGGGGCCAGGCGTGGGACCGTAGTCTAGCCAGACTACGATAGTTGTGGTTACTTTAGTTCCACGTCTCACTCTGACGGGAGGTGCTAGACATCGACTGGTGGTCGAGGATAAGAAGCATGGCGCACTTGTCCGGTTGACTAGTAGTAGTTGTTCTGTGGCTAGTGTCCTTGTCTAGGCAGTTGTTCACTATCTGTGTTTGCAGTCTTAGATTCTTCCCAGTGTTGTGGTTTACACGGGTTTCCAGTCCCGAAGTTTGGTTCAGACCGATGGCCGTGTAGTTACTTTACGCTTCCGCACTTACTCTGTTAGCAGGATAGATTTACTTGTTTATTTTCCATTTTAGCACATATATACATTCTGCTTGTTAGAACCAGTGGGAGATTGGTAGTCCCTACTGGGCTTCTTCGTGAAGCTCTTTCACTCCTTTTTAGGTGAGACTTCACAGCAGTACCCTCCGTAGCGGGCTGAGGAGACGGGTCGTAGTAGACGGCGTCTTCCGTGCGCAGTGTTCCTATCGTACTTGTTTCGTCACCCTCGAGGTATGCCCCTAAGGGATCTATTATTTCCTTTTCTTTTTGCACTTGTACTTTGTTATTTTGGAACTGTACTAGATTCGTACTTGTGTTGGATGCTTTTCTTTCACTCCTTAGTACATTTTAGTGTTGTTGTTGTTACTGACTCCTGTTACATATCTTGTTAGACTGGTTCGTTAGCCCTTCTAGATCTTTGGGCCCGTGGGTGACGGTATCGATGGTCGGATCCTTGGCGGGAGCCGGGGCCCGGGCGTCGGGGCCATTACACGGTAAGCTACGATGGGTGGGGGATGAGGAGGAAGGAGCACTGTGTCTATGGCAGAGGTCCGACGGGAAGAAGATGTCCCAGTGGGCTATGGTGGAGTGCTCTTGCGATAAGAAGAAGAAGATGTGCCGACAGCTTCTGCTCATGTTGTGATAGAGAGGGAAGGAAGGGCTGGCGGGGGAGCAAGGAAGGGAAGGAAAAGCTTCTGCTATCGGATTCTAAGATGGAGGGGGAAGGGCTAGAGTTTTGTGTGCGTCTGGTGATGTCTCGGCGGGGGAGAATGAAGAGGAAGAAGCTTCTGCGTATGTGCGCTTGGGAGAGAGAAATGTAGGCGAGGAGGAGGGGTTTCAAACTCGACGGAGAGAAGGAGGGATTTGTTGCCAAGAGCATAGTGGGTATTATGAGAATTTTATTTTTTCAAACCTACCATGACATGCCATCATGCCCTTCGCACCGGCAATATGCAGGGGCTACCTTTAGCCCCTGCTTATGTGGCCTAAGATGCCACTGTGGACTAATGGGAGCAAGCCCGAGTAGTCCAACAAAGAAAACTTACTCGGCCTCCCATGTACTAAGCTTTTATCATCAAAGAAAAATTAATCTCATGTCAGAACCCACATTTCTCCCACCCTCCTAACTATTTTTAAAAAAAGATCAACAGCCATAAGTAAAACTCAGCAAGACGTGTCAACCAGACATAGTCTAGTTGACAACTTTTCTTCTTCCACAAAACCTCTATTTCGTCTCTTAAAGTGAGTTACACTTTTGTTGACTAGATTGTTGAAGGGTTGATTTTAAGAATCTCTTCTCTAGATTGACTGTCTTGAAGATTAGAGTAGAATTTGAATTCGAAAAAACACTTGTTCCCTCTCATCTTAGTTGCTTGAGAGTCTAGCTTGGTCCATCCATGGTCGTCCATTTCTCGGGATCCATTCGGATTGGACCGATCATATCATTGGCTTCCTATATAGGAATCCCTTTGATCGCATAAATAATACTTTAGTTAACATATAAAGATTAATTGATCAAATGACAATATTCCTCATATACCAGTGTTAATGCTACATCTAGGAGCTTTAATTTCTCATATGAAGAGCTTTGCACATGCAACACGACAAGGGTTCAAGAGAGACCATATATGTGAAAAAGAGAAGAACCCTGTGGGTACGTTATTGCATGCATATATTCCAAAGGGAAATGCTTGTTGCAAACCGCCTTGTCGGCGGTTTGCAACAAGCAACCCCACCCATTGGGTGGGGTGATGTCATTACACCCCCATTGGGGTCACCCCCAATGGGGGTGTAGTTTGCACCGCTTGGTGCAAACCAAGTTTGCACCAAGCGGTGCTCTATTCCAAATTAAACCGTATCATTCGACTTGTCTTATCCCTGCCCAGGCACCAATGATTAAGCATCCGATGTCTCCCTTGATGAACAGAACTTGGAGATGGGTTCTCATGCCCTGCTGCATGGAATCACAACACCCAACACTAGGTTCCATTTACAAGTAGACGAGCTCGGGATCTAGGTGTACTTTTGCTTCTCTTTTGGCTACGACAGATCTAGCTGTGGACTCCTACCAAAACCGCCCTCTTTTATTTCGATGTGGGATGGGGAAGATTGGTCATGTCCTTTCCTCATTCGAATCATCGGACAACAGCTGTATGTTGTTGCCGTCCATAAACTTGCACCGACAGTAGTAAGAGAATTCGTGCGTCTGGCTCTTCACAGGAGACGTACAAAGTGGTGAACAAAGCAAGGGGGATTACAGGTCTATTCCATCAAACAGTTGTACGTGGAGGGTAGCACCGCTGACTCCCCCAGCTCCTCATTTTGGAGACCCTGTCGAGAGTCTCGACTCTGTAGATGATAAGAAAGTTGGAATTTGAGTCATCTCAACCTTAATATACATGTGTAAATACGGGTTCTGTCTAATAGGGATTATTATATAAGCGTTGCAGCATTTTTTATCTTTTACGATACAATTTTGAAGAGGTCGATTCTCCAATGTGATGTTGATTATTAGATGGTTATGAAATTTGAGAAATTTGAGTGGTCGTTAGTAAGAAGACCTGCAAGAAGGAAAAAAAGATCAGCAAATCTTAAGATTGGAATTTGAGGAGAAATCTTTCGATACCTAAATTAGAATTAGATAAAAGTTAAAGTAAAAAAGTGAATGATTCGAGATGGCTCTTCACATGAGAATGAGTGTAAAATCTTACATATATATCTATAGCTAAAAGATTTTATCTAAGAATTATGATAATGGTCAAATCTCTCCAATAGCTCCATGTAACGTGGCTACAGTTACAACCATGATCCTAGATGTATTGCAGGATAATGACCATCATGCGCTTTTATGTTTGCTACGAGGATCGTGGGCAATGATCATTCCAATCATGGAAAATCCATCATTATCCTTTAATAGGCTTTATTACTCCTGGATAACCGTTATTCATGTAAGATCTACTGACTAACTTATCAAGCAAGAGTATTTGTTGCTTTCACTTCCATCGATTCAAGGCTCCGTCGAGTTAATGACCTATCGAATCAAGTACTCTCCAAGCTATATGTTATTGGGATCACTACAAGAAAAAGTACAAATAGCGACCGACAATTTCGGTCGCTAATAGGATCAGCGACCGAAAAGTGACCGAATATGTTGGTCAAAATATATTGGTCACAATATTATGACCGAAAAAATTCAATCACTATTCAGTCGCTAATCTGAGACTAAAAATAGTCAGTATCTGTTTGGTCACTAATGCGACCAACTAATATAGCGGCTGAAATAATTCAGTCGCAATATCGATCACTAAATAGTGACCAAAATTACGACCGAAAGTATTCAATCGCTAATACTTAACAGCGACCGAAAGTATTCAATCGCAATTTCAGTCAGTAATTTGTGACCAAAATTATGACCATAATTGTTCGGTCGTTGAGTGAATTTAGTGACCAAACTTGTTCGGTCGTAATTTCGGCCACTATTTAGTGACTGAACTACAACGGAATCCGTTCAATTGTAAATTAAATGTCTACAAAATATTGTGACTGAACTCATTCAGTCGCTAATCAATCTCTAAATTCTACTTCATTTTAAAAAATATATAAAAATAACAAAAACCTATTTTACAATAATAAAAAATACAAAACACAAAATCAATAAAAACAACAATGAATAAAGAAATGCCTAAAACAATACAAAGAAATCATGCATCCTCAGTGTCCACGTCCTTATCGGCCTCCTCGTCTCCTCCGACGCCATCCGATGTAGGAAACTACAAAATAAAACAACAAATTTAAACTAAATATTAAAAGAAATAAATTATTTATTTTTTAAAATATATTTCTACTTTTGAACTCCAAACCCGAGTTCAAATATTTTTCTAACTACATTAATTTGATGAATGTGTATTTGAGTGTTGAGTGCAAACCAGAAGTCCGATTTGAACTCCATCAGTTTCTACAAGTCATTCTCATCGCCCCGACCGTGTTGGAACAAATCGGATGCCGATCGGATAACTATTTCTAATTTTTTACCCCTAAACCCGAGTTCAAATAGTTTCTAACTAATTAATTTGGCGATTGGGTATTTGAGCGTCGAGTGTAAACTGGAAGTCCGATTTAAACTCTGTTAGTTTTCACAAGTCATTCTCATTGCCCCGACGATGTTGGAACAAACCAGATACCGATTGGATAAGTATTTCAAATTTTGGACCTCTAAACCCGAGTTTAAATAGTTTCTAACTAATTAATTTGGCGATTGTGTATTTGAGCGTCCAACGTAAACCGGAAGTCCAATTTGAACTCTATTAGTTTTCACAAGTCATTCTCATCGGTCCAGCTGTGTTGGAACAAATCAGATGCCAATCGGTTAAGTATTTCTAATTTTGGACCCTTAAACCCGAGTTCAAATAGTTTGTCACTAATTAATTTGGTGATTGTGTATTTGAGCGTCGAGCACAAACTAGAAGTCCGATTTAAACTCTATCAGTTTCTACAAGTCTTTTTCATTGCCCCGGCCATGTTGGAATGAACAGAATGCTAATCAAATAGGTATTTCTAATTTTAGACTCCTAAACCAAGTTCAAATAGTTTCTAACTAATTAATTTAGCGATTGTGTATTTGAGCGTCGAGCGTAAATCGAAAGTCCGATTTGAACTCTATCAGTTTCCACAAGTCATTCTCATTGCCCCGACCGTGTTGGAACAAACTGACACTGATCAGATAAGTATTTCTAATTTTGGACCCCTAAATTTGAGTTCAAATAGTTTCTAACTAATTAATTTGGTGATTGTGTATTTGAGTGTCGAGCGCAAATCGAAAGTCTGATTTGAACTTTGTCAGTTTTCACAAGTCATTCACATCGCCCCAGCCGTGTTGGAACAAACTGAACGTCAATCAGATAAGTATTTCTAATTTTGGATCCCTAAATCTGAGTTTAAATAATTTCTAAGTAATTAATTTAGTGATTGAGTATTTGAGTGTAGAGCACAAACCGAAAGTCCGATTTGGACTCCGTCAGTTTCCACAAGTCATACTCATCGCTCTGGCCATCTTGGAACAACCAGAGACCGATCTGATAGGAATAATTTTGGACCCCCAAACCCAAGTTTTGATGTTTTCAACTTAGTGATTAAAAAATTGATTATTAGAATGGAGAAATTAAAATAAAATCTATTTACTCACATGAGGGGCCCGTGCTGATGTCGATGGTGGTGCCTGAGGAGGAATGCTGGCCTAGAAGAGGGGCCTAGGAGAGGACCAGAGGTAGATCCTGGGAGAGCTGGGTCTGGATAGCGTCAGACACTTGCGTTTGACCAGACAAGACTCTAAACCAAAGATCTCATATCAAATGAAGCCCATCACCTCACTGGGAGCAGTACTTGGGGCACCGAGCATAGTGAATGCATTAGTTGCATGTGAGCTTGAACTTGAGGTGCCAGATAACACCCTGCTCGTGTCCAGACTTTGCCTAAAACCATACACGTAGCCTTTCTTTGAGGAACTAGATGCCCAATCCAAACATTAGGATCTAACTGCGGCTGCTCCTCCTCCCCAACGTACTTGTCTGTCATCTGCTGGCTATATGACTCATACAAAAAACTAAATTCTCAATTTAATATTAATTTGTAATGAGGAAAAATAAATAGTGAATAGACTGTAAATACTTATCGCAACCTCCCGGGCTCTATCACTAATGTACTGATCTGTCCCCTTCTTATTATGCATCTTATCAAACACCTCCTGAAATGTCGGAGGCCGTTTTAGCTCAGCTCCTTTTCCTATTTTATAGAAAAACATTACATAAATGAGTATGTATATAAATAAAATATACCACAAACAGACATATGACTTACCAATCTGGACTGATGGGTCGCAAAGGAGACAAATCCACTTGTATGCTTGCTCGCCTCTAGATTGGCGGCCCAATTCACTTTTATTGTTGTGGAGGTTCCTTGCCATCTCTCCTCGGCCCATCTGTTGCACAAACCTTGCCAGTAATCTCTCCTCATCCATGTCGGTGCGGGCTCCCTCCAAAGAGTCGAGTCTAGACTCTGACAAACTCTGTGCATTTTTTCTCGCATTATTCAACATATGTTTAAAATTTGACCGGGCAGTGGCCCTCCATACCGATCGAGATTGCACCTTGTACGAGGGTCGCGTGAATCTATGATTGTTCTGTACATATAAGAGTTAGTTTACTGAATATAGGAGTAATAAAACAAATAGATTGAAATAAGAAATTACATACCAAGAACATCTGATACAACAACTCCTGGACGTCCATCAGGAAATCGTTGAATTTATGAATAGGCTTAGGAAAGTGTCCCTGAATTGATCTTGTGATGAATTGAGATGCCTGGGTGGGCTCTATTTTATCCATGTAATTATGTAACTTATTATAAATGAATTTATGAACTAAATAACTGCACTTAATATAAGATGCATATACATTTATTACGTATCTATTTATCCACACCTCCAGTAGAGTGCCATCATAAAAACTTCCTCCCCTCTCCTGTACACTAACAACATCCTCTGCCTGTTGCACCGTAGATGCACCTGCCATAGGAACTAGAGGCAGAAGCACTCGGTTCTGTACATACCTACTACCCTAGGAGGAGGAGGCGTAGACGGACCCGAGCCTGTAAGAATTTTAATGCCATAAATAATACAAGTGAATCAATGCACAAAGAAACTACAAATTTAAATATGCATACCTGTCGCAAGGGTAGGAAGCATAGGAGGCATAGGAGGACTCGATCCTGTTAGAATGAAAAATAAATAACAAAATATATAATCAATATGCAATTATGTACAACTTCAAAACAAGGCTTACCTGCTACTTGAGGAGGAGGCGCAAAAGGACCGACCCTATAACAATTTAAATGACATAAATAATATATATAAATAATACATAAAAAATACAACTTTAAATATACATACTTGAGGCCACAGAAGAACCCCTCCCACTACTCAACCTCCTCCGAGAGTTGGAGCCTAATTGTGCTCCACGCACCATATCTTCATAGGGAATATCAAAATTCATGTACATTAGTCAACTGCGGCTCATAAGTATTCAATTTAGACTTATGTTTAAGTTCGACAATCCCATACATTGTGTCATTTAGAATGGAATTTAGATCAAACCAATGACACTTGAACAAGAATATATTATTGTCTTGTCCTAGATTTGCAACTATAAGATGTTCTCTGCAATACCATAGTAGTCATATTCATTTTCATTGTACGTACTTTCTTTAACACATACGCTGCTATTCATGGTAGACTTACTCTGTCCATAGTCTCTTATGTGAAATTTGTATCTATTCACAATAAATCCAGGGTAGTTCTGTGCGATTTTTGATGGGCCATAGGCTATCTGACGAACTCTTTCATTAGTAATTAAATCTTATTCAACCTACATATAGAGAATCCTAGTTAAAAGGTGGATATAGCTTATCTTTCATATTCTTTGAGCATGTACACTTACGCATTTTTTTAGCCATAAGGCCAATGACTTCTCTCATTCTTTTTCAACCTGATAATCACTGAGATGTGGATTTTTTTTAATTATTTTTGAATCAAATTGTCTACAATATGAATGGAAGACCACCTTCAATAGCTAGAAGAAGGGCAAAGAAGTTATATACACAATAAATTGTGAGTTCAGGACTTACTCAACATAACACTCAAGCTCAACACAATTTAAAAGAATATATATCTCTAAGGCGCATAACTCTCTATCATCCAGCATGCGAGTTCAAGAACGACCGAATGCACGTCCAAGATGATTAAATATGGAGAGTCAATCTGAACACACAGATTCCCCTCCATCATCATTATGTGGAGGTTGAGTATGGCGAATTTGTATGTCTGCCTCAAAGTACATCGAACAAAAGTTTGAGATTTCTTCCATAATGTATGCCTCAGTAATAGAACCCTCCACTTTGGCTTTATTTCAAATTTTCATTTTGAGGTCATGAATACACCTACATCAACAATGTACAAGACAAATGGCAAACATATCATACATAGGGTGCAATTCTAAGAAGAAAAAAGTTAATATTCACATATACCTCTCAAATGGATACATCCATCTATATTGTACTGGCCCTCCGACTTTAACTTCATATGGTAGATGTATGAGCAAATGCTCCATCGAATCAAAGAATGCAGGCAGAAATATCTTCTCCAACTTGCATACGATGGTGACCAAATTCTGTTCAATGGTTTGCATATCCTGAAGCCTGAGTTCTGATGCACACAGAATTGTGAGAAATCAACTCAACTCAGACAATGCTCCCCGTAGAGGCTTCGGCAACATGTCATGAAATGCAATGGGTAGCAACGTTTGCATGAACACATGACAGTCATGACTCTTCATTCCATATATTTTTCCCTCATTGACGTTGACACAATGAGCAATATTAGACACATAACCTCTAGGAAATCTTAAATGTTTCAGCCATTGGCACACTTTCTATACTTGTCCACCTCCAAGCACATAAATTGTTTTTGGTTTAATTGATTTCCCATTTACTTCAACAAGTTCTAACTCTGGACGTTTACAAAGCATGGACAAGTCCAAACGTTCATTCTCCTTGTCCTTTGTTTTACCTTTTATGTCCATAACAACGTTGAACACATTATCAAAGACATTCTTCTCGATATGCATCATGTCTAGATTAAGTCGCACAAGAAGAGTTGACCAATAAGGTAGCTCCCAGAAAATGCTTCTCTTTACCAAGTTGTGCTCCTTCACAAAACCTGAAAGGTGTCGTGTACTCCCCATCAGTTGTGTGATATCTAGCAATTTTTCTACACGTGCTGCCATATAATGACTAGACAACCTCTCGAACATAACATCATCTCGTTCCATTCTGTTCTTTAGGAATGTGCTTTTTTGTCTTCTGAGCTAAAAACTGCTGATGACAATCAGACCAGCATGACTTCCCACCATGTTTAACTACAAATGATTTGGTATTATCTATGCAGTAAGGACACGCTAGCCTCTCATGTGTGCTCCAATCGGATAGCATTCTATATGCAGGAAAATCACTTATCGTCCAAATGAATACTGCCCTTATGTAGAAATTTTACTTTCTAGATGCATCATAAGTGTTGACCCTCTCAGTTCATAATAATTTCAGTTCATCAATCAATGATCACAGATAGATGTCTATATTTTTTATAGGACTTTTAGGACCATAAATCAATAAAGATAGGAACAAATTATCTCGCTTCATGCACATGCTTGGAGGAAGGTTATATGGTGTCATGAACACTGACCAATTGGAGTAGGAAGCCACTGAACCTCCAAATAGATTGAATGCATCAGTGCATAAACCAAGTCTCACATTATGCGACTCCTTTAAGAAGATAGGATGAGCATGGCTGAAATGAGTCCAAGCTTCATCATCTGAAGATGACTCATAATATCCTCGGCACGACATACTCTTTCTGCATGCCATCTCATATGTCGATCTATCTTTGAGGATATATACATCCGTTACAGTCTGGGTGTGAGGGGAAAATACCACAATGACGCATAAGGTATATCCTTTTGCTTAGAATTGGCCAGCCGAGGCAAGAAGTCAAGGGTGGACTTTATTTGGAACTTTGAAAAGGCAATGATTGTCTAAACCTAGGGTCCTACTTGGCAGGAGCAAGTATATATAGACGTGAGGTATGGATGGCAAGAGATAGCTTGTCTAAGTTTTGAGGGTTTTTTTTTAACCACAGAATGCATAGATGGATTTAGAGAATGTATAGTAAAAAGAGGATTTCTTGAAAGAGCAGAGATGGAACTCCCCCTTCTTGCCATTTTGACATTTTGACTTCATTCATTTTCATTTTTTTACCACATTACTGACCCAAGAGCCCTTTCAGGTTTTCACTGGAGTCAGCCCCTTCTTGTTTTTGCCTACGCACCCTTTTGGGTTTTCATGTAGCAGGATTCCCAATTTTGCCCACGACGCCCTTTCGGGTTTTCATCGTGGTTGGATTTTTCTTGTCCTTTTTACCTCTACTCGGCAGTGAAACCAGAGTAGGTCCGACAGGCATCTCTATTTTGAACCCTTTTGTTCATCATTTTTTTGTTTTATCATTTCATGTTTTTTGTATAGAAATGTCGCAGGATATGCATTGCGAAGATACATTCAATAGTGTACCCTCAGAGTTCTGGGACATTAAAGACTGGAGGGTGTATGTCTTCAAGGCAATGTCAAATTTAGCTTCATGAGTTGTTGGATCCTCCTGACGTTGAAGCATAATGACGCCATCTTGAACCATCGACCACTGTGAAGGTGGCTCCACCATATTGACTTAGGGGGTCTTAGGCATGGAATGTCAAAGCTCAATGTTAGATCTGGATCACCATAAAAAAAAAGGGATGTGATAATATACAGTTCCTGCAAAATAATCTGGTTATATAAACATCGAACATGGTAACCTGATTTTAACTCTTAAATCCTCGGAGATCTCACTTGGTAATTGTCCCATGGGCTGAGATCGAACTACAATGCTTATCTTGTAGTTGCAGCTCCTCGGAGATGGATGTTTATACCCTTGGAGACCTCAGATGCAGTATTGATACCACAAATTGAGGATGGACTACGGCACTTATCCTATAGTTGTTGCTCCTCGGAGAATGGTTTGTCTTGTATCCCTGGAGACCCCAGATGTGGGAGATATTCCACAAACTGAGAATGAACTACAACACTTATTCCGTAGTTGCTGCTCCTTTGAGATGGATTCTTATATCCTCAGAGACCTCAGACACGACATTAATCTTACGATCTGAGGCTGGACTACGGTATTTATCTCGTAGCTGCAGCTCCTTGAGGATGGATTCTTATACCTTTGGAGACCTCAGACGTGGTATTGATCCCACGAACTGAGGCAGGACTACGGTATTTATCCCGTAGTTGCAGCTCTATGAAGATGGATTTTTATATCCTTGGAGACCTCAGACGCGGTATTAATCCCACAAACTGAGGTTGGACTACGGTATTTATCTTGTAGTTGCAGCTCCTGGAAGATGGATTCTTATATCCTTGGAGACCTCGGATGCGGTATTAATCCCACGAACTGAGGCTGGACTACGGTATTTATCCTGTAGTTGCAGCTCCTGGTAGATTGATTAAGAGTTTGAGTACGAGAGCCCAACACGTGAGCAGAGAGACTCGACTTCTTAAATCAAATGTTTTTTTTTATTTTGTGCATTTCTTTTGTTCTGTTCATTTTCGTCATTAAAAAAAAAATTTTTGAAGGAAAATCATTTCATCCTATTTTCAATCATTTCATTTTCTCCATTGATCATTTTTTGACTTTATTTCATTATTTTCTATTCATTTCATCTTTTTTATGTATGTCTTTTAGGGACCTCAAATGTGGTAAAACATTCCACAAAAGGAGGCTGGATTACGGTACTTGTCCCGCAGTGTCTGTTTATAGGAGGTCAATTTTGATTTATATCTTTGGAGACTCTAGATGTGAGAAATATTCCACAACTGAGAATGGACTGTGATATTTGTCTCGCAATTGCTGCTCCTTTGAGATCAATTTCTTTTGTATCTCTGGAGACCCCAGATGTGGGAGACGTTCCACAAACTGAGAATGGACTACGGCACTTACGCCACAGTTGCTGCTCGTTTGAGATTTGTTTGATTTGTATCCAAATTGAGAATGGACTACGGCACTTATCTCTGGAGACCCCAGATGTGGAAAATGTTCCACAAATTGAGAATGGACTACGGCACTTGTTCCGCAGTTGCTGCTCCTTTGAGATTAATTTGATTTGTGTCTCTGAAGACCCCAGATGTGGGAAATGTTCTACAAACTGAGAATGGACTATGGCACTTATTCCGCAGTTGCTGCTCCTTTGAGATTAATTTGATTTTGAATCCCTGGAGACCCCAGATGTGGGAAATGTTCCACAAACTGAGAATGGACTACGACACTTATTCTGTAGTTGCTGCTCCTTTGAGATTAATTTGATTTTGAAATTATTTTGCTTTAAATGTTTTTTTTAGTTAGTTTTGAAAATGTTGGGCACAAAGGCCCGATTTGAAATCGTGAGGGTGTGGGAGCCCAATTTTGAAATTGTGAGGGCGTGGAAGCCCAATTTGAAATTGTGAGGGAGTAGAAACCCAATTTTGAAATAATTGGACAGAGAGGCCCAGTTTGAAAACATGAAGGCGTGGAAGCCTGATTTTGAAATTCGTGGACACAGAGACCCAGTTTGAAAACATGAAGGCGTGGAAGCCTGATTTTGAAACATGTGGGCCCAAAGACCCACCTTGAGAATATGAGGGCGAAGTAGCCTGATTTTTTATTTTTTTTTTTGAAATGTGCGGACACAAGGGCCCAATTTAAAAGCACGAGTTGGAGTTTTGAAACATGGGTTTCAACACGTGGCTGACAAATATGAATTTTGAAATGCTATTGGCAAATTGTCACTTTTGAAATATGACTTTTGAAACATGATTGGCAAATTACTAGTTTTGAAATATGTCTTTTGAAACATGATTGTCAAATTACCAGTTTTGAAATATGTCTTTTGAAACATGATTGGTAAATTGCCAGTTTTGACATTTGTCTTTTGAAACATAATTGGCAAATTGCTAGTTCTGAAATATGTCTTTTGAAACATGATTGGCAAATTGCCAGTTTTGAAATATGTCTTTTGAAACATGATTGGCAAATTGCCAGTTTGAAATATGTCTTTTAAAACATGATTGGTAAATTGCCAGTTTTGAAATTTGTCTTTTGAAACATAATTGGCAAATTGCTAGTTCTGAAATATGTCTTTTGAAATATGATTGGAAAATTGCCAGTTTTGAAATATGTCTTTTGAAAATTGATTGACAAATTGCCAGTTTTGAAATATGAGTTCTTTTGAAATTATGAGTGGCAGACTTGCCAGTTTTAAAAACATGATTTTTTTAAAAAACATGATTGGCGAGACGCCACTTTTAAAATATGAGTCATTTTGAAATCATGAATGGCAAGCTTGCCGATTTTAAAATATCGGTTTTGAAAATATGATTGACAATTTGCCAATTTTTTTAAAATGCAGATGACACCGGAATAAGGATAAATCCTTCATCAACTTTATTAGGGATCCGAAAAGAGAATATGCACTCAAAATCCGGTAAGAAAACCCATGTATGAGTATGTACATAAACTGTGAAAGCCCGATGCGGTGTGACCATGCGGGCTCATATCATCGCCCTGTAGAAAATATGCAATTTTATTGAGGTATTATTTGTCTCAGAACCATAGTCCGACTAGCGGTATGGTTGGCCTATTTATTTTTTGTTGCTCGTCATCGACGATAATACCTCAGGTGGCCCTAAAAGATCCGATCGAGACCGCCTCAATGTTCGGGTCTCATGTTCGATGGTCAGTGTGACTATCTCAGCGAGAAACTTTTTTTTCTTTTCTCTTTTCATCATTTTTTTTGAATGAGTATTTACATGAATGGACATTACACGTCCGACCAACGTCTGCCTCAGAATAACTCAATCTCGACGAGCTGGCTCTTATTTATTTGCTTGTGATGGGCCGAAGATCTTGAGGTTTCTTCAAGATACGTGAATTTCCTCTGTGCATTGAGCATCTTGAGTTGCCTATGCTTTCCTGTCTTGAATATTATTGGTTGCATCTGCCCCCCATGTTGGCTGGTCGTGCTGCCGTATGTTCTTCTTTTTTATTGCATTGAAGCCCCATGAGGGCGTGGCGGGTCCACCTTGTACTCGTCCACTTGCAGTTCTTTTCTTATCAAGACATCAATTTTATCTTTGAGGTCATAGTAGTCCTCTGTAACATGCCCCGGTAGTTGATGATATAAGCAGAACCGAGGATCGTCTTTCTTCTTGATGTCCTCTGCCCTTCTAGGCTCGGGTGGGACGATTTTGTTATGTCGACGGGTCCATTCAAAGAGAGTCTGTGTCTTATCTTTTGGAAATGAGTATGGCTTTTGCATCTTCTCTTGTAATGAACACTTTTTACTTTGCTTCATCGGCCTGGCAGAAGAGGAGCCAGCTCCACTCTTTTGTTGTGTAAAGGCTTTGAGGTTCACAGTATGAACATCTGTAGGTGTTGGCCTTTTCCAAGCAGTCTGTTTTCCTGACTTGATGCATAGGTAGGAGTATATTTGGAAAGGAATTGTTCGATCTCGGCCACAACTTTGTTTAGCCGGCCAAAGGACTTGATCTCGACGCCGATCATCCTTTCTAGAATATGCCTGCCCAGGTTTTGCTTGCAAAATTGAACGGCGTCCTCTGGATGTAGTGGTCGTCTGCATCTCATGCTGAGATCTCTCCACCTTTTGATATAATCTACAGCTGACTCGTTATCTTGTTGTCTGGTTGTATATAACTCGACCAGTGTGATTTCTCTTTCAGCAACATAGAATCTTTCTATAAACTTCCTTTGCATATCTGGCCAATCCATAATGGACGCGACTGGTAAATTTGAATACCATTCGAAAGCCAGTCCAGTCAGGGAAGACCCAAAGAATTGGAGCAAATATGACTCATCAGTAGCCAACTCCCCCATGATGTTAACATAGCATGCAACATGCTCTTTAGGCGATCCTTGCCCTTTGAATTTTTCAAACTTTGGTGGTTTGCTGATGCCAGGAGGAAGTCTTTTTGTAGCATGATGCACAAGGTACAGAACCTGGTAGATGTCAAATGGGGTTTGATTAGCATTCCCCTTTCTGCCAGTTTCGCTTCTATCATTTGTTCCAACATTTGTCTATTCATAATCGGTGCTTAGACCACATTTGGATGAGGAGGATCCGACTGCATCTGAGCCATAGTGGCAGGCCCTTGATGTGTTGCTTGGCGGGCTATGGGCTGCCCTGGGGTTGTTTGACATGGGATGCCCCTAGCATTGTCTGGTGTTGGCTGGAGTCTTGTTAGATGCAGTAGAGTGTCGGGGAAGTTAGTGTCAACTTGCAATGTTTTCACTGTGCCCCCTGCTTCTCTTAGTGCAAGAGCATGGGCATCTCTTTCTTCAATTTTCTTCTTTAGCATTTCAATTTCTTGTTGGTATTTTTGTATCAGTGCTGTCACAGCAGGATCATGTGCAGACATGGTAGGGATGTCAGATATCACCTCACTTGGAGCCCCTGCTGGAGGGATAGGTGACAGATTGTTGATATTATCAACTTCTATTATATCTGCAGCCCCTTCTTGGGCCACTGAGACTATCGGGGCTTTGCCCCTAACTTCTTCCCTCCTGACAGGAGGATTTGGCCCTTCATTGAGCTTTGGTAATTCATCTTGTTCAGTAGCTAGTACCCCATGTCGACTGACCACACTAGTCATATAACATGTGTATATCTGCAGAGCTTTGCTCGCTCCTTTTGCCTTTTCATATTTTGCCATTCTTCCAGATGTTTGTAGTTTCTCGGCCTTTCCTTGACATGTATCATCTAGTTGCATTGGCCTCGGCATTATAGGAGATTCATCCCCCTGCCCTTGTGCTTCATGAGCTTGCTCAGTTGAGTTGGTTGCCGCTCTAGACATCATGGGTTTGGCAAATAGTGAAGAGGCATTTTTGGCCATTGGGGGTAAGCAGGCTGAAGAGGAGATCTGTGCTTCTTTGACTTCCAACTTGGGAATTATGTGTCTATTGAAGGGTGAAGGGTGCCCCCATTATTCGTCCTCTAGCTGAGGCTCTTGTCGGACTTCAAATTGTATCTCCTCAAATAGTTGTTGGTGGAGAGAAATCATATTCACAGTCTTCTGTTGAGCTGAGATTTCATGCGGACGTGGTGAATATACCCTGTACTCGCCCATTTGCAGCTCTCCCTTCTTGATCAAGGATTCCATGATATCCTTGAATACATAGCAGTCTTCTATGGTATGCCCCAAGACTTGATGGTATGAGTAGAATAAAGGATCATCCTTCTTTCCTGCCTGCTCAAATCTTTTGGGCATCGGCAGTGTAATTTTGTTGTATTCAGTTGCCCATTCAAACAATACCCTTGTCTTTTCCTTAAGGAATGAATAGGGTTTTCTAACTTTATCTTGGAAAGGAATAGTACTCCTCGAGCCTTTGGTCTTGGTACTAGAGGATCCAATCGTAGATTTGTTTGTATTTCTCAACAGCTTGAAGGCCTTAAGATCTTCAGTGTGTACCTCCTTTTTGGCAGGCTTCTTATCAACTAATTTGCCCCTTTGTCCCACAGATGAGCTACTGGGATATCCTGTCAGAAATGCCTCAATTTCTGCCACAATATTATTTGTCTTGTCACCTTCAGACTTCCCCTGTTTGTCTAGCCGATCTGCTATAGATGCTGCCAGGAGATTTGAACGTGAATGTCTGCTCGATAAGGATGCACGAGGCGTCATCTTACAAGGTGCATCTAGAGTCAAATGCCCCATTGCATCAACATAGTGCATATCATGACATATGGGGTATGGAGCTTGGTGAGTATTAAGTGTGGTAGGAGTACTATCATACGTTTCTGTTAATTTCACCAAGCTGCTCATCAGTGCTGGATCTGTTAAACTCAAGCGATTGTGAGCTGACTGTAGCGTTAACCCTTTAGCTTGTGGAAGCTCTTGCCCTATTGATTGTTTCGATGTCTCTTGACATGGATTCAGGGGTGAAATTCCCCCAGTGTGGGTTGACATCGGTCGTGTCATTGTTGGTGGAATTTGGGGAGGGCTGATGCTGCCTTGCAATGCTTTGACTATGCTCTCTTTGCTCTTTAATGCCATGATATATTCATCTCTTTCTTGAATTTGCTTTCTCAACATTTCAACTTCCAGCTGACATTTTTGTAACAAGACGATCGCAACAGGATCATGTACAGACATAGTAGGGATGTTGGCTGTTGCCCTAACCGAAGTCTCTTTCAAGGAAATAGGTGGCAACTTGTTATCTTCCTCAAATATCATTGTTGTTCCAGTTGCTTTTCTGACTATTAGAGTCTTTGGATCTTTACTTATGGTCTTTCCCTTTCTTGCGAGAGAGTCTGACCTTTGAGTAAACTCTAGCAGTTCCTCTTCTTCTTGAGAGAAGGCCTCATAGTGACTGGACATGCCAGCCATATAACATGTGAGAATGTGTGAGGTGTCACTTTTCCGCTCTACCCTTCTTGTCGGCTTAGAGGAAAATTTGAGCTTTTAGAGGATGGAGACTCTAGAGTTTCCTTCCTCTCAAGCCAGTGGTTGAGAGTAATACTTCTTCACCCTTTCTTCTTGTTTCCTTCCATAACTTAATTTTGCTCTTCCTTTCTTTTGCCTTTTATCATTTTCCTTTTCATCTTCATATTTACAATATGATAGACCATCTTGGGTTGCTCCCCTAGTTTGCAGTGAGCATTGATGTCCCAGAAAAGTTTTTGTTGGATCGTAAGCATAGTTGGACACGATCTGATCAACCCCATTGGATGCTTGTATAAATGGAGGGACAAATATTGGACCCCTCCTCTGCAGCAGAGGCATGTGAGCCAGACGTTCCAGATTGGCTGTCTTGTTGTGGTATACAGTGTAATGGAAAATACTCCCTTGTCGTGCATATGATTTGAACACTTGCACGGAATTTGCTTGATCTAGATGATCAGCATCTATTTTTCCCTTTGCATTTGTCTCACTATCTTTGTCATGTTGTCGCTTCACTGGTTGAAGGGCTTGGGTCTTCTTAGGTACCCAAACTTGCTTGAATTTAATTGGCTTTGGGGCCAATTTGTTTTTGAAGGTGTTATACATCTCTTTCTTTCCCTCTAATGCTTGGAAAGAATTTCTTATTGGCACAGTTGGAACCACTTGATCTCGTTCTATTATAGCACGGCTGCTCTGCAGATGGATTCTGACATCACCGACCAGTATGCTCTTTCTAGAGCCGGAGACACGTGCTTTGAGGGGAGTAGTTGTTGTAGCCTTCCTGGCACTAGCTTGATGCCCCCTGGGTCTCTTGGCCTTCTCAGCACTACCTTGTTGCCCCCTGGGTCCCTTGTCGCTTCTTTCGTTGCCACGGTTCATATGATGGACTTGGAAACTTAGCTCCTTTACAGTCACTTCAGCTTCAGCTCTAGCTTCTTGGTGCAGTATGTTGACGAAGGCAACACCCAAGAAGTTGGGGAATTCCACGACAGGGGGAAAGCTTCCAAAGCGAGTTGGTACGGCAAGGTAGCCATACCGGGCATGGTCCCAAACAATTTGCAGTATGAACAGTACTTCAGCCATATGTCTGTTAGTCACTTGCAAGTTAGTTCAAACCAGCAGTCAGTATGGAGTATGAAGGCCACAAGGCTTTCTATTCTGGCGAAGAGATGAAGGGAAGCTTGGTCCCACCGGGCGTGCCACGCTGTGGAAATGGATTTTTATGATCCATCACAAAAATATTTTAAATTTAAAAGTATTTATCATGTTCTCATGTGTGTACCCGCGTATTACAAATTCAAGTCCCGTTTAGTGCTAAATAAGTCACTATAATGAAAGATGAATCGGTAATCGCGGAGCGCAGGCGTTCCAGTCACCGAAGTAACATGTTCTACGTCCGAGAGTCGAAGGACTTTAAGTCTATTCGCGCACCATTTGACTTCATCAAACGAAAGTGGAGATCGAGTCGATACCAACATCTCGCCGTTGCCTAAGAGCAACGACGTTAATTACATCCCTCTAAGAGGGAAAACCCTTGATTAATCGCCAGAATAAAGAGTCTCGTGGCCTTTAACGGAAACATCCGACAAAAGATATGCGTAAAAATGCAAATCTAGTTGTGTCTAACACGAGATGACCAGAATATAACACTCGATGCATTTTTTTAGAATTTATTGACAGGGTTATTGAGGTGGTTTCAACATTATTTAATTTGATTTGTTTTCTTTTGGATTTTCTATTATGTTTGGTCTTTTATTGGGGTTACCTTTTTATTTATTGATCTTTTGGTTTAATCTAGTTTTAATTGTTTGATTTGATGTGGGGCTTTTATCTAATTTCAAATGTCCTTTCATTTATTTCCCTTGATTTATTTGAATTCGTAATTTATTCAGACACAACTGAACTGAATTGGAAGGATATATTATTTAGATTATCACTTTTTACCCATCCATGAATATTTGATCACACTCAGATAGTCATTTATGATGTGTTTATACAATTTGCTGAAAATTTCGGTAGCATCTCCCCACACCTATCTGATATAACAAAATTATTTATTGATTAAGAAATTTTCTTAAACACTTATTTCTAAGTGGTTAAGAAAATTTTCAAAATCAATAAAGGTATACTAGAGAGGACTGAGAAGATGTAACCGAAATTTTCAACAAGTTCAACAATACAAACATATATAGTAAATGACCACCTCAGTGCGATCAAACATTCAGAGACTGTCCAAAACGGGACAATTCAAGGCTTTGAGTTAGATATACATGTTCTCATCATTGAAAATGAGACTCGTGCACATCAATCCTAAAGTCTTGAACGAGAAGGTTCATTGACACGGGCTTAACACACTCTCATGAGGTGTGTGTAGTGTTAAGTTGTTATACATGCATAGATCAAATTTAAATGCCACATAAATATGAAAGGAAAATGAAAACAAAGTCTTACATATGAATAAGTACAATACTAAACCAAATTCACACATACATGTAAATGAATTTCATTAAAGTAAGAAGTACAATACTAATCACTAAACTGAAAGTAAACAATTAAAGCAATCCATATAATAGTGTTTTATTGAATTAAGTTCGAATCAAGGATCTAATGTCTACAAAAAAATGTTTGTACTCAATTATTTTTCCTAAATTGGGATGTATACCGCATTGGTGTTTCCATTTGGCTTCCTTACATCTCATATTTCAATATGTAAGTATATGGGATTTCTATTAATAAGAGTTGTTTGGGGTTAAAGCCCCATTTATATTGCTATGTCTTGGAGGGCACATATCCCATTTGAATTGGGATGCACATTTTGTTGGGGTTTGCATTGGCTTATTGAATTCCTCATGCTCTGGTGGGATATGAGAAATTGAATCCATAGTGGAGTGATGTTGCAGGACACACTAATTGTTGGATCGGATATTCGGTAATGACATAATCTAGAAAGGGGGGGGGGGTTGAATAGATTTGCAGCGAAAACTTAAGTAATTAAAAATTACTTCTAAATTAAGAGTTCTATCCAATTAAAACCCCACAGATATGATGCAATGTGTGTGATTAAAATGTCTGAGACATTGTATCAAATAGTGTGTGTAAGTGTATAACATATGTAGTAAAATCCCTATGCATGCATCTAGCGCAGAAATAGCAAACCACAAGTCAAAACACAATGCACAAGGGATTTTTTGGTGGTTCGAAAATCACCTCCAGTGACTTCTACATCCACCCCTCACACAGTGAGGCCACACTACTCAAAACCCTGAGTACAATGAGCACAACGGCTCACATATACACATCAGAGCACGACGGCTCCAACACACCTGGAGATAGGCACGAAGACCTACTCCATAGACCACTTGTGAGCACGACGACTCACAAGCACCAACCGGAGATGAGCACGACGACTCACTCCACTGGGCAAGAGCACGACGACTCTTCCCAAGACCCCTAAGCACGACGGCTCAAACACCTAAGCACATAGTGCTCAACCTCTGGAACATGACAGATCCAGAAACCTTCTAGAACAAGTCCAATTAGGGAGTAGATCCTCTAGCATGATCTATCATAGTACAATTGTAAAGATAAAATAGACACAATCAAGTGATCTGTGTAAAATGCTTACACAGATCACACACAATGAATTGTTCTGAAAATACAGAATAGAAGAAGGAAGAAATCTTCTCTTTGGCTCGGGATCTGATCTTCACGATCTCAGATCCAAATCTCCTTCTTTCTTGTTGCTACCTCTGTTTTGCCTTCTGGCTTCTTCTTCTTCTCTCTCTCTTCTCTTCTGCTGCTCTGCTTCTCTTGGCGGCACTCTTCTTCTTCTCTCCTGGGCCCTCCTCTTTTTGGCCTCTTTCTGCGCTCTTTCTTAGCCGCACTTGCTGGATACCTTTATTGCAAAGGACAAGAGCATATTTATAGCCATAATCATGTGACCTAGGACTTGAGAACGCGTGAGTACCAAGTACCCCAAGTAAGACACACACATGATATTCTGCACAAATAGCATCGTTAATTAGTCAAGAGAGAAAGGCAATCGATGTTTAAGTTAACTAATAAAGCAATCCATGTTACGATAATTGATGTAAAACATGAGGCAATCAATGTTTGATTGACTGTCAAATTATAATATGAATGCACGAAGTCTCAACACTTCGACTGGCTAAGATATGACATGAATATACGAAGTCGCAGCACTTTGACTGGCCAAGTGTAAATCGTGACATCTGAAGTCAAGGTGCTTCGGATGGTAGAGATACAACGTGAATATACAAAGTCCCAGTGCTTTGACTGAGAAAGTGTAAATGTGAACATCCGAAGTGTTGGTCGAAATTAGTCTTGATCGGTCAAAGTGACTTCATCATATCTGAAGCTTAGCTTCGTATATGATGAAATTCTAGTTCGTCATATCTGAAGTATAGCTTCGTTTATAACGAAGTTACACTGCGTCTAACAAAGAACAAATGAATACATCCGAAGTCAGTGTTGAATTTTGTCTTAATCGGTTGAAGTGACTTCGTCATATATGAAACTTCCACTTCGTCATATCCGAAGTCTAGCTTCGTTTATGACGAAGTTACACTTCGACTAACATAGACTAAAACTGTACATCCGATGTCTGTGCTTCGGCTTACTGTGACTAAATGTGAACATCTGATGTTCCTATAAGCATGATTTCAATGTGGCCAGTCAATCTATGAATTGCAATGATGAATTAAAGGATATGCAACATGAAAACACTTATGATTTAACATCAAAACATTGTGAATGTTGTCATGATCATTATATGTACAATAGATGTGTACAACATGTCATTGTCAAGATGTGTGCAATATGTCATCATCCAAATACACAACATAACAATCTCTCACATATGTACAATATGATATCATCAGATTGTGTACAATATGTCATCATTAAAACACACAACTAAACAATCTCCCCCTTTTTGATAATGACAAAACATGACAACATTCTTTCACAAAATAATAAAATTTCTCCCCCTTTTTGACAACATCAAAAGAGTGAGATGAACATGCAAGGTACTAAATTTCTCCCCTTTGTAATTTTTCTCCCATTTAAACAAATTCTCCCAAAATCAAGAGGATGAATAGAGGTCACAAAACACACAATATACTGAATTCTCCCCCTAAGTGAAACAACTCTCCCCCTTTGACAGTATCAAAGTTGTCCACCACCAACTAAATGGAGACCAAAATAAATGATGTGAAACCAATAGGAGTGATGAAACCAATTGATTGGGGCGTGTAATCAAAGATCAACAATAGGTTGCTCCCTCTCAATATAAGATTGTATTGCTAGGAACACAAACAATTTGATTTTGAAGGAGTCATGAAGGTATCAAGGTACACAATGATTTTAGTATATGAGAGATAATATAATTGTACCATTCATAATGTGCAGCAAGGGTTAAAAATAAAGATATTTTTATTGGGTTCTTATGTCAGTTCTTTATCATCAAAAGTCACTTTAGAAATTTTATTTACAAATGTGACATGATTTGTGTGACCTAAATTGAGTTGTCAAGAGTGTATATCATTAGAAAATCAAAGTTTTAATCTTAACACAATGTAGAATAACAATTTAACATTTTTGAACAACATGAATTTTATTTTAGGTTAGCTGCACTCTAGACACCTTTGTCTTTTTCTTTCCATTTCTTTCATTTGAGAAATTTTAGGAAATTTAGAAAAGAAGATTTAATTCATATTTTTTTGTGCAAGCACACACACTTACCCAATGCAGGAGTGCCTGACTACTAGGCATGCTAATCATTTGTTTGCTTCTTATTGAACAGAGATAACTTAGCAACACCTTTCGACTCAAGTATTTCAACTACGCCTCAAATGGAATAACCTAGTTATTCAGTGTTCTAATCATTGATCTACAATTTTTCTTAAAATATTCTTTTTCCTTAAAAATCTTTTCTTTTAGTTTTTCAAGATTTTTCTTTTGAGTGTCAGGTAGCTTTTTATTTTAATAAATCATGGTTTTGAGTTGTTAAAATTTTATTCTTATCATTTGTTAAAAACAAAACTTTAATATTTCTTGTGATATAAAACTCAATACTACTTATATGTCTAATTAAAGTGTTTTGCAATAAAAGTATAAAATAACATTTGAGGATAAAGATAGACACATGACTCTTAATCTTATTTTTCATCTTCATGTTTAATCCAAGAGCACAAATATTCCAGATATATAAAAGTTTTTTCTCATATAAATATATCAATGGAATCTTGAATGGATTCATGAAACATGAAGAGGTCAAATGATAAACCAAGAGTTTTTGAAACTTGAGATGGTTCTAAAAGATTGGAGAGATTAAGATGGAATCATATACACACAGAGTAAAGATGTGTGAGTTCATTCCAAATGAGAGCAAATATAAGAAATTCTGATCAGATATCATTCAAAGTGTTGATGATTGAGATTGTGAACATGATTGTTTTATTTCATACAATATGAGCATCATCAAAACACCACAACAATCTCAAAATTTTAGATGATTTGTCCTCAATTCATCTTTTAAGACAGATTCAAGAATAGCATTTCTGAAGAAACTATGTCGACACATGATCTTTAATATGTCGACACGACATTGAAAACCTATTCCAAACACAACAACAATAGACTGGTGTCAACACAATTTCAAGTGTGTGTCTACCTGGTGATGATCTAAAGCAATTGGTGTTGACACATGTCTAAATGTGTGTCGACTTGATTATGTTCAGAAGCAAGATGTGTCGACACATGAGTAAATGTGTGTCGACCTTCATGAATTCTCAAGCATAGAGCAGCTAGTGTCGACAAAAGTTCAAATGTGTGTCGACCTGGTGACGATCAAGAGCAACTGGTGTTGACACATGTTGAACTGTGTGTCGACTTGGTTATGATCAAAGTTAATTGGTGTTGACACATGTTGAACTATGTGTCGACTTGGTTATGATCAAAGTCAATTGGTGTCGACACATAGTCAAATGTGTGTCGACACAAGAGCATCAAAACTCAAATAGAAAGTAGTAATGAATAACTAGTGTCGACACATGTCCAAAAGTGTGTCGACCTGATTTTGATCAAAGTCAAATTTTCTAAGTTTTTCCAATTTCAAAAAGTTTTGACATTTATTGAGCAACATTTTCAAAGACATTTTGCCCTTTCCAAATTTACACCCCCTTAGCATGTGCATGATATGAAAAAGTTTGTAAGCAATTCAAACATGATTATGCACAGGAATCATGAGCACATTTATGCAAGCATGACGACACAACATGATTCCAATTGCTAAGGTAAATTGTCATTTTGGGGCAGCAGCATAGCAAACATGACAAATTTTTATTTTTCATTTATTTCTCAGATAAAACTCTAAGAGTATGCTCTAACACGATCAACATAATTGTGAAAAGATAGGAGAGTTTACCTGAACAGTCTTTATTTATTTTTCAAGGATTTTACCTGTGGTCTTCAATTTTTTTTGTCTTGCATAGCCGTTGTCTTGATTCCAGATGGACAGGTATGGCTACATGGCTCATTAGCTTGCTGATCAAGCTAGCTTTGGGACCCACACTTGCTTGGGTCCTGCAATGAAATCAATGTTAGAATGTAACAATGACTTCTGAATTCACAAAGATTTTATTTTTGGTATAGATGTATTTTTATAATTAATAGAACTTTCAGTAGTATTAGTTCTAGACTTTTCTTAGTCTTGTTCAATGCATCTATGTTTTCATGAGATTTTCTATTTTTTATTTTTATTATAAACAACTATAGAATTATATTGTGTAGTATTCATGTTGATAGGCACATAAAATTTTTAAACTTTTTCAGTATGAACATGATGTTTATTCCTATGTGGATGAACATATGTATGAGCATGGGGCTTAGGAGCATGCACAAAATTATCATTTCTATGCCAACAGTCTCGAGAAATGTGACCATGTTTATGACATGTGAAACATTTGACTAGTTTGGCATGTTTATCGACCTTTTCATTTCTAAACCTGCAATATTTGGCAAGATGACCAGGTTTATTGCAATTAAAACATATAGAAAAATTTCTTGCCTGATACTTACCCTGGCATGAGTACATGTGCCGGAACCCTCTTTTTCTTTGAGGAGACCTTACCTTTTGATAGCTCCTAGCATGATGTGGAGTTGGAGCTTACCTTGGAGCTTTCCATATTTGTGGAGAAGATGGAGGAATCCTGTGCAAAGTCTTTTATTTTCCTGTTTCAATTTTCTTGTTTTACATAAAGATATGATTCTTCTTGATATGAGGATTTTTCTGAATAAGAACTTTCATTGGTTTTTCATTAACGATAGAGGAGTTATTGTTAGCAGCAGCTTTGACAAATATTATTTTGGTTTTCTTTTCATTTTTCTTATTTTTCACATAATCAAGATTTTTATTTACAGCATTCTTGAGTTCATTTTGCAGCCTTTGTTTTTCAGCTTTTAATGCAACAACTTCTTTTTCTAAAATTTGAAATTTGTTTAGCATGACATCCCAAATTATTTTTCATCTTATTCTTTTTATTTTTAAATTGAACAATTTATTTTTCCAAATCAGCAGTTTTATTCTTTAAACTCCTGTAATCACTGTTTAATGGTTTGTCATGCAACATGCATTCAATCTTCTTTTTCAATAATAATTTATTTAACAAGTTGTTTGTATTTCTCTTTGATTTTAGAATCTTGAGCCATATTAGAAACTTGAACTTTCAATTGACCTTTCTCTTCTTTTTCAATCTGTTTCTCTATGTTTTCTTGCTTATTTTTCAATGTCCAGATTTCAGCTTCTAAAGACTTATGATCCTCATTAAGTGCATCAATTTTAATTCATTTTTCTTTATTTTCAGACTTCAATTTTTCATTTTCTTCATGACAATTTTTAAATTCTTTTTCAAATCTTTATTTTTAGTTTTCAACTTTGCATTATGATTTTCAACCTTCTCATAGAAGTCAACCAATTCATCATAAGGCATGTCTTCATCTGAATCAGAATCGGACTTTGAGTACATAAATGGGTTTGTAATTGGTTTACCTAACCTTGTAGACCCATTTGATGTCTTGTGATCTAAAGAAGATGAAGAATGCTCTGAGATCATTGGATGTGCTGTGAGAGCTAACATCTTTTAAGTTGTTAATTTTCTTGAATCATTGGATCTTTCCTTGACCATCAAGCATCTATTAGATTTTTTTTTCTTTCCTTCCGGACTTCATTGAAGAATTCTACAGTTTAGAAGATAACATTGAGCTTGGGGATTTCTTTGAAATTATAGCAGAAATTCATGCAAGTTAAAGAGATTTGTCATTACACTAGATAAACTCAAAAGACTATTAGATCTAAACATAATGAATTAGTATAACAGAAAATTAGATCTAATAATCAAAGTGGTTAACCTACTCTGATACCAATTGTTGGATCGAATATTCAGTGATGACAGAATCTAAAAGGGGGGGGGGGGGGGGGGGTTGAATAGATTTGCAGCGAAAACTTAAGCAATTAAAAAATTACTTCTAAATTAAGAGTTCTATCCAATTAAAACCCCACAGACCTGATGCAATGTGTGTGATTAAAATGTATGAGACATTTTATCAAATAGTGTGTGTAAGTGTAGCATATGTAGCGAAATCCCTATGCATGCATCTAGCGCAGAAAGAGCAAACCACAAGTCAAACCACAGTGCATAAGGGATTTTTGTGTGGTTCAAAAATCACCTCCAATGACTCCTACGTCCACCGCTCACACAGTGAGGCCACACTACTCAAAACCTTAGTACAATGAGCACGACGACTCACACATACATATCAGAGCGCGACGGCTCCAACACACCTGGAGATAGGCATGATGACCTACTCCATAGACCACGTGTGAGAACGACGACTCACAAGCACCAACCGAAGATGAGCACGATGACTCACTCCACTGGGCAAGAGCACGAAGACTCTTCCCAAAACCCCTAAGCACGACGGCTTACAAAAATTGAGCACGATGGCTCAAACACATGAGCACATAGTGCTCAACCTCTCGAACATGACGGATCCAAAGACTTGCTAGAACAAGTCCAAATAGGGAGGAGTAGATCCTCTAGCACAGTACAATTGTAAAGATAAAATAGACACAATTAGGTGATTTGCGTCGAACACTTACACATATCACACACAATGAATTGTTCTGAAAATATAGAATAGAAAGAAGGAAGAAATATTCTCTTAGCTCTAGATCTGATCTTCACGATCTAAGATCCAAATCTCCTTCTTTCTTGTTGATGCCTCTGCTTTGCCTTCTGGCTCTCCTCCTCCTCCTCCTCCTCCTTCTTCTTCTTCTTCTCTCTCTCTTCTCTTCGCGTTTACTGCTCTTCTGCTGCTCTGCTTCTCCTGGCGGTGCTCCTCTTCTTCTCTTCTGGGCTCTCCTCTTTTCGGCCTCTTTCTGCACTCCTCTTTCTTAGAAGCACCTATTGGATACCTTTTTCGCAAAGGACAAGGGCATATTTATAGCTCTAATCATGTGACCTAGGACTTGGGAACGCGTGAGTACCAAGTACCCCAAGTAAGACATGTGCCACTCACATGACATCCTGCACATATAGCATCGTTAATTAGTCAGGAGAAAAAGGCAATCGATGCTTAAGTTAACTAATAAAGCAATCCATGTTATGATAATCGATGTAAAACATGAGGCAATCGATGTTTGATCGAAAGTCAAATTATAACATGAATATACGAAGTCTCAGCACTTCAACTGGCCAAGATATAACATGAATTCTGAAGTCAAGATGCTTTGGATGGCAGAGATACAACGTGAATATATGAAGTTCCACTGCTTCGACTGAGCAAGTGCAAATGTGAACATCCGAAGAGATGGTCGAATTTAGTCTTGATCAGTCAAAGTGACTTCGTCATATACTAAGCTTAGATCCACTTCGTCATATACGAAGCTAAGCTTCGGATATGATGAAGTTACACTTCGTCTGACAAAGAACAAATTAATACATACAAAGTCAATGTTGAATTTTGTCTTAATCGGTCTAAGTGACTTTGTCATATCCGAAGCTTAGCTTTGTATATGACGAAGTTACACTTCGACTGACACAAACTAAAACTATACATCCGATATTTATGCTTCAGCTGACTGTGACCAAATGTGAACATTTGATGTTCCTATAAGCATGATTTCAATGTGGCCAGTCAATCGATGAATTGCAATGATGAATTAAAGGATATGCAACATGAAAGTACTTATGATTTAACATCAAAACATTGTAAATGTTGTCATGATCATTATATGTACAATAGAAGATGTGTACAACATGTCATTGTCAAGATGTGTGCAATATGTCACCATTCAAATACACAACACAACAATCTCCCATATATGTATAATATGACATCATCAGATTGTGTACAATATGTCATCATCAAAACACACAACTCAACACTAATGTGGAGAACTCAGCCAAAGAGTCAACCGAAGATTTGTAAGTATTGCCCTGACCGACAAGAGAGAAATTGCATTGCCATATATACCAAAAGTAATGGTGGCCACTGCGTTAGACATAGACTGGAGGTTCAAAAATGATATAATTTTTACAGGAGCAATGCTACCTACCTAGTTGGCTGGATAAATCATTTATTTGATCAAGCATAGGATTGGTCGGTTGTTTGCTTTTGGGGTGTGGGACTCAGAGAATCGACCAATCCCACGCTAATTTACCTAGCCAACCTGGTTGGTAGCCTTTCTCTTTTTTTAACAAAGGATGCAAAACAAAGTTTTTATCTACAAGGGATTGCATTGCTAACATTCTTCAGTTTCTTATGGCTAATAAGAGTATTGGTCCAAAGTGCCCTATGTGCAGAACAGATCTCAATAGGAAATGTGCGCATTAAGTTGACAAATCAAGTAAAGAGCAGACATCACAGGAGAAACTGGGTAACAGCTGGCTTAGGATAAACTTTGATGGGGCCAGCTTCTTACCTTTGGACAGCGACGGTGACGAGATCTGGTGGTGGAGCGACGGCGGTGAGGTCTAGCATTGGCGAATGAGAGAGAGGGAGAGAAGGAGAGGAAGAGAGGAGAGGTGGTCGTCGGGTGGTGGGAGGGGGATAAAAGGAATCTAGTGACCAAACATGTTCGATCGCTAGTCAGTCGCTAAGACTGCCAAAATAGAGATCGAAATAATTCGGTCTTTACTCAATCTCTAACCTTGTGATGAAAAAATTTCAGTCAATAATCGATCTCAGATCTAGGAGTGAATTGTGACCGATCAAATTCGGTCGTAAAATTTTAGGATTAAAGGTGCCTAACAGAAGAAGTTAGTGACTGATTATAATCGGTCAATATCTGGTCTCTAATCTAAGATTGAATAGTGACTGATTACAATCAGTCGCTATAAAAAATATTTGGCGTATTTGGGTCTCAAATTTTGTGACTGAAAACTTTCGATCACTATTGGTCATCAATTTGAGATCGAATAGTGAGAAAGTTTTTGATCACTAAATGAAAATATCAGTGACCGAATACTTTCTATGACGGTCCTCGCCGTTCAGACCCGTTAACCTAAATAACGAGCCTAACTCAAGTCCGCCTCCCGCGAACGGCCCGAAGCCTCGCAAGGGATATCATACCACGAGCCCATAGAACATAAAGGAACTGGCTCCATAGAACATAAAGGAACTGGCTCAAATATTCATAGATCTGCCAATCTCACAATACTTACATGAAATATACATAACTGTAGTACAACTGTAACCAAACTACAACAGAACCTAGGGCATACCCCGAGGTGAACAACAGAAAGTGAAAATTACACTGCTGGTGGTGCTGACCCTCCACTGGGCAACAGGCGCAAAATCTCCTGATCTCCCTCACCTGGTAGGAGGTAGGGGTGAGCGTCTTGAGTCATTGGCTCAGTAGGGAAATTCCCTAGAAACCGAGCAAACTAATATACGTAGAAAAGCAGGAAATGTTACGCTAGCAATTTATAATATTATCTAGCAGGATATAAAACTGTAAGTACCACTTACCCTTTACTGCTTAACAGGAATCGATGTAAATAAATAAACAGCAAAACTAAACAGGTGTATGAGCTACTGTAGAGAAATGCCACACTCGGGCCACGTCAACTGGTTCGCGACACCAGTTACTAACTCGGACAAACAACACAGGACTATCTCTTAGTCTCGCAGTCACTGACGAAAGGTCTAGCTGCCGCTCCACTAAACAAGTACAAAGAACTATGGAGTCCAACTAAACCACCACAACCTGCAAGTCACACACCTCGCAGGCTCATACCTGGCACCTTTAGGGACTCTGGCCCGAGCTCCCTAAAGTGAGGCACTGGAAAATAGGACTAGCTGGGGTCCAGTATATCTACTGGTGTCCGTCTCCCCCAACTACGAGTGCGCTACAAGTAACAACACAACAAACTCTCTCTAGTCACTGTCCCACTGCCGTCTTTCCCTCAGTTGGACATACTACTCAACGCAAGAGTGAGGGTGTCCAGGAAGACGACAAGACCTCGTCGGTACCCAGTACCGGGACAAGCCCCGAGCACTCACGTGCCTGGCTCACACAAAACCTTGGGCTCCCAACTAAAGAGGTATCCACGGAAGGCGTCAAACTACACACCACGTACACAGAAACCATGTGCACAACGCACAAGCCACGTGAATACCACGTAAACCACACACCACACGCTCCCCGAGCGTTGAGAGAGTGCTAATGCACCTCTTACTATCATCACATACCACAAACCACACTAGGCGGATAATCAGACACTTATACGTATTTATGAATAACTACATTCGACTGTTATCACGATAGGGTACTGCGTCGCCTTCATAACGCGACGCATGATGTGTCCGCCTTCTAAACGCGATGCATCACTGTGTCGCGACATGGTCGCGATGCATGGGGTCGACGCCTTACAGGTGCGAACCCTAAACCGGATCCTTCATTTGGATTACCCCAAACTCTTTAGAATCTACGGTTTTCATTTCATTTTCATGCTTTAATGTGTCCTACACAGCTATCTAAGGTTTAGAAAGCAGGAAACACATTATCCACATCACACGAACATTTCACGAATCAAACCACGGGAAATCTCCCTACCTTCGCGAAGAACGCGAAGAACCTTCGCGAAGAACGCGAAGAACGAAGCTCGTACGACGTTTCCCGCTCCACGTAGCGTCCTCGCAGTGGAAACATCGTCAAGCCAAGCCCTAACAAGCCGAATCGCCCAAAAATTCCACAGAAAAACCCTCTGGCCGAGCAGAGCTTCTCGAGCTCTGTTCTGCCAGGGTTTCTTAAAAACGCAGTGAAGTTAAGAACGCGACGCCCGACTAAGTCGCGACCTGAACGCGACGCCTTAGGCTGTCGCCTTAAGCCTGCTGACGTCAGTCCTTGCGCCTGCATGCGACACGCGGCAGACATGCACACGTTCACTTAAACCGGCGGTGTCATGAACGCGGCGCCATGGGCTGTCGCGATCAAAAAGTGACGCCCTCACTGTCGCGTTAAGAAATGAGAAACAGTGAGTGCTTTGTGAGTGCTTTGGGCAAAATCTCATAACCTGCGGAAACCACCTGCCACACACACGCCATCGGCCACACACTGGCCTCCATAACCACACAATGACGATCCAAACGGTCGAACGTTACATTACTATCACCTAAAAGATTTTGTCCTCGAATTTAAAACAAACCCAAACTATGAAATTTCAATTCAATCCATATGGTACTATCACCTAAAAGAAATAAAGACTTACTCAAACAGTATGGTACGCTTTTCTCATTTCTTCCGCTAATTCCCAAGTATCTTCACCCCCCTGTCTGTTCTCTCCATCTAACTTTACCAACTCATTTCTTTGTTCCTGAGCTTTTGGTTGTGTAGCCTGAAATTTGCACTAGATATTCCGCATTGACATGTTGGGGCTTCAAATCATCTCTTGATAACTGACAACTTGGGTTGGGTCTTTGATATATTTCTTAACATTGATACATGAAACACATCATGTGCATCAGTGAAATCCGCTGGCAAATCCATTTATAAGCTGCTTCATTCACCCATTCTTTCTTTTATTTGAAACGCCCAACATATCTCGGGCTCACTTGCCTTTCTTACTGAACCTTAATACACTTTTTAGGAGACACTTTTAAAAATACATAATCCCACTTTAAACACAATGGTCTGCGTCTAACATCTTCATAACTCTTTGGCAACTTTGGGCTGTTTTCAATTTTTCTTGATGAATTTTACTGTTTCTGCACACTGGACGAACCATTTTCTGGGCCCAAAACCTGCCTCTCTCCTACTTCATGCCAATTTAACGGTGATCTGCACGGTCTACCATACAAGGCTTCATAAGGTGCCATTTGAATGGTAGCTGTTGTTATATGCAAACTCAACCAGCCTCAAATGACGCTCCCAAATGCCTCCCCAACAAGACACAAGCTCTCAACATATCTTCAATAGTTTGAATTGTTCTTTCTGTCTGCCCATCTGTTTGAGGATGATATGTTGAACTGTACCTTAGCTCTGTGTCGACTACTCTTTGCAACCTTCTCCAAAAGCCTGAAGTAAATCGGGATCTCGATCTGAAACTATAGGACTGGTATTCCATGCAAAGGTACAATCCTTTCTACATAACTTAGCTAATCTATCAACTGACCATGTCATGCTAACTGGTAATAATCTGCAGACCTTGGTCAATCTATCCACAAAAACCCATATTGCATTATGACCTGATGAACTGGGCAAACCAACTATGAAATCCATTGCTATGTCATCCCACTTCCACTGCGGAATGGGTAATGGCTGCAACAATCCTCTGGCTTCTGATGCTCTGCTTTATTTGTTGACATACTGCACTCTGGTTATAAACTCTGCAATTTCTCTCTTCATATTAGCCACCAAAATGCTTCTTCATATCTTGATACATTTTAGTGCTACCTGGGGGATGGTGTACCTCGATCTATGAGCTTCTTCTAAAACTTTCTGTTTAATTTCTGTATCTTCTGGGACATACAATCGTCCTTTTAGTCTGACCACATTATCATGCCCCAAATTTACTTCATCCATCTGAGATATCTGCTAAATTGGTATCTGCTTCTGTGCCTCTACTATTGCCAGTAAAGAGAAGGCTCCACTGCACTAGTTGCTAATATTGCTCTGCGTTGACTGCTTGGCACATGAAAGGAATTCTCCGCCACATCCTCATAAAGTTTCCATTCTTGATCATAAGTTGATTCATAACCGCTTTTCTGCTCAGTGCATCTGCACCACATTTGCTCTGCCTGGATGATATGCCAAATTAAAGTCATAATCCTTAAATATTCCATCCATCGGTGCTGCCTTAAATTCAAATTCTGAGAGAAAAATATTTTAAGCTTTTATGATCAGTAAAAATCTCAAATCTTTCACCATACAAATAATGCCGCCAGATTTTTAATGCAAAAACTACTGCTGCCAGTTCTAAATCATGAGTAGGGTAGTTCTCCTCATGTTTCTTCAATTGCCTGGAGGCATAGGCTACCACTTTACTATGCTGCATTAAAACTGCACCCAAACCTCTGTTGGATGCATCTGTAAACAAAACAAATCCACATGCCGATGGAATCTCTAAAACTGGTGCTGATGTCAACCTCTTCTTCAATTCTGCAAAACTGCGCTGCACTCCGGGGACCACACAAAAGGAACACCCTTTCTTGTCAACCTTGTCATTGGTGCTGCTATCTTGGAGAAATCCTGGATAAATCTTCTGTAATAACCTGCCAAACCCAGAAAACTCCTAATCTCAAACACAGTCTCGGCTCTTCCCACTTCATTACTGCCTCAACTTTGGCTGGATCCACTGCAATACCTTCACCTGATATCACATGACCCAGAAACTGAATCTCCTTCAACCAGAACTCACATTTACTAAACTTAGCAATAACTGATGATCCTTAATATCTGTAAGTAATCCGCAAATGATTGCATGTCTTCTTCTGATGCTGAATAAACAATATATCATCAATAAAGACCACTATAAACTGATCCAAATACTGATGAAATATTCTGTTCATCAAATTCATAAATGCTGCAGGTGCATTTGTCAATCCAAAAGGCATCACAACAAACTCATAATGTCCATATCTAGTCGAAAGCTGTCTTCTCAATGTCTTCTTCTCTGATCCGCAATGATGATATCCTGATCTCAAATCTATCTTGGAAAATACTTTGGCTGACTGCAGTTGATCAAATAAATCATCAATCCGAGGAAGTGGATACTTATTCTTAATTGTAACTTTATTCAGCTGCCTGTAATCTATACACATTCTAAACTGCCATCTTTCTTTCTGACAAATAACACTGGCGCTCCCCATGGTGACTGACTAGGCCTAATGAAACCTTTTTCTACTAACTCTTGCAACTGCTTTTTCAACTCTTTCAATTCTGCTGGGGCCATTCTATATGGTGCTTTAGAGATAGGTAAACTGCCTGGTTGCAATTCAACTGTGAAGTCTACCTCTCTACGCGGAGCTAACCCTGGCAACTCATCTGGGAACACATCTGCAAATTCTCTAACCATAGGCACTGAATCTACAGACTTACTAGATTCAACTAGACTAACAGAAGCAAGGTACGCTACACATCCCGCATTAATTAACTTTCTAGCTCTAAGTGCAGAAATAATAAACTTGGGAGTGTAAAAAGGCATACCTTGAAATTCAAACACTTCACCACCGGGTCTGCAAAATCTGACTCTCTTCTTTCTACAATCAACCAATGCCCCATAGGCTCTAACCAATCCATCCCCAGAATCACATCATATTCTTTCAATGTTAAGGCATACAATCTTGCGGCATTTGATTCCCATGAATACTATCGGGACCTCTTCTATAAAGCAGGAAGTCAACAAATACCCTCCTGAAGGAATTTCCACTACCAACTCACAAGACCTTTCTTCTAAAGGAAGTACCATGCTATCCAGAAAATCTTCGGAAATAAATGAATGGGAAGCACCCGGATCAATTAATACTCTAGCAGTAAAATCAAAGAAAGGTAAAATACCTTCAAAGATGGATGCTTCCACCTAAGCTCTGGACAGCCATCACTCGACCCGTCCTCCTCTTTGATACGGTGCACCTCTGCCCTGCTCTGCTGACCGCTGAAAGGGATGTGCTGCTGTGCTGCTTCTGGGTTCCTCTACCATAAGTCTGCTCTCGAGGATACGGCAATTCCTTGCTAAATGTCCTGGCTGCCCACAATATAACATCTAAAGCTGGATATGTTGTAGGTTGTCCTGCCGTGCTCTACTATGATTCTTCTGAAAACGGCGGTCTGTAGCCACGGCCTTGCTGAAACCTCCCTGCTGAAAACCCTGCTGCATGCCTCTACCACGGCCTCCTTGAAAGAATTTTTGATCTGCTTACCCATTTTGCTATTCCAGATGATGAGAAGCTCAGAAGCTAAGGTGCTTTCCCTTACTAATTCCTCCTGACGGTTGTGGATGCCGAAAACTACCTGAGCCTAAACCACATGTCTGAGACTGCCCCTGCCTGGCTCGAACAGTCCTCTCAAGTATTGCGCTCTCTGAGCTGACTCTTCCACTGTTCTACACATCAATGGATCACTCATCTTGCAATTCTGGCCTCAGACCTCGAATAAAATATTCCACCATCATGATGTTATCAGTACTACATATGGAGCATACCTGCTCAGGCTATAAATCTCATCTGATATTCAAGTACCAAAAGATCCCTTGCTGAAGTGTCCTGAACTGTTCTCTTTCATTGTTGAATTGTATTGGTAAGAAGGAATCATTAAAAACTGACAAAAATTTCGACCATGAAATAGTGTCCTCCGTCCTGCCTGTAAAAACTGTCTGCATCTTTATCGCCACCATTCCTGTGCAAACCCTCGTACTTGGTATGCCGCAAGAATTACTCTATCTTCTTGGGGACACCTCATTATCTTAAATACCCTCTCGATCTCATGTATCCAATGTTCCGTTGTATCCGGGTTGGGACCTCCTGAGTATGTAGGGGGCTGCAGTCTCAAAAATTGTTCTACAAGTACCGTAGTCTCCTCTCCAGTAGCTGGTCTCACCGGAACTGCCGGTTGTACAGGTACTACAGGAGATCCTCTACTCCGGGTGGGGTTGGAACTGGAGCTACTGGTACTGCCTCCTCTGGAAATGGTGGTACTGCTGTCGCTGGCTGTACCGGTGGTTGCTGATCCAGTCTTACCCGAATCTCTGTCAAACTCTCCCAAATTCTTTCTATCATTCTCTGCGTAGGATCCTCTCCTACCCCTTCTCCATCACCTTCCACATTTCTCCTTTCGGCCATTACTACTCCTGCACAAACATTATTCCAACAACACAATACATAAGAAATCAATACAAAACCAAGGTCACTACCAGCAATGGGTTACAGTAATGACATAGCTATGTAATTTCCAATTCTTTTATATTCTTACGGACCTTGCTCTGATACCAACTGTGAAGGTCCTCGCCGTTCAGACCCACTAACCTAATAATGAGCCTAACTCGAGTCCGCCTCCGCGGAACGGGCCGAAGCCTCGTAAGGGATATCATACCACGAGTCCGTAGAAAACATAAAGGAACTAGCTCAAATATTCATAAGATCTGCCATCTCACAAATATTACATGAAATATACATAACTGTAGTACAACTATACCAAACTACAACAGAACCTGGGACATACCCCGAGGTGAACAACAGAAAAGTGAAAATTACACTGCTGGTGGTGCTGACCCTCCACTGGACAACAGGCGCGAAATCTCCTGATCTCCCTCACCTGGTAGGAGGTAGGGGTGAGCCTCTTGAGTCATTGGCTCAGTAGGGAAATTCCCTAGAAACCGAGCAAACTAATACAAGTAGCAAAGTAGGAAATGTTACGCTAGCAATTTATAATATTATCTAGCAGGATATAAAACTGTAAGTACCACTTACCCTTGCTGCTTGACAGGAATCGACGTAAATAAATAAATCGCAAAACTAAACAGGTGTACGAGCTACTGTAGAGAAACACAACACTCGGGCCACGTCAACTGGTTCGCGACACCAGTTACTGACCCGGACAAACAACATAGACTACACCTCTCGTCTCGCAACCACGGACGAAAGGTCCAGCTGCCGCTCCACTAAACAAGTACAAAGAACTATGGAGTCCAACTAAAACCACATAACCTGCAAGTCACACACCTCGCAGGCCCATGCCTGGCACCTTTAGGGACTGGCCCGAGCTCCCTAAAGTGAGGCACTGGAAAACAGGACTAGCTGGGGTCCAGTACGTCTACTGGTGTCCGTCTCCCCCAACTACGAGCGTGCTACAATGACAACACAACAAACTCTCTCTAGTCGTTGTCCCACTGCGTCTTTCCCTCAGCCGGACGTACTACTCAACACAAGAGTGAGGGTGTCCAGGAAGACGACAAGATCTCATCGGACCCAGTACCGGGACAAGCCCAGAGCACTCACGTGCCTGGCTCACACAAAACCTGGGGCTCCAACTGAAGAGGTATCCACGGAAGGCGTCAAACTACACCACCATGTACACAGAAAACCACGTGCACAACGCACAAGCCACGTGAATACCACGTAAAACCACACACCACACGCTCCCCGAGCGTTGAGGAGTGCAATGCACCTCTTACTATCATCACATACCACAAACCACACTAGACGGATAATCAGACACTTATACGTATTTATGAATAACTACATTCGGTTGTTATCGCGACAAGGTACTGCGTCGCCTTCATAACGCAACAGCACGATGTGTCGCCTTCTGAACGCGACGCATCACTGTGTCGCGACATGGTCGTGACGCCATGGGTAGACGCCTTAACGGGTGCGAACCCTAAACCGGAATCCTTCATTTAGATCACCCCAAACTCTTTAGAATCTACGGTTTTTATTTCATTTTCATGCTTTAATGTGTTCCTACACATGCTATCTAAGGTTTAGAAAGCAGGAAACACATTATCCACATCACACGAATGTTTCACGAATCAAACCACAGGAAATCTCCCTACCTTCACGAAGAACGCGAAGAACGAAGCTCGTATGACGTTTCCCCAGCTCCACGTAGCGTCCTCGCAGTGGAAACTCATCAAGCCAAGCCCTAACAAGCCGAATCGCCCAAAAATTCCTCAGCAAAACCCCCTGGCCGAGCAGAGCTTCTCTGAGCTTTGTTCTGCCAGGGTTTCTTAAAAACGCAGTGAAGTTAAGAATGCGACGCCCGACTAAGTCGCAACCTGAACGCGACGCCTTAGGCTGTCGCCTTAAGCCTACTGACGTCAGTCCTTGCGCCCTGCATGCGACACGCGGCAGACATGCACACGTTCACTTAAACCGGCGGTGTCATGAACGCGGTGCCATGGGCTGTCGCGATCAAAAAGCGACGCCCCTCACTGTCGCGTTAAGAACCGAGAAACAGTGAGCGCTTTGGGCAAAATCTCATAACCTGCGGAAACCACCTGCCACACACACGTCATCGGCCACACACTGGCCTCCATAACCACACAATGACGATCCGAACGGTCGGAACGTTACACTTTCAATCATTATTCATTCTCAGATCAGCGACCGAATAGTGACCGAAATATTGGGTCTCAGATTTAGTCCATAATCTCGCTTTTTCTTGTAGTGGATAGATCTGCCAAACAAAATATCTTCTAGACTATACGTTGTCGGTATAAGGTGTGGTGTGTGAGTCGAGCTAGCTTCTTGTCTTAGAGCATGTCAAGATGTTATCTCAAGAGTTATATTGTCACCTCAACTTGTCCTCCTAGCATTGACGTTGGGATAAGGGACTCTCTTTAGGGGGGCAAATCAGGTGCTTGTGACCATTCGTGGGGACTAGGTAGGGTGGGCTCCTATTTAGTAATCAAATTTTCTTCTATTGAGTCAAGCAGATCTTATGGATTGAACTAGAAGGCCAAGATTTTCCCTCTTCTAATCTCAAAGACCCTTATGGATCGTTATCTATAATTATAAATCAAAAGTTTTATGAGGGTACCCTGCATATTCTGAACAGTCTTTCGTCTTGTGGCCCTTAAGTGATATTATATATATATATATATGAATAGTCGATTGAGAGGCTACGTACCGTTCTGTCCTCGCTAATGACGTAGTGTCTCCAATCTCCACCGAATTGTGAGTTACAATATATTTATTCTTTTACTCCATTAGTAGATCAAACGACACCCTTATTAAACAAGCTGGGGTTTAACGGGACGGTGCTAGCAATCAGCTGGTCCCCTCCCTCCATTTTACTAGAGCGAGAGAGAGGTTGCAGCCGAGGTCGTCGTGGCTAGAACAAAAGCATGTTCCAAGAAGTTTTCCTTCTGGCAAAAAAGTTTATGTTGTTGATGATATTTAGTTTGGATCCTTTTAGAGCTTCACATTATGGTCTTAGTAATTTCTCGACTTCAATAGCGTTTGACAGACGTTGCTCAATATGCACCTTTCAACTTAGAAGTTGCTTTGCATTTGTCGCATCCAAATAGTCGAAATCTCCATGTTTGGGACTTTGTATGTGTATTTTGTGGCTGATAGTTGCATCCGTTTCCCTCCTCATTCTGACAGTAGTTTCTACAGCCCAAGGAGAGTTCCACATTAAATTCAATAGTTTTTTTTAGTTCCACTGCACCTTCTGACGTGCATAACCAAGGCGCATAGCAAGGACAACCATTCTAATCCGTTGGATAAACACTTGGGACTTTTGGCATGTCATTTATATAAAGCCACTCGGGGGAGTGTTGACATGGTAGAAAACGTAGTTAAAGAATTAGTCCGGGTTACCTAATATCTGATATCTTGATTCCAAACTCTAATTGGCAGGAAGGTTCATAATTTAGTGGCCATTAGTGTCTTCTGTAAATTTTAAATTGGTTCGTATTTCTGAGTTTTTTTTTAATGGAAATCTAGCCTATTACAATATTCCTTGAAAATCTTTACAGATCTGCTCTCTTTTGAGAACTGAATCGGTAATCTCATCCTGATGCACCTGAAGGGCTAACCTACTAAACCACTCCTTATTATACAATAGTTAGAAAGTCCAGTCCCCAAAGTTTTAGATCAGTCATCAATAATTCATAAAGTTCACAATGCAGTGAGAATTGCATTGTCATCGTCATTAGTTCACACATTTTGATAGGAAACGAGGAGCACCCACGATCAAGTGAGGAATGAGTGAGGATGGCAAGCCGCCTTCCATGGGCCTATTCGCGACTCAAAAATGTTATGTTCGGATGGATCCATTTACTTATTGAAAGACATGAACAAAGACGACTACTACATGTTTACATTTGGGCTTAAAGTTCAGGCTATTGTCGATTTTATTGGCAGTTTAAGATAAATAATTTCCAAATTGACACATCTTATAATTTAAAATTCATGTGATCACGGAATAATATTAATTATTGCCGATATGATTTGTAGATTCATTGCAACTTCATGCATATAGGTGATATATGGGAGAACACAAACATATTCTCCATACTTTTTTTTGTCCCTTGTGTATTATAATGTTGACTAGGAAAAGTTGAGTTTGTCGTAAATCCATAAAATAACAGGTATTACTCCTGATTGCTTGCCAATCTATTATATATTGAAGATGCTAGATCTTGAATTTAATTGCAAATCGTAGGATGACCTTGAGATTTGAGAAATAGACTACACTTCTGCTCTCCAAGGAAAGAATCTATAGTGAAGAACAAAAGATCAAGGGTTTTGGGGAAAACTCTTTGTTGCTAAGTCAATAAAGGCAAGAAACTCTAGTAAGGGGTGAGAGAATTTGAGATCGCTTCCCACTAGCTGAGTGGGAATTGTGTCTCACCTTAGGCGAAAGGTCACCTTTGGGATTTGTAATGGTAGTCGAGTCTCCCAGACGGTTCCAAATAACAAGGCCACACTTAAGGCCAGATCATGACCATAGGGTAGTAGCCATAATGGGCCTTTACGCCTGTTACGAGGGACGTGGGTGGCACTCGTGGAGATCGTGGGTGACCCATCGTTATCCTCTTTAAGGCTCTGCTTCTTCATGGGTAACTGTTGTCCACGTGGGGTTCACTATGATCAACTAAGAGGGGAGGGATGGATTGGTTATCGCCTAAATAAAAATATTTTTCACAGAATCAATTAAACTCAATTAAGCAAATCTATTAAGCAAGATGCACAACGAAAAATAACAATTAAATAGGGATACCAACTATCCTAACGTACGTAGAATGGAGATAGGAGAAAATGATATCAAACCACAAGTGCACGTAGGATTTAGAGTGGTTCGGCACACACCCCCGTATGCGCCTACGTCTTCTACCCCACACCCCTATGAGGATTTCACACTAACTTGTTTCCAGGTACAAGCGTAAACCCACACACACTGTTATTTCTAGAGACAACACCAACCCCACCTCGTTTTTCGGGGATGAGATAACCCGATGTGTATATGCAGCATGCAATACACACCAACCAAGTGCTCACAAATCGAGCACACACACACGATGATATTCAGAACAAAATTGACAAATCTCAATAAGTATATGATAGTGGGGAAATAAGTAAAACTAAAAGCACAAAGATTCTCCCTGTCGAATATGAAGAGTCGGTGTAGAAATCTCTTTCCATGATGAAGAGCTTGTAACCGTGCTCCAAAAATGAAGTGTATGGAGGTATGTTTGATGGAGACACGTTCCTCAACCTCCTGGTGATGAAGCTTCACGCTTGGAAAAAGTCTGAGATCACCCAAGAAGATTACTTCCGCAATATTCTCACTGCACAGTTGAAATCATGCCTCTCTCTCCAAAACCCTAGCTTTTGTAGATAAAACGATTTAGCATCATGGGTCTCTTGCTAGGGCGTGGGATGGATGGTATATATATGTACCAACCCAAAAGATCCCAACTTAGAAGCAACCATAGGCAAAAACCTAATAGAGGAAAGAGTCCATCCAAAATAGAAAATGTGTTTTCATAATCTGTAGTACCCTAGAATTTCCTTGAATTTATTCTGTACATTGTTTGTTACTTCTGCATATTTTGAATGTTGTTTGTGTAGAACTAGGCGTCAAGATCGTTGACGTTAAAACTTGTAAGCGGCAACATTGTATGCCGTTATATGGTGTTAACGACAATAGGTATTGACGTTTAATATTTTCTGAATTATTTAATTATGGGCAAGACTATCAACGACATCATCGATGGACGTTTATATTGGGGAAGACGGCACCTATGTTGGACGTTAAACTGACTTGCCGGTTTGAGCTTTCCGTTCCGGATTAAGGAGATCGGCCGTTTCGGGAAGGTTTTAATGAGCTGATCCGATGCGTTTAGATCCGAGGGTCAAGGACTAGGTTTGGCCTTTGCTGAGAGGTCTTTATAAGACCAGATCTGCAGATAGAATGGGTTTGCTCTGGTTCTGGAGGAGAAAAGAGGACCGAGGAAGGGTTTTTGCAGTGCGATCTAGTGCTGGTTCATGCGGTTCGGAGACTTCTACACCGGGAGATGCATAGGACTTCAAACCAAAGGCTCGTCAGGTGGAGGAGGAACTACCTCGGAGGAGGTTTGGATCGCTGAAGACGGAGGGAGAACTGTCTCCTGGCGAGACGGGCTTCTTCGAGCTCGGATTCGACGCTCCAACAGGAGGGATTAAGGCAAGCTGCATGGGGGACTAGTTTAGGATATGTTATATCACGTATCTAACATTTTCTGTATTTTTAAAACATGAAAACAACCTACGGGAAGGGTTAGAAACGCGTATTTTCATGCAGGTTTTCTGTGTTTTCTGTGTCTTAGAACTAGACGTCCAGGGGTATTGTCGTCTATATCCTGTAAACGGCAATATCGATTGCCGTTTAGTTTGTCCGAATTTTATGTATTTTCTGTCTTTACTATATGTAAACGGCGCTATGTGCCGCCATCTATAATTACTTGACGACATCGTATGTGGACGTCTACTATAGTAAATGTCATACCAATTGACGTCAAGTTTAACAGAATCATGTATTTCCATAAATCTGAGTGAATTTGTTTAAATGTATAATTTATGAATTTATGTGTTTCAGCCATGTAATATTAGAGCATGTTATTGTTATATATGGACTGTCTATTGCTATAATGTACATGTATATATATATATATATAATATTATATGTATTGATGAACTTGCATAATTACATGGCAACGATCAATGTTAAGTTAGTAAAGATAAGTACAATGATTTAAAAGAGAGCATGTTGATTGATGTCTAAATTACTGCAATAGATTAATATGTCAGTAATCCCTGTTCCGTATGAAAATTGTGAGCTTTTCTCAATATTAAACCATGTTAGTTAGTTGAATTAATAGAGTTAATTTCATGAAAAATAGTTGCAGAAATCAGAAAATTATGAAATTGGCAGGTCTATTGTAATTCCTGATTCGAATTTCTGTTAAAATTTTAGAATTTTTAGACATGTGTACATTCTGTTATGAATTCTGAAACAATATATTACACATAGAATTGAATAAAAATGAATGTAAATGAAAGAATGAATATTAGTATCATGGTAGGGATCTGTTATACAGTAAATAGAATTTCAGAACTGAAAGTGTTGTACTTTGAAATATTGCATTAACACATGTTAAAAATAGTATGAAATGAATGTCACTATATATTATACATGTAGTGCATACATTATATAATGATGCCAAAAAGACATTGCTATCTTAGAGATTCCTACAAGGAACTACACCGTAGATGCCCATATGGTAATGGTTCACCTACATGTAAATAAATGAATCCGTGGGCAACGGATTGAAATCCTGGAGGTAGACTTGTTCTACTGGCCAAGGTGGGAAGGACTTTCCCCGGTTTTGCGCAAATACTATGACTTCATCACCGCATTGCCTAGGTGATAAGTGAATGTTAAATGACTACTGATCTCTAATTTAGTGTGGGCTATGTCTTGGCAACTATATGAAAATGATTACAGGCTACAAGTTATATGTCTACATGCTACATGTTACATGCTACAAGTTACATGTTTACCTGTTCTACATGCTACATACTACATGTTATAACTTACATTCCTACATGTGAACTTGTTCAAAGGATTTAATGCTACATGTCAAGGTTTTAATATTACTACATGAAAATTGTTATGTAAAAGAATAGTGCATGTATAAGTGAGAAATTGATACATGAGAATTGTTGTAGGTCACATGACATCGAATAGATTCCATGAATAAGTGATTCCATGTTACACGCAAAACATGTTTTATTTCCATAATAGTTAGAATTATGATGAAATGAATGATTGCCAATGGACTTAGAACTGTGTAGTTAAGGAAAAGTATATGATATCAATGAATTGAATGCTAATGTACTACCATGTTTTAAACCTAATATACTGCTAATATCTTGAACTGTCTTTCATGTGATTTGCTGGGTCCTATAGACTCATACATGCCTAACATTTCAGGAGAGCCAGAGGATACAGAGGAGTTATTGCAAACTGACTCAGAGCGTGAGGACGTGGAGACTTAGCTTGTCATAGAGAGTTTTAGAGTGACTCTTGTATGTGAGGATCTTATATAATTTCCTTTATGCAACTAGTCATTGAAATGTAATAAACTTTGGATCATTGCTACCTTTTTGTGCATTAGATTTACTTTGAATAAATGCTGATTGCAAGTGTTTAATTCCATATTCTGTCAATTATCATTGGAATTGAATAGTTATTTGTGTATATTTCAACCTGTATTGTAATTATTGGATTCAGTCCACTGTAATACCTCTATTAGATCCAATGTGAGTTGGTGTAATTGTACTGGGTCTAAGAGGGGCGTTACATAATCGGTCGACCGAAATTGCCAAATCGGTCATCTGATTTTGGACTTAGCCTTGGAGCCGACCTATTTCTTCTTCTGCATCAACACACTACACCAAATCGATCGTCCGATTTCATGAAATTAATCATCTAATTCTTGGACTGTCCCAGGTCTAAAGCTACTGGGAAAACCGGTCGACCGATTCCCCTAGATCGATCATCTGATTTTGCTTGGAATTCTATCTTATGCAACCTGCACTTCTGGAACAATAGGTCGTCTGATTCCTTGAAATCGATCGTCTGATTGTCAGTTCTGCACACCCAGAATTCTATTTTATTCCAGGTCTTAGCCTTTGTGAAGTCCACTTCAAGTGTGACTTTTGGACTATTTTCTTACATACTTAACATATAAATTAGACCCTCAAATTAAATATACAAAAATCAAATACTTGGGTCATCAACATGAATGATAATTGGTCTTTTATGATTTTATCATCATGAATTAGAATTAGTATTTTTGTGATCATCAAATCTACAAAGTACAACAAACCTTCTCAAGCAACTCCTCTAACTGGCGCTTCAACTCTCGCAACTCAGCCGGAGCCATTCAGTACGACGTCTTGGACAAAGGCATCGTCCCCCCAACAAAACTCAATGGGGAAGTCTACCTTTCGCTTGTAGACACCCATTTTTAGCCCATAAATTGAGCAACATTTCATGTTTTCATAATGCGCCCCAAGTTGGTCATTATATTGAGCCCATTATCAGCCCATTTGATGGGTCCGTTAGGCTTAAGTTCCACCTTATCTCGTCTTGTTTTACCAAAAAGGCCTTGTTCTTATTGATAAATAGGGTTTCGTATCCCAAACCTTAACGCGTCAGATCGTGCGGATGCGTCATCATTATCCCGGCAGCCACCATTGATGGATTAGCCAGTGCATATCTACGTAACAGCCAACGATGATGCGTCGGGTCCTTTGGACGCATTAACCTTTGTCACGGCCCCACGATGTGATGTGTTAGAGTTTGCATGGGAGAGGTCTCATGAACCTTCTCTCTCCTATCCATTTGACCTTATCTCTATCCCATCGACCTTGGATTGATCTCTAAGCCCAAGGATCGATTCCATCTGAACCTAGAATCCCCCTAGGACTCGACCCACTTGGATTTACTTGCATTTATCCCTTTTTGTGGTGATTATCCTTCTATGGATGAGATGAGTCTTTCCCTTTCCATATAAGCCATCTCCCTCCTTCTAAGTCGGGTTAGAACTCCTTACCCACGTTCAGGTGCTACCAAAATCCCTAGTGGAAGATCCTTTCGCAGCCAGGTAGCTCTCGTCTTTCCCTCTCTCCCTTTCTCTTTCTCTCACACCACTACATCTCCTTATCTTCCAGATCTAAGGTGAGGTGACTAGGAGGGGTCTTCCTACGTCTAGAGGCCGTTGTGCCCTCCAGAGCATTAACCAGAGAGCCACCCCCTTAGGGCCTCTTTCTCCTTCTCCTCCCTCTTCCTCTTTCTTCATGCAAGTCACTTTAATTTCGAGATAGTTGCACGTCTCGCACATCCATTTTTTTTACAACTCTAGGGGTTTCCCAACACCCCCAGGTCCTATATGAAGAGCAGACATGGAGCTCTCCTCTTCTCGCCAACCGAAGGAAGGGATAGAGGTCCCCCATCCAATTCCTGCTTCCTAATGAGAAGGCGTCGGAGGGCGTGGATGGACAATACCATCGCTTCTGATCGGGCTACTGTGACAGAACCAATGCGACACTAGTAAGAGACCTTCTCAACCCCCTTTTCATAGTAGGTTAGTCTTCTATTCTTGTAGAACCTTTAGACGACTTGCTAGGTGGCGATCACATTTTCTTACTTTCAAATAGGGTATGCTATTTTGCATTTTAAAGGGGTGCACTGTCAAACCCCACGTGGAATATCGAAATGTGAGGCAGATGTAAGTTAGCAAATGTAGAGCATATAATAGATATCAAAATATTGGACAATTAAATAATACTAAATCAAATGTATTTCATTGAAAACTCCACTAATGTCTATTATAACAACTAATTCAGAGCCATTACTTAGGGCTCAATTGACATCATTTAAAACAACTGAAGAAAATGTAAAAGGCTAAGCTAAGACTTCTAGGATAATGCTAGTATGTCAAGGCACTCTTGGATCACTCTTGGTCATCCCCTTCCTCATAAGTGAAGGTATCCTCATCAGTCTCACCTGAGAACACATATCAAATAACGTAAGGTGAGCGATAACGCCTAGTATGACTTAAATCTCATGGTCAAACATGCTTTAAGTGATTAATGTATTTAAAGAGCAGAGTAACTAATGATAGAGAGAATAAAGTAATGTTGTCACCTCCTAGGACCAGACTGTGCCCCTTATATATTGCCAGACATTAGTCATATTTGTTATCATTAGACAATCAGTGGAATGGATATATAGGGTACTAAGAAATAGATGAGAGTAGTTGAAGAATAAATGAGAATAACATGAGAGAAGGAGACTTGATAAGAGATAGTACTTTAGAGGAGAGTTTCTGCACTATGAAGAAACATACAGTGGTCACGCATGAAAAAACGACGTTAAAACGGACGATAGTAATAGTTGCAACGACACTCACAAGGTACTAGCAGTTTGGTAGAGGTCGCGGTCTTTCACTAGGGCGCGTTAAGAACGTGTTTGGAGGTTAGGCGCATTCAGGTGAGAGGACGTGGTTTCCATGGCCGTCGCGTTAAAAATGTAGTTAGTAGAGGTGGCGTATTCACAGAGACAATAATCTGACTATTTAGGTCATACTGTACAAGTCCAGCATGACCCCTAATAGTGTTCAGGACTTAATTGTACAACATGCTCGGCATCTTAGAGGAATTCTGTAACGTAGCGCATTTTTTCGGATCTTCACGGATTGTTGATTAGTGGTAGTTCGGATCTGTGTTTACTGGTTTTGGTATGGTGCTCATGACCAATATGGGGTCATTGGGCCTTGGTCGTGGTTTCTGCACGTTGTGTGGAGCTTAGTGGGCCGGCAGGTTAGGCCCGTGGTGCCCGTTGGTTCACTGAACGTGAACGCGACGGGGGTGTAGGTCACGTTCTGAACGCGTCGGCAATGGGGGTCGCGTTCTGGTTGCCGCTGCTGGGGTCAACGTCTGCATGTGCGCCACGTGTCGCGCATGGAGTGGGGTTTGCTGACGTCGGGAATGGGAAGGCGATGCCTTAGTCTGTCGCGATCAGGTCGCGACAGGAAGGTACGTCGCGATCCCAACCGCTGTGCAATTTTTAAGCAGGCTGGCCGAATAGAGCTTTCACAAGCTCTGCTCGACCAGGGAAGAAGCTGTTGCGGCTCTGTTGGGCGATTTGGCATTTCGGTAGAGTTCTCGCCGTGCTCTCGATGCGGGGACATCGCATAGAGCGAGAGAGACATCGTGTCGTAGTCGGTTTGTGCATTCTTCGTGAAGGTAGGGAGTTCTACCTTGATTTGTTATGTGGATTGCATATTGGTTTGTTTACCACTTTAAAAACAGTAGATACCATGTCTAGGAGGTGAAATGAGCATGAAAACCGGGTTGTTGCATGGAAGATCCGGAGATAGTTCCCGGATTAGGGTTTTCGCCTGAGAAGGCGATGGACCCTGCTGTCGCGACCATATCACGACAGGCCGATCCGTCACGACAGGATTTCTTGTCGCGCCATATCGTGGCGTCACGATCAGAAGGCGCTCATGGCCTCTGTCGCGATCGCAGCCGAGGGTTCTGCTTTGTATGCTTTTGGTGTTTTGGTTATCCAATTATCGTCGTTTATTGTGCATGGCTTTGGTAAGAGGTGCATTGACACCCGTGACACTCTGTGAGCAGGTTGCCCACATGGTTAGTAGGTGGTTTACATAATCGGTGTCGTGTTATCGTGGTGTGAGGTGCATTGGCACCTGTAACACCTCTAAAGCGTGTCATTTAAATAGTTTGTGTGTGTTTACGTGGTTTGAGGATGTGCATGGCAAATACTCCGTTGTGCTGGTGTTACGCATGTGTGGGTGTGTGTGTGTGCATGGCACATGCACTGGTTGTCGTAGTGGCTAGGCAATGATGGTTCAAGTGTGAACCTAGCCTCAGTCTTGTAGTGTCCTATGTGGACTAATAGAGATGGTTTAATTATTGTAATGCAAATAAGGTTAAGAGTTAATGTATAGTTAGTGTATATGGTATGTATGTGGCAAGGAGGTCATGCGATGACCAATGATAGGCCAGTTTGTAAATGGTTATCGTGGTTTACATGTGTATTGGTGTGAGCTGGTTTGTAGATCACAGGGTGACCGAGGTTAAGCTATTCTTGATATTTGTACTGTGGTTTGTAATAAAGAATATATAAGTATATATTGTGGTTTGTGCATTGCTGATTTTGGTGGTCCGGCGCCTATTCCGGAATGATCTTCAGTTGGGTGCTCCAGGTTCCTAGGAGAGTCAGGCACGTGAGTGTGCTCGGGGCTTGTCCCGGTGCAGTGGTACCGTCGAGGTTTTATCATCTTCCTGGACACCCTTACTCTCGGGGAGAGCTGTCGTCCGGCTGAGGGAAAGACGGCAGTGGGACAATGACTTGTGAGAGTTTGTGTTTAGTCACTTGTAGCGCGCTCGTAGCTGGGGGTTACGGACACCAGTAGACGTACTGGGCCCTAGCTAGTCCTGTTACCAGTGCCTCACTTTAGAGAGCTTGGGCCAGAGTCTCTAAAGGTGCTAGGCATGGGCCTGCAGGGTGTGTGACCTATAGGTTGTGGTGGTTTGGTTGGTCTCCACAGTTCATTGACTTTACTTGTGTTGTGGAGCTGCAGTTGGACCTTACGTCCGTGACTGCGAGACTAAGAGATAGTTCTTGTGTTGTGTTGTCCGGGTTGGATACTGGCATCATGAACCAGTAGTCTATCCCATGTGGTGGCGTCGTGCTTTCCGGATCGTGCTTTGCTATCAGTTGTGGCGTGTGTTAATTGTGGTTTTACCCGTCGAGGTGTGCCATGGTGTTGGCACAGTTGTTATTGCAGATAGTGAGCGGACACTCACTCGTTGTGGTTTGATTGGTTGTAGTGTACCCTCGTGGTGGCACAGTTGTGTCTGTGTTTCGTGTTGTGTTTATGTTTCAGTGGTGGTACCTCGTGGTGGTAGGTACCTATACCTTTTGTGAGTACTAGTTTCTCGTAGTACGTTGAGTACTAGCCCTTTTCAGGTGGTGAAGTGGAGGTCATGCAGTGAGACCTTCCACTTGTTGTGTTTTACCCTTCCTTGGGTAAGTTTCCGAATATAATTTAGTGTGCGATAGATTGGCATCGTGGAAGCCAGTCATGTTTCTTAAGTATGACATTCAATACATCATGATTTAAGGGTATAAAGGATTAGCTTTTGGTTACCAATCCTGTTACCCATATGTTTAGAGGCTTGCCAGTAAAGCTAGTAGCTTAGGCAATGCTTTGCCTGTGTGGCTTACAGTTTAGGCGACCAGTTGTTGATGTGGTATGCCTGTGAGGCTTGTGGCCTAGGCTTTCAGGTTATTGGGCAGACTAGTAGCGTGGTGCTAGTTTTGCCGCTGTCTCATCTTATATTCGGAATTAGTGTGAATTGATATAATTACACTTTATTGTGAGCATGAAATGGTTTGGCTTCCGGTGTTGCCAGTGAGACCTGTTGGGGTTGAGGTTCTCCTGTGTTGTGTGTGGTTTTGGGTGGTTCCCTACTGAGCCAGTGACTTGTTGAGGCTCACTCCCTTACAGTTCTTTTCAGGGTTTACCATTGGTGTGGCTTGTGTAGACTATGTGGCAGACTTGTACCACCAGCGGTAGTGTTAGTAGAGTTGTGTGAGCTTGTGCTCCCTCGGGGTATGCCCTAGTTAGTTGTACTCTTCTTAATTGGGCATGTAATAATGTAATGGGGCAGTTGTAAATTGTTATATGCAGATATGAGCACATATCCTTTCTTGTGTCTCTTACTATTGTGGTTTGTCTTTTATATTCTTCCTGGACACGTGTTCGAGCTATCCCTTGCGAGACTTCGGTCTCTTCGCAGGAGACGGATATAGATATGGACCATTATTGGGTATAAATATCCAGGGCCGTTACAGTTGGTATCAGAGCAATGATCCAGTTAGAATATGAAAAGACATTTAGATTACAATGTCCCAATACATAATTTAATGTCCACTGCTGGTAGTAAGTCTGTAGTTTCCTGTGCTTTTTAGTATGGTTTCCATATGAGTTTTGGTATATGAATTGTATGTATAGTTGGTTAGATCAGTAGTTGTGGGTAATAGCAGATATGATTGGTGGTGTAGTATGAGTGATTATTGGATTGTTGTTAAAGTATAATTGATTAAAGATTCTTTATTATAGAAATTGAAAGAATTAGTGCATTCAATTATAAAATTCACTAAAAAGTGTTTTAATGAGAATCAGAGTTGGTAGAGAAAGGTATAAAGTAGTGATGTGATGGAAAAATAGAGGGAATTATATCATGATGAGAAATAGGGCTTTGTGATTAGAACTGTTAAATGGGTGAATTGTGGTTGAAAATTGTAGCAGAGATAGTCATTGTGTTTGAGATTTATGTTAATTAAGTGTTAAGAAGTTGCTTGGATAATAGTATGATTAATGGCATGTAAGGTTTAAAATGATCAAGTGAGGTAATCTAGCTTGAGATGAGAGGCTGGTAAGCAGAGGGGTAGTGATCAAGATGATTCTTAAGTGTGATTTATGATTAGAAATAATTGCAGTAACGAATTTATGGGTAATGTTGATATAAATAATAAGGATAATAGAAAGTTTGATATAGAAACTCATGTAAGTGGATGTAAAGGTGACCAGTTGGCTAAAGAGAGAGTAAAAGAGTAGTGGGAAGTCAGATTTTTCGGAGAATTTTATAAGAGAAAGATGTTTGTTAACAAAAGGCAGTGGATAAAGATTTCTCAGAAAGATTTGTATATGATTGTTGTGTGATAAGAATAGTGATGTTAGTATTTGTGTGTAAATTGTGGAAGCAGAAAATGGGAAATTGGTATTAGAAGCCATCTGAAGTTAAATTTACATAATTAAAGTAAGTTGAAGCTATGTAAATTAGAATGGACAAGGTTAAGTCCATTGAAAAGTAAAGTGGAATAGCAAGTGGATTATGAATAGATATTTGTAAATGAGCTGTAACAGTGAAAATGTTTATATTTGGTGATAAATTAGTAATGTGGAATAAAGAAATTAAGTAGAATAAATCATTGTGTTTTAAAGAAATAATTTTAGTTTATAGTTATGGTGGAAAGTAAAAAGGATTGTAGCATAAATGACACCTGGAAATTAGTCAGCTGGTAAACTAGTTAAGAGAAATATTTTGCAGAAATAGTGTTTTGTTATTGATAGTAAAGATAAAGTTTGGTATTAATGAATTGGTGGAAAAAGAAGAATAGGGTAGATTATTGAATGGTGATAATTAAATGATTCAGGAAATGTGCAATAAGAATTTGCGTAATGATATGCAGTAAGGTGATTTGGATGAATAAATGAATCTTGTTATAAGAATATTTCTTGAATTTGAAGTAAAGCTATAATAAATCAGTTAAGGAGTAATGAGCAGATTAAGGTATAGTGAAAGGGAGTAGAAAAAGGGATAAGCAATATAATCAGTTTAATGGTAAGGAAATTTCAAGATTTGATGTCATATAATTGAGCAAGGCTTGAATAAAGGTAAAGGTGAATTTTTAGGTATGGGTAGCAATGAGAATGGAAGATGTGAAAAGATATGAATTGGGTTTATTAAATCAATTAGAGAATATTGTTTAAAGTAAAGAATATATATATATATATATATAAAGGGAAAAGTATATCAATATTGATATATGCTAAGATTTAGAATTTAATGTGAAGCAGATATAGCAGAAGATAGAATATGAGTGGAGTCAATTAAGTGGTATTGATGTATGATAAGAGAAATATAAAGTTAGTTGGAAAGTATAATTTGAAGCGAGATAAGTTATTAATGGATTAGGGGAATCTAGAATTCATGAAATATTTGGTGAAAGGTTCAGAATGATCATAGTAGCGCAGAGGAAGCGTGGAAGATTTAATATTCATAAGTTATCTGAAGTTTAAGTAATTAAAGGAGAATTTAAAGTCTTATGCGCAATTGAGCCAAATGATGGTTAATGGTGATAAATAAATAGTGAAATAGCATCGGAAAATTTGAAATTTTAAATAATGTACAGTGAAAGGATTTAAGCAAGAAAATGGCCCAGAAAGAAAGGTTGCAAACATAACCAGGAAAAATGTGGAAATAAATCGAGCCCAAGCAGATAAAGCGCTATCGGCTAGGTAGAATTGCTCGAAAAATGTGGAAATAGGTTCAGTCCAAGGAAATAAAGCGCTAATAGCAAGGTAGAATCACTTATAATTGAAAGGTAAGGAATGGTAGAATGGATCCATAAAATAAAGTAATTGCGAAATAAATTAAAAAGAAAGGGAAGGCAGAGCAAGTATGAGAATGAGTAAATGGTCTGAAAGAGGATGTAGAGGAAGCTCAGCATATGGCTTTGTTTCTTTTTAGGTGATAGTGTCGTTTATTGTCGCTTGTTTTGAATGTCGAGGATGACATTCCTTTTTCGGTGATAGTAATGTAACGTAGCGCGTTTTCGAATCTTCACAGATTTTTGATTAGTGGTAGTTCGGATCTGCGTTTACTGGTTTTGGTATGGTACTCATGACCAATATGGGGTCATTGGGCCTTGGTCGTGGTTTCCACGTGCTGTGTGGAGCTTAGTCGGTCGGCAGGCTAGGCCCGTGGTGCCCGTTGGTTCACTGAATGTGAATGCGACGGGGGTGTAGATCGTGTTCTGAACGCATCGACAGTGGGGGTCGCGTTCTGGTTGCCGCTGCTGGGGTCGACGTCTGCATGTGCTCCGCGTGTCCCGCATGGAGTGGGGTTTGCTAACGTCGGGAATGGGAAGGCGACGCCTTAGTCCGTCACGATCAGGTCGCGATGGGAAGGTACGTCGCGATCCCAACCGTTGTGCGGTTTTTAAGCAGGCTGGCCGAACAAAGCTTTCACAAGCTCTGCTCGACCAGGGAAGAAGCTGTTGCGGCTCTGTTGGGCGATTTGGCGTTTCGGCGGAGTTCTCGTCGCGCTCTCGACGCGGGGACGTCGCATAGAGCGGGGGAGACGTCGTGTCGTAGTCGGTTTGTGCGTTCTTCGTGAAGGTAGGGAGTTCTACCTTGATTTGTTACATGGATTGCATATTGGTTTGTTTACTGCTTTAAAAACAGTAGATACCATGTCTAGGAGGTGAAATGAGCATGAAAACCAGGTTGAAACAGGATTTAGGGTGGTTTGCATGGAAGATCCGGAGATAGTTCCCGGATTAGGGTTTTCGCATGAGAAGGCGACGAACCCTGTTGTCGCGACCATATCACGACAGGTCGATCCGTCGCGACAGGATTTCTTGTCGCGCCATATCGTGGCGTCACGATCAGAAGGCGGTCATGGCCTCTATCGTGATTGCAGCCGAGGGTTCTGCTTTGTATGCTTTTGGTGTTTTGGTTATCCGATTATCGTCATTTATTGTGCATGTCCTTGGTAGGAGGTGCATTGACACCCATGACACTCTGTGAGCAGGTTGCCCACATGGTTAGTAGGTGGTTTACATAATCGGTGTGGTGTTATCGTGGTGTGAGCTGCATTGGCACCTGTAACACCTCTAAAGCGTGTCATTTAAATAGTTTGTGTGTGTTTACGTGGTTTGAGGATGTGCATGGCACACACTCCGTTGTGGTGGTGTTACACGTGTGTGGGTGTGTGTGTGTGCATGGCACATGCACTGGTTGTCGTAGTGGTTAGGAAATGATGGTTCAAGTGTGAACCTAGCCTCAGTCTTGTAGTGTCCTATGTGGACTAATAGAGATGGTTTAATTATTGTAATGCAAATATGGTTAAGAGTTAATGTATAGTTAGTGTATATGGTATGTATGTGGCAAGGAGGTCATGCGATGATCAATGATAGGCCAGTTTGTAAATGGTTATCGTGGTTTACATGTGTATTGGTGCGAGGTGGTTTTTAGATCACAGGGTGACCGAGGTTAAGCTATTCTTGATATTTGTACTATGATTTGTAATAAAGAATATGTAAGTATATATCGTGGTTTGTGCATTGCTGAGTTTGGTAGTCCGGCGCCTATTCCGGAATGCCTCTTCAGTTGGGTGCCCCAGGTTCCTAGGGGAGCCAGGCACGTGAGTGTGCTCGGGGCTTGTCCCGGTGCAGTGGTACTATCGAGGTTTTGTCGTCTTCCTAGACACCCTCACTCTCGGGGAGAGTTGTCGTCCGGCTGAGGGAAAGACGGCAGTGGGACAGTGACTTGTGAGAGTTTGTGTTTAGTCACTTGTAGCGCCCTCGTAGCTGGGGGTTACGGACACCAGTAGACGTACTGGGTCCTAGCTAGTCCTGTTACCAGTGCCTCACTTTAGAGAGCTCGGGCCAGAGTCTCTAAAGGTGCTAAGCATGGGCCTGCAGGGTGTGTGACCTGTAGGTTGTGGTGGTTTGGTTGGTCTCCATAGTTCTTTGACTTTACTTGTGTTGTGGAGCTGCAGTTGGACCTTACATCTGTGACTGCGAAACTGAGAGGTAGTTCTTGTGTTGTGTTGTCCGGGTTGGATACTGGCGTCATGAACCAGTAGTCTGTCCCGTGTGGTGGCGTCGTGCTTTCCAGCTCGTGCTTTGGTATCAGTTGTGGCGTGTGTTAATTGTGGTTTTACCCATCGAGGTGTGCCATGGTGTTGGCACGGTTGTTATTGCGGAGAGTGAGTGGAGACTCACTGGTTGTGGTTTGATTGGTTGTAGTGTGCCCTCGTGGTGGCACAGTTGTGTCTGTGTTTCGTGTTGTGTTTATGTTTCAGTGGTTGTACCTCGTGGTGGTAGGTACCTGTACCTTTTGTGGGTACTAGTTTCTCATAGTACGTTGAGTACTAGCCCTTTTCAGGTGGTGGAGTGGAGGTCATGCAGTGAGACCTTCCACTTGTTGTGTTTTACCCTTCCTTGGGTAAGTTTCCGAATATGATTTAGTGTGCGATGGATTGGCATCGTGGAAGCCAGTCATGTTTCTTAAGTATGACATTCGATACATCATGATTTAAGGGTATAAAGGATTAGCTCTTGGTTAGCAATCCTGTTACCCATATGTTTAGAGGCTTGCCAGTAAAGCTAGTAGCTTAGGCAATGCTTTGCCTGTGTGGCTTACAGTTTAGGCGACCAGCTGTTGATGTGGTATGCCTGTGAGGCTTGTGGCCTAGGCTTTCAGGTTATTGGGCAGACTAGTAGCGTGGTGCTAGTTCTGTCGTTGTCTCATCTTATTTTCAGAATTAGTGTGAATTGCTATAATTATGCTTTATTGTGAGCATGAAATGGTTTGGCTTCCGGTGTTGCCAGTGAGACCCGTTGGGGTTGAGGTTCACCTGTGTTATGTGTGGTTTTGGGTGGTTCCCTACTGAGCCAGTGACTTGTTGAGGCTCACTCCCTTACAGTTCTTTTCAGGGTTTACCGTTGGTGTGGCTTGTGGAGACGATGTGGCAGACTTCTACCACTAGCAGTAGTGTTAGTAGAGTTGTGTGAGCTTGTGCTCCCTCGGGGTATGCCCCAGGTAGTTGTAATCTTCTTAATTGGGCATGTAATATTGTAATGGGACAGTTGTAAATTGTTATATGCATATATGAGCACATATCCTTTCTTGTGTCTCTTACTGTTGTGGTTTGTTTTTTATATTCTTCCTGGACACGTGTTCGAGCTATCCCTTGCGAGACTTCGATCCGTTCGCGGGAGACAGATCTGGATATGGACCCTTATTGGGTATAAATATCTAGGGCCATTACAAATTCCAAGCTCACAGAGACTTACGGAGGCCATGAACAAGGATTCACTAGTCCAGCAGAAGGAATATCTGACGGAGAGTTTGTCCAAGTTAAGAGAGAGTATTGAAACATGTTGCTCGATGTTCTAGAGGACTTTTAGAACAGTGGAGAGCTGGTAACAGTATTCTAAAACATTGATAGAAATGAAAACAAGTGTTTAATAAAAAGGGAATTTATGTGATTTAATCCAATAATATACTAAATACATTATGGAGTATCTTATGAGTATTTTCAAGTCTAAGATGTATGAATTTTTGTGTGTGCATGTGATAGAAATCATGGATTGAAAAGATCAAGTGCATGGCTTTTAATAGAATAACTTCATGTTCATAATTAATTGACCTCTTTTACTGCGTTTCAATCTTAACAAGAAGTATATACACTGTTATAGAACAAGAACCAAATAGAACTAGGGTTTGTGTGCAAATTTTCAGAAGGTGACGTACCCCTATAAGGATCGTGATAGGGTACATCCAGAACGTGACATGGCTGTTAAAGGAACGCGACAGGTCTCTGTGGGAAAGGCAAGAAGAACGTGACGCAGTGCCCTGTCAACATGATGCAGACAACACTTAGTATCTACAGAAAAAGTTTTAGGGCATGAGATAAAGTATAAACATGGAATTGAGATGAACATGATGAATTGGGTAAATGCTCGTCACAGAACTTTTGGCATGAAATTGACAAGAATAGGACGAGAGAAATTAGGGAAAATAGAGTGTTTTTGTTCTTAAGATCAAGAACATCCTACACCGAGTTTAATTGAGTTTTGCTTGTGAGATTGTCTACCTTTAGACGATTTGAACTCCTAGGGCTTGGAACGCGAAGAACACTTGAAGATCCTCTTGCAAGCCTACTTCTCCATGAATTCCTCCTCCTTTGGCCTCCCTTCCTTATCCAAGAGATATAAGAAGAGTAGTAGGGTTGGCCATGAGGAGTTTGGGGGTTTATTTGTAGGACTTGTGTTGTTATTTCCTAATACAACTCAACCTTCTCTTCAACTCCGAATTTCCATGTTTATCTAGATCTCTTAGCATCCAAATCTCTTATTTGGGTTGGGATGAGACTCCAATTTCATGGCTAGCAAGTTAGGGTAGTGTTAGGAGGCCATTTTAGATATATATGAGTCATATTAGTAATTTACTTGCCCCTTTTTAATTAGGGAATAATGGGTTTACGAATTTAATAGTATTTTCTATTATTATATCATTTAAACTACTATTTGGCCCAATAACTCTAATATGAACCATTTATCAAAGCCCATAACTTGTTTTTGCTTAATGGGTTTTAATTTATTCACATTTCTTTATAGTTTTAGTTTATTTATCTATTTTAAATTAGCGAGTTGCTACACACACATCCTCATGATTACACCGCTCAGGTGGGAATCCAGGTAGATCTTCTGAAAAAATATCAAAAAACTCACAAACAACAGGCACATCAGAAACAAACAATTCATCAGGCTTCGAGAAGCAAACAGAAGCAAGATACGTTGCACAACCATCTCGGATTAAATACTAAGCTCTACAAAAGGAAATAAAGGAGTTGATGGGTAGACTGGATACCTCGAAAGCAAAGAACGGGTGCTCCAGATATCTTAAACAGCACGGTCTTCTGCTGACAATCCGTCACAATCGAGTGAGCCTCTAACTAGTCCATGCCGAGAATGACATCAAAGTCACAAAGCTGCAAAGCATACAATCTGGCAAGCAACTAGTAGCTCTAAACCTCAACTGTGATACCCTCAAACTAACCAAAAGAACACATGAAATATTTGGATGGAAGCTCGACTAGCACGTCACATTGCCTCTTAGGAGTGGGACAGACAAGTGACTTATAAAACTCCTTGAAAACAAACAAATGTGAAGCACCGAGATCTACCGAAACTCGAGCAGCTCTACCAAGGATAGGCACCGTACCTATAACTAGGTTCAATGCCTCAGCCTCCTCCCTAGGGAAATTATCACACACCCACATCTACACTTCCCTTGTTGCTGCGACTATTGTGGCTGCTGGTACTATGGTTGTCGGTACTGCTAGTGTTGCGGGTACTATTGGAACTACTACTACGGTGGGTACTGTCCCTACTACCGCTGCAGCCATGGTGCCTATTGTTGAGGAGGGTACAAAAATTATGGTGCTTGCTAAGTGAACTACGTCTAAACTTGTTGTTGCTACTGCTATTGTCTGTGCCCCATCAGGTACTCCCTCCTGTAGTGTCATGGATGACCACAAGTGTAACAACTCACCTCCTACTGGCCCTGCTTAACTCCCTACTAGACTAACTGCTTTGCTATCTCTAGCTGACGCCTCTACTACTTCCAATATCATCTACCCCCGCGAGTAGACAATCGTTTGAACCTCGAGCGCAAGCTAGAGTTGCATGTGCCCGAAGAGGAGGAAGACATTGCGCTGCCACAACTACCAGAGGGACACTGGTATGGGGTAGATCGAGTGAGAAATCCACATGCTACTGAGGTTGCTGCCTGGACTCTCTCTTTAAGACGATAGTCTTATCTAAGGCAACTACCAAAGTGTCACACAAATGGACGGTCATGCCCCACCTCAACTCTAGCCTTAGTCCAACTATGAAACACTCTGCATATGCCTGCTCATTGCCTGCGACGGGGGGATGTGCCTCAACAACTAGGTAAACCTCTCGTGATACTGGGCAACGGCCATATCTCCCTATGCCAGCTAGTAAAACTGATCTCTCCTCTCATGATGAGCGTAGTCTGGGAAGAACTCACCATGGAAGATCTCCAAAAACTGCCTCCAAGAAATATGGTCTAGCCTCTGCCCTGGAAAATGTCTATAACTCTGCACTCTCCACCACTCATGTGTTGACCCCTTTAGTTGATATATTGCCAGTCTCACCTAATCTTGCTCTTCACAATCCATGCTCTCAAAAATACGCTTGAGCTCATGGACTCAACTCTCTGCGTTGTTTGGATCATATAGTAACCAAAGAACGTCGGTGGTCGAAGACGCAAAAAACTCTCCAGTAGTGTTGTCCTATCCTCTGGCACTGCCACCCCACTCCAACTGCCTGGGTACCTTCTGCAACCAGTGTCTACTGTGCTTCCTGTTGTACCATGGGTGGCTCTATCTGCTGATCTGGTACTGTCGAGGGAGTCACTGGTTGTTGTCCACCTGTTGCTGCCTGTGCGTACTGCCATAGGACTTGAAACATGGCTTTCCACATCTACTCAACCATGGGCATCATTGCCTCGAACGATGGTGGTGGCGGCGGTTGATACCACTATTGCTGCTTTGCTCCCTAAGGCTGCTAATATCATTACTATTGAGCCTGTGCAGCTACTGTTTCCTATGGATGGGCGACTAACTGATTTGTCGTGTCATCCTAATGTACCTCACCTGCTGTCGGCTGATCTGACTCTCCATGCTACTCCAGCAGCTCTTTGGTCTGCTTACGCCCGCGTAGAGCCATGTCCTATATAGCACAATTACCAACAAGGTTAATAATGACAACTCGGGCGGCTAGTAGTGTACTTGTGCTTTCGGTGGGACTTTCTGTTGCTATTTAAATCCATTACAAGTCTTGATAGACTCCTACTCTTATACCTGATGATCAGGTTATCCCCATGTAATTTAAATAAATTACACATCTATTTTGGTGATTAACAAAACTATGATAGAGGTTACTAACGTATTTCTATGAAGTCTAAGCACAAGAAATAAACCAAGGGAAAAACAAGCCAATCAAGTAAGTATTCATCACACCACAACAATGTGAGTTCAAAGCATCAATATTTGTCTAAGTACACATCGATTTCTACTATAGGTCATAACGATTTCTATAGAGCTATAACAATTTCCTTAGTTCCATAACGATTTCATACTTACAAGGATTCACTATGTGTTATATCGTTAAGTGATCGCAACGATTTTCTCTCACAACGATTTGTTAAGTGATCATAACGATTTGTTTTCATATCGATTTCTTAAGTGAGAACAATGATTTTGTCTCACATCGATTTCTTAAGTGAGAACAACGATTTGGTCACACATCGATTTCTCTCACATCAATTTCTAAGTGAGAACAACGATTTGGTCTCACATCGATTTCTTAAGTGAGAACAACGATTTGGTCGCACATCGATTTCTTAAGTGATCACAACGATTTGCTCTCGCAACGATTCCTTAAGTGATCATAACGATTTGTGCCAGAACGATCTCTTAAGTGATCACAACGACTTGCTCTCAAAATGATTCGATAAGTTACATAACGACTCTGTCACTATAACGGCTCATCAAGTTACATAACGACTTGGTCGTTGTAACGATTCGATACATTTCACAACGACTCACTCATTTGCACAACGATTTCATAAGTCATGAATATAATGATTTCGTGGAAAATAACGATTTGCTTTTCGAGCTAATGTTTGAATACGTTGAAAAGTCAAAGTCTTCACGTATATCTTTTTGACAGCCATGTATTTATTACGATAGTACGTATCACTGCATGCATGCAGACAATATCTTCTGTTCTCTTGCCTATTCTGTAAACATCTTTTTAGAAGAATAGAATGGAACTTCTACTTTTGTATAAAATCAATCTAACGTTGACTGACAACAAGAGACAGTCTAGCTGTCTATTGTTTAGCATTTAATGTGTGCAGGTCTCTGACAACATTTTTCATACAACGTTGGACAAAATAGAAGCCAAATGATACTACATAAGATCTTCTCTCTTTGCGTGCATGGAAAGCCAAAAGACCGTTGAACTTCTACAGTACCATGCAGTCTAACGTAAACCATAACTTAGAGACAACGGACACCTCAATGTTCAAATTTTAAAAGAGTGATATATATATAGAAGAATGAAGCTCCTAAAAGATATAGAAGTTAACGAGCACCAAGGAGAACAACGGTGATACAACACTTACAACCTTCTAGCAGAGCAAAAATTCCCATATATTCTAGCTCTTGCTCTCTGTGCTAAGTGTAGATCTGTGAGAGAGCCTTTTAGTTCTGAGAAGAGTTCTTTGTTGTAGATCTTTTCCTTCTCAGCTCTTAGCTTCAGATCAAGTTGTGTTCTATAAGCTTGATCTAGGGGCTTCATCTCTGAACACTTTTTTGAGTGTTTGTTCCCTTCGTATAGAAGGAAGACCTGGTGGGATCCAGGGTGTGAGATTATCTTCGTGTAGAAGGAAGACCTGGTGGGTTCCAGGGTGTTGTTCCCTTCGTGTGAAGGAAGACCAGCTGGGGTGCTGGGTGCTGTAGTGTCCTAAAGGGGGACTGTACCCTTGTTAGTGAAATCCTGAGATATTGCTCAGGGACTAGACGTAGGACTCTTAAGGAGAGGAGATCTGAACCAGGATAATTCTCTGTGTCGTGTGAATGCCTTTGTGTGATTGATTTTTTTCCTTAACTAACACTAACAATCTGTAAAGTGTGTTTTTGTGACCTTTGTGTGAACAGGTTTTAAGTATTAAATATTTTTAATATCCCATTCACCCCCCCTCTGGGCTAGCTAGCTGGGCTACAAGTGGTATCAGAGCAGGTCTCTTCGACAAAGAAGAAGATCCAATGATCTGATGAGTAAAGATCAAATGGCAGCCCAAGGTCACTCCAAAGGTCAGTCAGTCAACAGGCCACCACTGTTCGATGGAGAAGATTACACCTACTGGAAAACAAGAATGGAATACTTCCTACAAGGTTTCGACTTTCAAATCTGGTCAATTGTAGAAGAAGGAGACCTTCTAGTCACCAACGAAAAGGACAAATGGACTGATGATAATAGAAAGAAGATTTCTCTCAACTGCAAAGCCAAAAGCATTCTGTGTTGTGCCCTCAATAAAAAGGAATTCAACCGTGTATCAGCCTGCAAATACGCGATGGAGATGTTGGAAAAATTAAGAATCACTTATGAAGGCACGGATAAAGTGAAAGAAACCAGAATAGACATTCTGGTGACACAATACGAGAGATTTCAGATGCAGCCAGGCGAGTCAATAACTCAGATGTTCAGCAGATTTACAGACATCACAAACGGATTAGCTGGACTAGGAAAAAGTTATGAAATGGGAGATATGGTAAGGAAAATACTGAGGTCTCTACCAGCATCATGGACTCCCAAGGTAACAGCTATAGAAGAAGCCAATGACTTGAAAAGAATGTCATTGGAAAAGCTCATTGGGTCCCTTATGGCCCATGAAATAAACATGGAGTGATTACGAGAATCATCTAGTAGGAAGAAGCACACAAATGCTCTCAAAGCAGTAGAAGGCAACTCTGAGGAAAAATCTGAAGATGAGACAGTGGTGAAGATAGTGAAGATGAAGAAGCTATGCTATCTAGGAGGCTTCAACGAATTTTAGCTAAAAAGAAAAGATATCAGTCAGGCAGAAGATATTTCAAGAAAAATAAAGAGTCTAAGAAGTTAGAAGGAAATGACTCAAAGAAAGGTGAGCCCGTATGCTATGAATGTAAGAAGCCCGGACATATCAAAGCAGAATGTCCGAAGCTGAAGAAACCTGAATTCAAGAAGAAAGACAGTTCCAAGAAGTTCAGGAGATACAAGAAGAAAGCAATGGCAGCAGCTTGGAGCAACAGCAGCGACTCGGACAACGAGTCAAGCACGAGTAGCGAGGAAGAAGAAGAGGCTAACTTGGCTTTCATGGCCAACACAGAAGAAAAGGTAACTTCTGACTCCTCTTTTGATTCATGTAATGATTCAGATTCTGACAATTTAGAAGAAGACTTTAATGAGTTATATAGTAAATATAGAGAAGTATCTAAATTACTAAAAGCTAGTAAGAAAAATGTCGGTTGCTTAGAAAACACTAATTCAGATTTAAAGTCATAAAATGAGGAAATGGAGAAACAAATCATTGAACTTAAAAGAAGAAACAATTTGTTATGCGAAGATCTGAAAGATAAAAACAAATAGGTAACAGAATTAGAAAAACAAGAAAGTCCAGACGAGTTAAAAAATAAAATTAAAATACTGACGGAAGAAAATGAAAGACTATCAAGTACATTAGAAAAGTTCACTAATGGTAAAACATGATTAATACTAAAAGGTGCTAGACAGTCAGGAAAGAAGAAACATGGACTAGACTATACACCCCCAGATAATGAAGACACAACAGTATATCCTAAAACATATCCAACTCCAAAATTCGTACCTGAACAAGATACATCATATAAATCAAACCTTAAATGTGTTCCATATGAAAAGGTAACTAGAACAACATGTTGCAGTCACTGCAACAAGCTAGGACACACCAACATATCATGTCCAACCAAATATAAAAGATGGATAATAAAAAGGAAAATTGATGACACTAACCAACCAGGACCCAAAAGAACTTGGGTACCTAAAGCTTGATGTTTTCATTTCAGGAAAGCCCTCGGGCATCCAAGTGGTACTTGGATAGCGGATGCTCAAGGCATATGTCAGGAAACAATAGGCTGTTTACCCATTTAGAAGCTGAAGAAGGCACAGTCACCTATGGAGATAATGGAAAAGGGACTGTGATAGGCAGCGGATCAGTGAGCAACAAAGGCAAAATAATTATTGAAGATCTCCTATGTGTTAGAGGACTAAAGCACAACCTCATTAGCATCAGTCAGCTGTGCGACAAAGGACATCAAATCAAATTTCAAGAGTCAAAGTGCAGCATTATGAAAAACGGAGAGGTCATTTTTGAAGCCAACAGAGAAAAGAACCTATACGTACTCTACCTTGAAGATTTAAAAGGTCAGGATATATGTTTAGCAGCAGAAAAAGAGCAGTCAACTGAGCTGTGGCATAGAAGATTGGGTCACTGCAGTTTAGATGGCATAAGGAAGCTGATCAAGAGAAGCCTAGTGGAAGGTCTACCTAAAATCAGCACAAGAATGGATGGCGTCTGCGGACCTTGTACAAAAGGGAAGCACACAAAGTCTTCCTTCAAGTCAAAGACTGTGGCAACCACCTCCAAACCCTTAGAGCTCCTTCATATGGACTTATTTGGGCCAATGAGGACCATAAGTCTTGGAGGAAAGAGTTTTGGATTTGTTATTGTAGATGACTATTCAAGATTCACATGGGTATCCTTTCTGGAACACAAGGATGATACATTTGATAGTTTTGTAAGCTTCAGCAAAAAGGTTCAGAAAGATAAGAAGCACTGCATTGTTGTAATCCAGTCAGATCATGGAGGAGAATTCCATAATGAAAGATTTACAATGTTCTGTGATGAACAAGGAATTGAACATAATTTCTCAGCACCAAGGACACCACAGTAGAATGGAGTTGCTGAGAGAAAGAATAGAACTTTATTGGACATGGCAAGAACAATGCTATCAGAATATGATCTGCCAAGATACTTTTGGGCTGAAGCAGTCAACACAGAAAGCTATGTCATAAATAGAGTGATGATTAGGCCAATTCTAAAGAAGACAGCTTATGAATTGTACAAGGGAAAGAAGCCGAAGATCAGCCACTTCAGGACATTCGGATGTCCATGCTTCATCCACAACAACGGCAAAAGAGACATTGATAAGTTAGATGCCAAATCAGATGAAGGCATCTTCATGGGGTATGCTTATAAACCTAAAGGATATAGAGTGTTTAATAAGCGCACTTTATTAATTGAACAGTCAGTACACATTATTTTTGATGAAACTAACCCTTCCTTAAGAAAGGAAGAAGATAGTGACAATGATGTTGCAGATGAAGTGTCCAAGAAACTAAAGAATATTTCAATTAAGGACAAGGAAGATCCACCTCTGGAAGACTTGCAACAAAGGGATATCTCTCATCAAAATCTTTCAAAAGAGTGGAGATACAAGAAAGATCACCCACCGGAAAACATTATCGGTGATCCATCTGTAGGGGTAAGAACGAGAGGTAATATAATTCCATGTGATTATCTAGCCTTTGTCTCTCAAATAGAGCCTAGGACAGTCAATGAAGCTCTCACTGATGAATCTTGGATTTTAGCCATGCAAGATGAACTGAATCAGTTCAAGAGAAACCATGTATGGTCACTTGTTTCTAGACCATCAGATCATCCAGTGATTGGCACCAAATGGGTGTTCAGAAATAAATTGGATGAAGCTGGTGTGATCTTAAGAAATAAGGCCAGATTGGTAGCTCAAGGCTATTCCCAAGAGGAAGGCATAGATTTCGATGAAACCTATGCACCTGTAGCTAGACTTGAGGCTATTAGGATTTTACTTGCATATGCATCTGCATTAGATTTAATATAATTTCAAATGGACGTGAAGTCTGTTTTTCTAAACGGTTTTATTAAGGAGGAAGTTTATGTAGAACAACCTCCAGGTTTTGATGATATTGATTTTCCCAATCATATTTTTAAGTTGCACAAAGCTTTATATGGTTTAAAACAAGCACCTAGGGCCTGGTATGAAAGGCTTAGCTCATTTCTACTAGACCATGGTTTCACTAGAGGTCAAGTAGATAGTACATTATTTGTCAAATCTAAGGTCAAACATATTCTTCTTGTTCAAATATATGTCGATGATATAATATTTGGTTCTTCTGACAAATCTCTTTGCAAGTATTTTGAGAAGCTCATGCAGGAAAAATTTGAAATGAGCATGATGGGGGAGCTTAACTACTTCCTTGGACTGCAAGTACACCAAAGAACTCTTAAAGAAGTTTGGGTTCGATAATGTCAAGCCACTGTCAACACCTATGAGCACATCAACAAGGATGGATAGTGACAAGGATGGTAAGAAAGTAGATCAAAAGATCTACAGAGGTATGATAGGTTCATTACTTTACTTAACGGCAAGCAGACCTGATATTTTATTTAGTGTATGCATGTGTGCTAGATACCAAGCAGATCCTAAAAAGTCTCACTTAATTAGTGTTAAAAGAATTTTCAGATATTTATCCAAGACTCATGACTTAGGTTTATGGTATCCAAAATCATGTCAAATTAATTTAGTAGGATACTCTGATGCTGACTACACTAGATGCAAAATCGATAGAAAAGTCACCATTGGCTGTTGTCAATTTCTTTCAGGATGTCTGATATCATGGTCCTCAAAAAAGCAAAATTATGGTCTACAGCTGAAGCTGAGTACGTGGCCGCTGGAAGCTGTTGTACACAACTTCTATGGATCAAACAGCAACTTGAGGATTATGGGCTACATATCAAGACAATCCCCTTATTATGCGACAACACCAGTGCCATAAATCTCACCAAGAATCTAGTACAACATTCAAGGACAAAACACATTGAGGTTAGATATCATTTTATTCGTGATCATGTAGCTAATGGAAACATAGATATTTCCTTTATTGATACACATAATCAGTTAGCAGATATCTTCACAAAGACCTTACCTGAAGAGAGGTTTACATCTCTTAGAAAAGAATTAGGCATGTGCAAATTGTGAAAGATTATCTGTATAAAACTGAAATATAAATTATCAGAATGATAATTATTTTTCCTCCCTTTATTTAAGCAAATTTCCTCAAATTTTTTAAGTCATTTCTAGCGATTCGCTATTTTACAAGCTTTTATTCCTATCGAACCAGTCATTTTGTCGCTTTCTGCCATAAAGGCGGCTCCTGTTTCGAAAGAGTCATTATTTCTTTGATATACCCGAAATCTATGTGGTAACGATTCACATCCCTTTTTCATCCCCTTCTTCCTACCTGAGGCGATACCCTATCGACTCCGGCACCGACTCTCTGAGCTTTCAAAGATCCAAAACTCCTTCCCACGAGAAATTTCTTTGAGGTTTCTGCTCCTCTCCTCACTCCAACCCTTCAGAAACTTTCCCCATCAAAATCCCTGGCCACAACTGTTGTTTCTGGCAGCGTCGGGGGCTATGGAGCCGAGTTTCTCACAGCAGAGCAGTAGGAAAAGTTCACCTTTGTGAAGACGAAACTCTGTGGAAACAAGGCAGTGGATATTGCAGACTTGGAAAAGAATGGGATGCACAGCATCATGGCAGCTATGGAAAGGATGAAATGGACAGAGATTGCATCCTTCTCTGAGGTAAGCTATCCAGACTTAGTGAAGGCGTTCTATGTTTGCTTAAGAATTGAGGCGGACGGGTCCTTGACATCATCTGTCAAAGGTACCCATATTAAAGTTGACCATGAGCTTTTGAGGTCTTTAGTTGGTGTTTGCACCACTGGTCACTGTGGGATTCACACTGTGGATACCCAGGCAAAGGGACTAGGGATTGTAGGTCCCGAATTTCGGTTGAAAGATGGAAAGCTTGATATTAATCAGATGAATGCATTCAACCGTCTATTGCACTTTATAGTTTGTCAAATTTTGGTTCCAAGAAGTGCTACATTCTCCGCGTGCACCAAGGCAGATTCGGACATGATGTTCTGGGCCATCCAGAACAAGGAGATAAACATGGCTGAAGTTATTTTGGAGCGAATGAAGTTTGTCCATGCTCAGATATGGGACACAAAGAGCAAACTAAATGTGTCTCTGCTATATGCCCATCTGCTCACCAAAATATTCAAACATTTTGGCTTAAATTTATCTGGAGCAGTAGTAGAGAAGATAGGGCAAGCTATCCGCAGCATAAATCTAAGGAAAAGTGGATTTTCTGTGGTAAATGGTGTATGGAACAAAACTTATGTGGCTGAGGGTGAGGCCATCATTGGCGAAGCCCAAGAAGTCCAGGAAGAGGTAGGAGAGGCTGCAGCCCAAATAGCTCAAGAAGAATCAGCAATAGCAGCAGCAGAGGTACCTGTTGTCCAAGAAGAACATCAAGAAGGTCACAGTTCAGAGTCTGCAGTGGTTCGAGAGGAATCACTACATGCAGAAGCTCCAGTAGCAGCAGACCAGGCAGCAGCACCAGCAGAAAGAGCAGCAGCTCTATCTGAAGAAGAACCAGCAACAGCAGAGGCCAGAGTAGAAGAATCTGTGGCCATTGGTAGCCTAATTGAAGAAATTCCTCCAGAGAATATTTTGCTAGTTGTGGGAACCTCTGAAAATCTAAACCCCACCACTATTGTGGCATCCATTCTTAGAGATGTGTTGGAATCCATCTCTAGCACTCAAGGGGAGCCTGAGAGGTTCAGTGAATCAGTAGCTCCAGAAGTTGTGGCATCGGGCCACACAGATGAGATCATCATGCAGGAAGCTCCTAGTCAGGGGGAGCAAGCAGTTGCGCATGAGAAAATAGCAGTGGAAGATGCTCCTATTGAGGGGGAGCAATCTATTGATGAGGAGGCAGCTCCTCAGGGGGAGCACACTGAAAGTGTCCCCATGGATAATGAAGAGCATGTTGAATTCGAGGAGCCCATTGTAAGGGCACATAGCAAAAGAAAAAGAATAGCTCATAGGAAGCCCAAGGAGAAGCAGCTGAAGATTCAGTTGAAGCCTGTTATTTCAAGGCTGAATGAGCAAGGAAAGACTCTCACATCTTTGCAGTCTGATATTCAGTCTCTTCTTATCAGCCAAACTTCTGCAGCTAATGAAATTGGAACTTTGTCCACTGAAGTGCACAGCTTAAGAGATGATTTTAAAATGTTCAAACAATTATGCCGATGGATGAAAGGTGAGTTCGACAGTGTCAAGAAGCGCATCTCCTCAAGGGAGCAATCCTCCTCTGCCCCTCCTATTCCCCCTCTTGCTGATCCAGTCAGCAGTTCAGGGCCTTCTCAGGCCAGGCAGCAAGAAGAAGAGTCTGGGCCATCAGGGCCATCTGGTATAGCAGAAGATCGGCCATCAGGGCAAATTGTGGTAGAACCAACAGGGCCAACCGGGCCTCAGGCAGTTCAGAAGGAACCAGCAGGGCCATCAGGGCCAGTCAAGATTGTTTTAGGGCCAACAGGGTCAGTGGTCTCCGAGGATGGGCAGTCAAGTGTAGAAGAGCTAGCAGTTGCTCCTGAAGCCCCTGAGCCTTCATCCCTTGCAACACCAGCCCCTTCTTCACCACCATCTTCTTCCACAGCACCTCCAGCTCCACCTACCTTCAAACAACCTGTACCAAGAACCATCTCATCTCCAGCACCTTTTCTCTCTAAACCTCATTCGTCTCCTATCATGCCTACTACCATTTCCACATCCATTTCTCCCTCTCCTCCTATTATTGATCCTCCAGTTTCTTCATCAGCTGGAGCCTCTTCCTCCTCTGGTCCCTCATCAGCCGGGGCATCCACTATTCTTTCTCCTAGATCATTTCTTCATCCTCCTACTCCACCTACATCTGTTACAATTACTCCTACTAATCCACAACATGCCAGTGTTTTTCAAAATAAATTTGAGGATGAGTTGGAATGCACCACACTCATCTCAATCCTGGCAGTTGCTTCACATGTTCATAGGACTGATTCTTTAGTCCTGTTTCTAAAAAGAGGAAAATTTCAAAAACTCTTGCTCTTTCCTCTGAACCCATGTTTCCTCCTCTTTGGTGCTCCCTCTCAGTTGAAAATTGAAGGAGACCAATTTACTGCGAATATCTCCAAAAATGTATTCTCACCAACCTTTTTGGCATTCTTTTTCTCAATCTTACTGATCACCTTAACATTGTATTACCCTTCTGCCACCTTTTCAAAGTCGACCAACTCAAAATCTTCCAATTGGCTGAATGTAGGGCTGCAAATGAGTCGAGTCGAGCTGAGTATTATACTGCTCAAGCTCTGTTCGTTAATTTTAATCGAGCTCGAGTCGAGCTCGAGCTTTATCGAGTATTGAAAATAGTTGTTCAAGCTTGGTTCGTTTAAATACTCTCGAGTTCGAGCTCTTAACGAGTATCTTAACGAGCCCAATTGAATTTGCGAGTTATATATATATATATATATGTATCTATATTATGTATATATATAAGCCTAATTTAATTTACAAGTAAAAATCTAATTGTTTATAAGACCTAAATTTATCTTATTTCAAGGTCATACCCCTAGATACTTTATAAGTTACTTGTTTAATTATTTTAGTATAATGTTTAAAATATTTAACAACTATATTTATAAATTTTATAATTAAAAATTTAAACGAATTTGTTTACGAGCTTAAACGAGTCGAGTAGACATTTGCTCATACTCGGCTCGTTTATGAAACGAGCTTAAATTTTTGTTTGAACTTGACTCGTTTACTTTACTGAAGGAGCCGAATTCGAGTAACATCCGAGTCGAATTCGAGCTACTTGTCGAGTGTATTAGTTTGTCTACAGCCCTTCCTTTCATAATTTGTGTATTTACTCACTCATATTTAATCTTTTAAATTTTACTATTCATAAGTATTTCGTACCTTAACAAAAATTCTTTAAAAATAATAAATATTAATATTTTCATGATTATAATAAGAAATTAATATAATCTGAGTATATTAACGAGTAACTAATCGAGTATTTTAACGAGCATATTATCGAGTATCTTAACGAGTTGTTCGCAAACGTATTCGAGTCGAGCACATCTCTGTTCAAGCTCAACTCGTTTATGAATCGAGCTTATATTTTTGTTCAAGCTCGGCTCGTTTATCTAATAAACGAGCCGAGCCGAGTTTTTATCGAGCCGAGTTTCAAGTTACTTGTCGAGTGTATTGGTTCGTTTGCAACCCTAGCTGAATGCAAGACTGAAGATCAGTGGGCCAAAGGGCATAAGACTCTCTACAGCAAGTATCTTCTTGTCAGATCAGACAGCACCTCTCGATAGGATCATCCTCTCACCCTTCCTGAATGGTTTGTATTTCATCATCAAGCACTTTGGGGCCCTTTCATTCTCAAAGAAATTAGAATCACCAGTCGCTTCCAGCTTTACAATGATTTTTGTTATTTACGCAAGCTACCCGAAGTTCAGTTTGGCCAATTCCATGGGGCTCTTGCCATTCTTCGAACTGAAGGTCCCATTAATTGCCCCTTCACAGTGGACTTCACCACTCTGAAGATGCCCGAAGTAGTATTTCTCCCGAAGTTACACTCCTTGGTTTTGGACTCCTCCGTTGGCTCTCATGCCTTTGAAAGATTTGCATGAGTCATGTGGAGAATCTCAGCTCAGCAGGGTCGCCTTCCCTCATTTCAGAGGTTTATCTTTCGCGAATATCATCTGGGCCACATCTCTTCTGCAGTGCTTGCTCCTTTGATATCTGAATGTGAAAGACTCTCTCCCACAGATTGGGAGAAGCACTCCAATCAATCTGCTCTCCATTTGGAATCCTTGAATAGCTCCTTGCTCCGAGCAGGCAAGCCACCTCTGTAAGGCCCTCTAATTTTCCGTCGTATTATTTGTATTTATGTGTGTATATTGTGCTTGTGTGTGTATGTACATAATTACGTACGTATTAATTAGTATAATTACGTGTACATGTGTTATATTAAATATAAATAATGTATGTATTTCATGGCGATAGTGTGGATACAATACCATAGGTATATTGCATGTATATATGCTTGGTATGCATGGTTTTCTGCATAAATTAGGGTTCTGGCCGAAGGCCACCTTGGCGTCAACCCTAGGCCGTTGATCTGGTGTCAGCGTCCAGACATGGACGCCAACACTAACTCCGGCGTCCAGCGATATGGACGCCAACTTCTCTGACCTGCATGCGTTGCAGAGCCAGAAAATCCGGGAGCAAGGCATGGCCTCCATTGGGGGGATGTCCCCCAACGGCTCTAAGGCTGTCAAATCGGTATGGTGAGTGGGTGAGGGGCTCTCAGTAGGTCTGAACCCGAATTTGGCCTCTCCCACTTCTCACTTCACCTTGCAAGAGGAGAAATAGAGGAGAGAAAAACCCTAGGTGAGCTGTGAGAAAAACCCATTTTAGAACCCTCAAATCCGACCCCTTGGACCCTGATCCGGCGCCCCCCTGCTGCAAGGAGGTTGCTGGACCAGCGAGGAAGGCTTCCCCGACATCCCCTCGGCGTGGAGATCATCCAGGAGCCCGGAGGAGAGATCGTTTGGAGGCACTTCTGCAACTTCTTGGGACTGCCCAAGGAGGTCTTCACCAAGCCTCTAAACCCCTTAGAAGAATTTTTGAAAGGCAAGTGACCTATCCTTGATGTCCCCTTATGAGTCTAGGATGGTTTTGTGAATTTTAAGGATTTTTCCTCGAGTCCTAGACCCTCCAATTCACCCAAGATTTAGAGCTCGGGTCTGTGTTTCTGCACAGACCTGGTTAGACGGCAAGGTCCATGGACGTCCAGATCATCCTTGGCGTCCATCGACCATGCCGTTGACCCTGAGTCAGCGGCCAGAGACCGCCGTCGAGTTCTTCTGGACAGAACAGTGAGCTGTTCTGTCCCTTTTATACATTAATTTCGGTATGTTTTACGTGATGAGGATATATGGTAAATCTTATACCCTATGTATATTGTGCATTGTGGTGTGTGAATGAATGTGGTGTGATGGTGAATGTGGGTTAATAGTATCTTTTAAATTGGTGAGCATGACTTGTAGATAATTTTGCAAATCCATGTTCCATGATTTGGATTAGTTGAATGTCTTGGTTGCAGTCTATTCATGAAGAATTGTGGGGCATGTATGTATGTTTTGAAATTTTGGTAATTCATGCATGCTTGCGAAATTGCTAATAAGTTCGGTAGAATAAAACGAAAACATGCAAGAATGATTTGTAGTATTCAATCCATAAATGTATGAATTAGGGAAAAATTTGTGTTCTCAGTTCATGCATATGTGAATGGCTTATGTGTAAACAGCAAGTGGCCAATTTGCAAAATGTGTTAGACCATGTTAATTTAAGTTGTTAATAGCATGCTAATTAGACGTTTTATTTTCTATAAATCCTATTTAGCTTAGAAAAATATGAAAAATTGAGGGTATCATCTAGACCTCGAAAACAGCATGTGGTTAAAATTTTGGATCATTTGGATTAGTAGATAAAAAGTTATGTGTTTTCTTGTGAAATGTGATAATTCGTGCATATGAACGTAATGTGATTAGATTTTGTTTAAACCCAGCATGATTAGTGTGTTTACTGTATGTTAAACCTTGAAACTCTGTAGTACCATGTTAGGAAAAACAGAGGTGTTCATGTGAGTAAGAAAGTGAGTAAGATGAAGTGTTATGTGCAAAACCAAGTGTAAAACGGTAAATATGTAAATGTGTAACTGTGCCAATGTGACACTGCTTCCGTAGAGGGCAGTGGAGCTGTATCAGGGAAAAGTCCCCCTGAGAAAGTTCATTGTGTTAAGTGACCTTAAGGGCATTAGGGGGAAATCCTGGAGGTGGACAAGTACCACTGGTTAGGGTGGAGACTTGTTCTCCCGGTCTGCGCAGTCCAAGAGTCGCCATTGGAATGCCTAGATGGCGTCTATGTGTAATGTGATGTGTATATGTCCTTCTTTGGTGGTTTGGACTATGTGTCACGGCACCTAAAAATGTGTAAAGTGTTATGTGAAATGTGTTCTCTCATCCCTTGCCAAAGAACTTAGCGGGAAAGTTAGTTATCTCTGCCATGAAGGCGATGCGCATGGTGAACAAGGGTTGTGACGCATTTCTTGCCAGTGTTATGCTAGTACCCGATGCTGGTTCGTCACTGACTCTTGCAGAGATTGATGTGGTGCAGAAGTTTCCAGATGTCTTTCTCGACGACTTGTCTGGATTGCCACCGGATAGGGAGATAGAGTTCACTATAGAGTTGCTTCCAGGCACCTCCCCTATCTCAAAGGCCCCATATCGGATGGCCCCTGCAGAATTAGCCGAGTTGAGGAAGCAATTGCAAGAGTTGCTCGATAAGGGATTTATTCGCCCTAGTGTTTCCCCTTGGGGCGCACCTGTATTATTCGTCAAGAAGAAAGACGGGTCACTTCGGTTGTGCATTGATTATAGAAAGCTAAACCAGGTGACTGTGAAGAACAGGTATCCCTTACCTCGGATTGATGATCTGTTTGACCAGTTGCGAGAGGCATCAGTCTTTTCCAAGATTGACTTGCGATCTGGTTATCATCAATTGAGGATTAGGAGTGAGGATGTGTCCAAGACGACATTTAGAACCCGTTATGGACATTATGAGTTTTTGGTTCTTCCTTTCGGATTGACCAACGCCCCTGCAGCGTTCATGGATCTCATGAACCGGGTGTTCAGTCCATATCTAGATAGCTTTGTTGTTGTGTTTATTGATGACGTGTTGGTCTATTCTCCGGATGAGGCCACACATCGTCAGCATTTGAGGTTAGTCTTAGAGGTTCTCCGTGAGCACAAGCTATATGCGAAGTTCAGCAAGTGCGAGTTCTGGTTGCGCGAGGTTCATTTTCTCGGGCATGTTATCTCCGGCGCTGGTGTTGCAGTTGATCCAGCAAAAGTCCAGGCAGTTATGGATTGGGAGATTCCCAAGACCCCTTCGGAGATTCGTAGTTTTATTGGGTTAGCTGGTTATTATTGGTGATTCATTGAGGGTTTCTCATCCATCGCCGCCCCTTTGACAAAGCTGACCCGAAAAGGTGAGAAGTTCGTATGGTCTGAGGCATGTGAGCGTAGCTTTCGGTTATTGAAGGCTAAGCTTACTTCTGCTCCGGTATTGGTATTGCCCAGTGGTCTAGAAGGCTTTGCCATTTATACGGATGCATCTCAGATTGGTTTAGGTTGTGTGCTCATGCAGAAAGAGAGGGTAGTAGCTTATGCTTCTCGTCAGTTGAAGGAGCATGAGAAGAACTATCCGACTCATGATTTGGAGCTCGCAGCTGTGGTTCATGCACTAAAGATCTGGAGGCACTATCTTTATGGTGTCAGATTTGAGGTGTTTATCGACCACAAGAGCTTGAAGTATCTTTTCTCCCAAAAGGTATTAAACCTGAGGCAGAGGAGATGGATTGAGTTCTTGAAGGACTATGACTTCGACCTTCAGTATCATCCTGGAAAGGCGAACGTCGTAGCGGATGCTCTTAGTAGAAAGAGGTCTTCGCTCCAGCAGGATTGGAAGATGTTGGAGGATGCAGCATGCTCTATGAACGAGTTAGAGCCATCGTTGTGTCAGGCTTTTGTAGCTCAGCTATCCCTTAGATCCTCAGTCTTGGATGAGGTGATTGAGCAGCAGAAAGCCGACCCTAGATTGTTAGAGTTAGTGGGTAAGGCGGGCATTGCTCGTGATGAGGACGGTGTGATTAGATTTCAGCACCGTGTTTGTGTCCCCGATGTGGTAGATGTTCGTGAGCATGTGTTAGCGGAGGCTCATAGATCGCGATTCTCTATTCATCCGGGTAACACTAAGATGTATCAAGACCTGAAGAGATCATTTTGGTGGTCCGGCATGATGAAGGATGTTGCGGATTATGTGTCTAGATGTCTAGTATGTCAGCAGGTGAAAGCCGAGCGGCAGCGACCATCCGGCCTTATGCAGAGGATGGATATCCCCGTATGGAAGTGGGAAGCTGTCACTATGGACTTCGTTTCGGGTTTGCCTCGATCTAGAAGGGGCAATGACTCGATTTGGGTAGTTGTAGATAGGTTCTCGAAGACTGCTCATTTCTTGCCTATGAAGAAGAAGCAGTCAGTAGAGAGTTTAGCTAGATTGTATGTTAGCGGTATCGTTAGATTGCATGGTGTGCCGAAGTCGATCATTTCGGATCGGGATCCGAGATTTACTTCGAGGTTGTGGAAGGGTCTTCAGGATGCGTTAGGTTCGGAGCTTAAGCTCAGTTCGGCGTTTTATCCCTAGACCGATGGACAGTCCGAGAGGACTATCCAGACGCTCGAGGATATGTTGAGAGCGTGTGTTCTGGATTGGAAGGATGATTGGGAGCGTCATCTACCTCTTGTGGAGTTCGCATACAACAACAGCTTTCATGCTAGTATTGGTATGGCTCCATTCGAGGCGTTGTATGGTAGGCCCTGCAGATCTCCTTTATGTTGGGAGGAGACTGGTGATAGGCAGTTGATCGGACCGGAGTTAGTTCAGGAAACTTCGGATAAGATTCAGCTTATCAGGAAAAGGCTTGTTGCGGCACAGGATAGGCAGAAGAGTTATGCCGACAACAGGAGAAAGGATTTGGAGTTCGAGGTTGGCGATCATGTCTTCTTGAAGATATTGTCTACTCGTGGAGTTGTCAGATTTGGCAGGCATAGCAAGCTAAGCCCTAGGTTCATTGGCCCATATGAGATTCTCAGACGTTTGGGCAACGTGGCGTACGAGCTAGCTTTACCCCCAGCTTTGGCTAGCGTTCACCCTGTATTCCACGTATCTATGCTCAGGAAGTATGTCCGAGATCCGTCTCATGTGATTAGTCATGAGCCAGTGGAGATCCAGCCAGATCTTTCGTATGTCGAGCAACCAGTAGCCATTCTTGACCGGAAGGTTCAGCATCTCCGGAACAAGAGTATCGGGTCAGTGAAAGTTCTATGGCGGAACTTCTCACGTGAGGAGGCTACGTGGGAGCTTGAGGATGCGATGAAGAAGAAGTATCCCCTTTTGTTTGAGTAGTGTCGTTCTAACTTCGAGGACGAAGTTTCTTTAAGGGGGAGAAGGTGTAAGGCCCTCTAATTTTCCGTCGTATTATTTGTATTTATGTGTGTATATTGTGCTTGTGTGTGTATGTACATAATTACGTACGTATTAATTAGTATAATTACGTGTACATGTGTTATATTAAATATAAATAATGTATGTATTGCATGGCGATAGTGTGGATACAATACCATAGGTATATTGCATGTATATATGCTTGGTATGCATGGTTTTCTGCATAAATTAGGGTTCTGTCCGAAGGCCACCTTGGCGTCAACCCTAGACCGTTGATCTGGTGTCAGCGTCCAAACATGGACGCCAACACTAACTCCGGCGTCCAGCGATATGGACGCCAACTTCTCTGACCTGCATGCGTTGCAGAGCCAGAAACTCCGGGAGCAAGGCATGGCCTCCATTGGGGGGATGTCTCCCAACGGCTCTAAGGCTGTCAAATCGGTATGGTGAGTGGGTGAGGGGCTCTCAGTAGGTCTGAACCCGAATTTGGCCTCTCCCACTTCTCACTTCACCTTGCAAGAGGAGAAATAGAGGAGAGAAAAACCCTAGGTGAGTTGTGAGAAAAACCCATTTTAGAACCCTCAAATCCGACCCCTTGGACCCTGATCCGGCGCCCCCTGCTGCAAGGAGGTTGCTGGACCAGCGAGGAAGGCTTCCCCGACATCCCCTCGGCGTGGAGATCATCCAGGAGCCCGGAGGAGAGATCGTTTGGAGGCACTTCTGCAACTTCTTGGGACTGCCCAAGGAGGTCTTCACCAAGCCTCTAAACCCTTAGAAGAATTTTTGAAAGGCAAGTGACCTATCCTTGATGTCCCCTTATGAGTCTAGGATGGTTTTGTGAATTTTAAGGATTTTTCCTCGAGTCCTAGACCCTCCAATTCACCCAAGATTTAGAGCTCGGGTCTGTGTTTCTGCACAGACCTGGTTAGACGGCAAGGTCCATGGACGTCCAGATCATCCTTGGCGTCCATCGACCATGCCGCTGACCCTGAGTCAGCGGCCAGAGACCGCCGTCGAGTTCTTCTGGACAGAACAGTGAGCTGTTCTGTCCCTTTTATACATTAATTTCGGTATGTTTTACGTGATGAGGATATATGGTAAATCTTATACCCTATGTATATTGTGCATTGTGGTGTGTGAATGAATGTGGTGTGATGGTGAATGTGGGTTAATAGTATCTTTTAAATTGGTGAGCATGACTTGTAGATAATTTTGCAAATCCATGTTCCATGATTTGGATTAGTTGAATGTCTTGGTTGCAGTCTATTCATGAAGAATTGTGGGGCAAGTATGTATGTTTTGAAATTTTGGTAATTCATGCATGCTTGCGAAATTGCTAATAAGTTCGGTAGAATAAAACGAAAGCATGCAAGAATGATTTGTAGTATTCAATCCATAGATGTATGAATTAGGGAAAAATTTGTGTTCTCAGTTCATGCATATGTGAATGGCTTATGTGTAAACAGCAAGTGGCCAATTTGCAAAATGTGTTAGACCATGTTAATTTAAGTTGTTAATAGCATGCTAATTAGGCATTTTATTTTCTATAAATCCTATTTAGCTCAGAAAAATCTGAAAATTTGAGGGTATCATCTAGAACCCGAAAACAGCTTGTGGTTAAAATTTCGGATCATTTGGATCAGTAGATAAAAAGTTATGTGTTTTCTTGTGAAATGTGATAATTCGTGCATATGAACGTAATGTGATTAGATTTTGTTTAAACCCAGCATGATTAGTGTGTTTACTGTATGTTAAACCTTGAAACTCTGTAGTACCATGTTAGGAAAAACAGAGGTGTTCATGTGAGTAAGAAAGTGAGTAAGATGAAGTGTTATGTGCAAAACCAAGTGTAAAACGGTAAATATGTAAATGTGTAACTGTGCCAATGTGACACTGCTTCCGTAGAGGGCAGTGGAGCTGTATCGGGGAAAAGTCCCCCTGAGAAAGTTCATTGTGTTAAGTGACCCTAAGGGCATTAGGGGAAATCCTGGAGGTGGACAAGTACCACTGGTTAGGGTGGAGACTTGTTCTCCCGGTCTGCGCAGTCCAAGAGTCGTCATTGGAATGCCTAGATGGCGTCTATGTGTAATGTGATGTGTATATGTCCTTCTTTGGTGGTTTGGACTATGTGTCACGGCACCTAAAAATGTCTAAAGTGTTATGTGAAATGTGTATGTGACCATGTGTAAATGTGTAAGTGACATGTGAATGTGTATGTGTAAAGTGTAACCATGTGAAAAGAGGAAACTAGTGTAAAGAAAAATGTGAAATTCTAGATGTGTAAATGCGTTATTGAAACCCATGTGAGACTAAATCTGAAACCATGTGAATTCAGAAAATGCATGTTATTATTCTTATGTTATGTGTGCAAAAATGTTTAGAGTCCATGTTAGGGACAACGAATGAATATGTGTGCAAATAGCATGATAGATTGTTCATATGATATGTTTTAAGCAACATTGTAGCCCTCATGTGTAGGTTTATAGCCATTGAATCATATGAAATCAGCAACCTAAAGCATGTGAAAAGGTTCATGTAAGTGTTTAAAAATGTGTAAAACCCATGCTAGTTGCGTTACCTCACATGCATGTAAATTGTTCATGTTGATAGCTCTTATGTTTGATTCTTTAAAAGGTTAAAGTTCATGAGTAAATTGAATAGAGACCATGTGATAGGTGAAGTTTATTTTAGAAAACTGAAAGCATGAGTTATGTATGAAATTGTAGAATGTTCATGATAGGTTGAAAACTTGAAATGACTAGCATGCTATGTGTTGCTAATTGTAATGTGCATGTAGAAACCATTAGGACTTCTAAGTGTACATCATGAGTAGTGTTGCTTGCTGAGTCCTTGGACTCACTCCTTGCTTCGGCGTACAGGTATAGTTGGTGACACAGTACCTTTGGAGGAGGCAGTAGAGACGGACTCCGAGTGCGGAGACTAGCTAGTTGTTGGAGCTTCTTTGTGATTTGTGTACTTCATAGTATGTATTTGGAACATTGTATTAGAATTATCATGAAAGGAATGTATTATGTGGACATTTTGTAATTCTATTTCAGCAATTTAAATTATGTGAGCTCTTAGTTCCTTATTGTTAATTGCGAAAAATCATGTATGGTTAATGTGGATGATGAATGAATGGAGATAGTTCTCTTTTACTTCCGCTACTCTGTTGTATATTCACGTGTATCTCAGCTGTATGTATCGTTTGGGTAAATGTCACACTGTGGCAGCACTTGTTATACCGACGTGGGTTGGTATAACCGTACCGATATAATGAGGGCCGTCACAACCTCTCTCTGCTGAAGCTTTCCTGGACCTGAATTCCATCAATCCAGTTCAAGAACTGTTTGTGCAATGGGCTGCGCGGTACTCCGCTTTCATTTCCTTGCTAAAAGACCTGAATGATCATCAGCTCTTCTATCCTGTTACCATTGCTCACTTCCTTCAGCGTGCTAGTTTTGGGAAGTCCAGCCACTTCAGGTTCACCCTTGATAAGGATCAGTATGTGCGTTTCTTAGAAGATCAACGGCAGCTTTACATTGAGCGCATGCGTCCTGAGATGGGTGTATCCTTCACTGTAGATTATGGCATCTTCCAACAATTTTTTGAAGAACAGGAGATTAAGGCTTGGGAACTTATTTCCCGACATGCCTCTCTTCTTTCTCCAACTTTCTATCTCCCTGTACCTCTTCAAGAGCAATACAATCATTTTTTTTGTGCTCTCTCATTTATCTTTTCTCTTCTTCTTTGTCTCAAGCATTTGATCTTTTTGCTTAAATGACAAAAAGGGGGAGAAATATTGCATTTCTGAAATACATTATTTATGTTATTTCCACAATCATACTTAGAATTATTTCAGATAATGTGTGCTTATTGTTAAGTTTTGTCATCACCAAAAAGGGGGAGATTGATGATCAGGTTATCTCCATGTAATTTAAATAAATTACACATCTATTTTGGTGATTAACAAAACTATGATAGAGGTTACTAACATATTTTCTATGAAGTCTAAGCACAGGAAATAAACCAAGGGAAAAACAAGCCAACCAAGTAAGTATTCATCACACCACAACAATGTGAGTTCAAAGCATCAATATTTGTCTAAGTACACATCGATTTCTACTATAGGTCATAATGATTTCTATAGAACTATAACGATTTCCTTAGTTCCATAACGATTTCATACTTACAAGGATTCACTATGTGTTATATCGTTAAATGATCGCAACGATTTGCTCTCACAACGATTTGTTAAGTGATCATAACGATTTGTTTTCATATCGATTTCTTAAGTGAGAATAACGATTTGGTCTCACATCGATTTCTCTCACATCGATTTCTTAAGTGAGAACAACGAATTGGTCTCACATCAAATTCTTAAGTGAGAACAATGATTTAGTCTCACATCGATTTCTCTCACATCGATTTCTTAAGTGAGAACAACGATTTGGTTTCACATCAATTTCTCTCACATCGATTTCTTAAGTGAGAACAACGATTTGGTCTCACATCGATTTCTTAAGTGATCACAACGATTTGCTCTCGCAACGATTCCTTAAGTGATCATAACGATTTGTTCCAGAACGATCTCTTAAGTGATCACAACGACTTGCTCTCATAATGATTCGATAAGTTACATAACGACTCTATCACTATAACGGCTCATCAAGTTACATAACGACTTGGTCATTGTAACGATTCGATACATTTCACAACGACTCACTCATTTGCACAACGATTTCATAAGTTATGAGTATAATGATTTCGTGGAAAATAACGATTTGCTTTCCGAGCTAATGTTTGAATACGTTGGAAAGTCAAAGTCTTCACGTATATCTTTTTGACAGCCATGTATTTATTACGATAGTACGTATCACTGCATGCATGCAGACAATATCTTTTGTTCTCTTGCCTATTCTGTAAACATCTTTTTAGAAGAACAGAATGGAACTTCTACTTTTGTATAAAATCAATCTAACGTTGACTGACAACAAGAGACAGTCTAGCTGTCTATTGTTTAGCATTTAATGTGTGCAGGTCTCTGACAACATTCATCATACAACGTTGGACAAAATAGAAGCCAAATGATACTACATAAGATCTTCTCTCTTTGCGTGCATGGAAGCCAAAAGACTATTGAACTTCTACAGTACCATGCAGTCTAACGTAAACCAGAACTTAGAGACAACGGACACCTCAACGTTCAAATTTCAAAAGAGCGATATATATAGAAGAATGAAGCTCCTGAAAGATATAGAAGCTAACGAGCACCAAGGTGAACAACGATGATACAACACTTACAACCTTCTGCAAGCTTTCCCAAAGCCAAGCAAAAATTCCCATATGTTCTAGCTCTTGCTCTCCGTGCTAAGTGTAGATCTGTGAGAGAGCCTTTTAGTTCTGAGAAGAGTTCTTTGTTGTTGATCTTTTCCTTCTCAGCTCTTAGGTTCAGATCAAGTTGTGTTCTATAAGCTTGATCTAGGGGCTTCATCTTTGAACACTTTCTTGAGTGTTTGTTCCCTTCGTATAGAAGGAAGACCTGGTGGGATCCAGGGTGTGAGATTCCCTTCGTGTAGAAGGAAGACCTGGTGGGTTCCAGGGTGTTGTTCCCTTCGTGTGAAGGAAGACCAGCTGGGGTGCTGGGTGTTGTAGTGTCCTAAAGGGGGACTGTACCCTTGTTAGTGAAATCTTGAGATATTGCTCAGGGACTGGACGTAAGACTCCTAAGGAGAGGAGATCTGAACCAGGATAATTCTCTATGTCGTGTGAATGCCTTTGTGTGATTGCTTTTTTTTCCTTAACTAACACTAACAATCTGCGAAGTGTGTTTTTGTGACCTTCGTGTGAATAGGTTTTAAGTATTAAATATTTTTAATATCCCATTCACCCCCCCCCCCTCTGGGCTAGCTAGCTGGGCTACAATACTAACTATAACGACCCCTAAAACCTAACCCTCGGTCCCTACCGAGGACCCAGTTTCTGATGCCGCCACCCATGGATTCGAGAATTCAGAAGGGCCAGAAGACAAGTCTAACAGGATGTGTAAAGAAAATAAATGTCAACTACTGAACTAGAAGCGTACGCAGAAGCATAAGGGAAAAGTGAGCACAAAGTACATCTTTAGGTACAAGTCCCAACCATGCCACAAGTACAAGTAAATAGGGAAAAGATATTACCATTGTGGGGCATACCCTTAGGGTCAAGTACACAAGGAAGGGAGAACCACTACTAGAAACAGGAATGATGACTAATGCCCAGCCTCCTCCGCCTGGTGCGCGCCTTGCTGTTGTTGTGAAGTCTCACCGGGAAAAAGAGGGAGTGAGCTTCTCAAAAGAAGCCCAGTACAATCTCCCATTGGATCTAACAAGAAGAATATATAATATAAATGAATAAAAGACAACAATTAATAATATTTTATTCAACCATAGGAAAGTCCGAAAAAGAAGAGCTGACTACCAAACTACCAATCGGGAAACATCTCACGATCAAAAACCCCGTACAACCTACATGTCGTAACCACAACACAACTGCAACACAGACAAGGGGAAACCTGTCTGTACAGACAACACTAGCTATGGAAACGATTACCACTAGTTAACCGATCAGGAGCGCCATACGCGTCTTACCCTCGACTGTATGTCCTAACCTACCGCCTCTCATCAGAGTGAGGCTAGGAATCCAAAGTACCACAACAACAACAACCATAGTCTGGCCGGACTACAATCCTACTCCTGGCATCTTTAGGTGGTTCCGGGGCCATGTAGAGTGAAGCAGTGAGAAAAGGACTAGCTGGTTTGCAATGGAAAGACACTCCAAACGACCTCGACATCCAAGACCAACCACGAGAGCTCTATAAATGACTTGATGTTACTATCCTAACCACCATTTTCCCCTCTGTTCCACAGTCACAGACCCAAGCATGTTCGTAGCCTGCAATACTCCCTCAATGGGTTCATGAGGACAGGATCTTAGGAAATGTTAATAACCTCTCAACAGGACAACCTCACAAGTGCCAAGCACCAGGCGAACTGACTAATGTATAGTACCATGCTAGGATCAACATTGGTGCCACCGGTATAGAAGAAACTAGAGACATGCAAAGACTCGGTGGAAATCGGACTCCAAATGAACTTACCTGCTCTCTATCTATTAATGTGTCGCCTAGGGTCAATGCCACCTTATCGCATCACCCTCGCATATCACGATAGTAGACGCTAACTCGTCCACAGCATGCGACGTGATAATGAGGCGGTCGGTCGCCCGATCACATTCTCAAACAGAGGAACTACCAGCACAGTCCACCCATTGATCACCCCAAAAAGTCACATAAAACACACCATCCGGGGGAGGAGAGCATGGGAAACACATCCACGATGAATCTAGAGATCAAACCACCCATAGATCCCCCCCAAAATGCATGTCAAGGAAGCTATTCTACACTCAAAGGAGATCTATGTGCAAGCATGGTGCTCTCACCAAAGCCTTATAACCACGATGAGAAAAGCATGCTCAAGTAGAGAAAAGCCCTAAACCTAGCTAGAACTAGGAGGAAAGGTGGAGTCCCTACCTTAAAGAGTAGAAACAACCTATTGGGGCGTTTTCGTATGAGTGGCCGCCTCCTCCTCTCTCCAAGCACGAAGCCAAGCCACCTACAAGGAGGAGAGCTCACCTCCAAGCCTAAAATGCCAAAGAACCACCGAAGGAAGCAAGAGAGCTCGGAGGAAGAAGAAGGAGATAAGAAGAAGGGAGGAAGAAAAGAGGGGGAAATAGATGCTGCCCTCGATTTTGAACTGACAACTCCCAAAATGCATCAAGGTGCCATGATGCGTTAAACCTTAACGTGTCAGCCCGACACGACGTGTTAACCATTAATGTGTCTGGCTACTTCGACGCCACTGGGAAAAGCTTATCAAAGTCTTGATAGACGAGCTATCAAGGTCGCATCACCCTGACATGATGTGTCAACTTGACAGTACTTTCCCTGACATACAACCAAGACCATTCTGACTGCAACAAATTAGCGCAACAGTCAGAAAACCTTAATGCATTAGACCCCAGCACCGCGTTAGCGATGCTAACACGTCCGTCTAGGTGGACACCTTAAGAAGACATCCAACCCTCAAGTCGCGACAAGGAGGAAAAAGCCAAGGGGGTCAATCCAGTCCAAGAGGTCTAGATATTGCAAGTGCTCCTTAATTTTCACCAATAAAAGATCAGAGTTGGTTCTCAGTTAAAAATTCAACTATTCATTTATTAAAAACATCATTTTAATGCAAAACTAGTCATATGCATGGCTTAATTATTGACTACTCAATTTTGTATTTTGTTTTAAGTTTTAAGAATCCAAGCATGACAAATAACACAAGTAAGATCTGGCAGAGTACTGATCAATAGTTGAAGTCTGATATTGTTTAACAATAAAGGGCAGGAAAGAGTAGGAAAATTTTAATCCAGAGTTGCAACTGGACAGAATAACTTACATGTATACACATATGATCATACTTAAATATTATGAAATATACTTAAAGTAATTTCTCATTTGCTTAAGCACTGTTTGCTAAGTGCTTAAGCATTGTTTGCACAGTAAACAGTGTGTGTGGAGAGGGGGGGGGGGGTTCATCGGAGTGGGGTGGGTGTGGTCATTAGAGGTGGAGATGGGACGGATAGTGCTTGGGTCGTCCTCACCTTCACCACCACCACCGTCTGCCAAGCTCCAGTGCTAGTTGGCAAGTGACACCTAGCGGACTTGGGCTTGGGCTTGGGCTTGCTGGGCCTCTTGTCTGGTGGGGGGGGGGGGGGCGAGGGTGGGGGTGGGGGTGGTAGAGGAGGAGGTGTTGGTGGAAGGCATATGTTGGGGATGGTGGTGGGAGAGGTCAAAGTCAGTGAGGATGAGGTGGCGGAGGGGGAGAAGACGCCATCGGCTATGTGGGAGTGGAGGAGGGCGTTGAGGTCGCCGCTGGGGTAGGGGCGGATCTAGTATATGTTTAGTGGGATCCTATGACTCTACTAAATAGTAAAAAATTATATTAAAGGGGTGATTTTTACTATGAATGATCCCACTGAATTTATATGAGTGCGTTATTAGAATCTCATTGAAATAAAATTCTAAATCTGTCACTGAATAAGGGATGTCCCAGGGTGGAAAGGGGGGGGGGGGGGAGGGCCGGAGGGGGGTGGGGGTGGGGGGATTACCGAAAATGGAGGGGTCACGATCGGTGGTCGCAGGTGGAGCGTGGTCGGTGCAGTGGACGGGGAATCCTCTAGCACAGCTGGTGCAACAGATGGCAGTCGATGCAGTGCTTCTAGCTGACGAGGCATACAGGGTAAGGAGAAAAGGGTCGGGGAGGGTGGCTTAAATTTTGCATATATATATATATATATATATATATATATATATATATATATATATATATATATATATATACATATCACAATTTACACATACCCGGTTGGCTTATGGGTCTGTGTGTTTCTAAGGGAGGTTCCGGGTTCGAACTGGGATTTCCTCAATTTTATATGATTTATATTGAAATAATAATATATTATAAATACAAAAAATAATTTGCACATGAAATTTAAGTAGTTTTAAATACATTTATATTTAAAAGTTTACTTAGAGTAATTAAATATTTTTATTTTGTCAATCTTAATTTATTATTAATAATATATGAATATCAATATTTGGTTAATTTTAAAAATATTAAGTTCTAATATTGTTAATTGGTTAATATTTATATTTAGATGTTTAATTAGTGTAACAAAATATTACACTTTGTTATTCTTAATTGGTCATTAATTATATTTATACTTGAATATTTAATTAGTTTAACAAAATATTAAAAAAAATTGTTGCTAATTAGTTATTATTTATAGTCATACTTAAAAGTTTAATATGTTTACCAACATATTATATTTTTATTAATTTGTAATTAGTTATTAATTATATTTATACTTGAAATCTAGGGTTACTTTAACAAAATAAAATATTTTGTTCTAAGAAATAAATTGCATGTGTATGTATATTTTACATAATTATTATTTACTTAATTATATATAATTTTAGTAGATATTTTAAATATATATCTATTGAAATATACCTATGTACTTATATAAGAATATTTAATTATATAATTATAATATATTTAGTTGTATTATATAATTATTCAACATATATATTTTCATATACTAAAATATTTGATATAATCATATATATAATTAATCATATTTAATTACAATTATATATTTAAATATTAATTATTACATATATATTCACTAACATTTCACAAATACACAAATATAATATATATGTATATAACAAAAATAACATACACATAGATTCACTAACTAGAAAATATAACTTAATTATTTAATTATATATTCTATATATTTGTATTTACTTTATTTTATTTGTATTATAGAAACTTATATAAACAAAAATTAATGTAACTAAATAGTGACCGATCTATTCGGTCGATATTCGGTCTTGGTTCAAAGACTGCTCGGTCAAAATCATTCTCTATCCGGCCATTATATTCGCTCCCGATCTAAATCCTAACCATTAGATTTAACTTAGATGAACATCTGATGGTTGGATTCGCTCTTGATCGACATCTTATCAAGATCCAACTGTTGAATCTACTATCAATTGGAATGTGATTGTTATATTTTATTCCGATCTAAAATATGATCATTGCATTCACTCTCAATCTATGTACAACTTCTCAGTTGGGTTTGAAGCCAATCTATAACTGTCATATGCCCTTGATTTAGCAACGTGTTCAAATTTAGTACGTAGATTTCGAGAAAACGAAAAGAACAAATATGTCAAGTAAGTCATAACACAAGTGGGCTTAGTCCAACTTAATCAGGCATAGTCAAGGCAAAAATCAAGACTTTAATTAGAACTGGTCAATCTTAATTAGACTTAATCAAGACTTAATCAAACATAATCATACTTAATCAAGCTTAATCAAACATACACATAATCAAACTTAATCATACCTAAAAACACTGTAAGCCAGCCTATTCTTCAAGAAATGTATAATATTCTTAAAAAATATTTTATTATATATATACTCACTAAACAAATATAATGCATCCAACAAATACACAAATATAATGTGTATATGCATAAAAATAATATGTATTTTTATTCATAAACTAACAATATTATTTTATTTTTTATTTTTATTTTTATTTTTTAAAAAATAATTCGATAAACTATATCTATATAAACTAAACTACTAATAAATAATCATAGATATGTATATATATAAACTAATGAAACTGAGACCAAACATATTTGGTGACAATTCGGTCTCAGATGTGGGACCAAAAATTTGGTGACAATTTAGTCTCAATTCGATCTCAAATTTGAGACTGAATTGAGACCAACTATTTTCGGTCACTAAAATTGCATATTTAGTGACTGAAAGAATATCAATGACAATTCAATCTCCATTCGGACTCAAATCTGAGATCGAATTAAGACCAACTGTAGTCAGTCACTAAAATTGTGCCTTTAGTGACAGAAAGGAAATCGGTGACAACAGTCTCAGATTTGAGATTGAATTGAGACCAACATTTTTGTTCTCAGAATTGGTCACAATGTTGTGACCGAATTGTCATTAAAATTTTCAGTCTCAATAATTTTCAAAGAAAATGTCTGAAAAGAATTTACTTTGAGACCAAATTTATTCGGTGACAATTCGATCAGAGTATTGAGACTGATTCTTAGACCAAAATTTTTGGTCTCAATTCGAGCTTAGATTTGAGACCGAATAGTCATCGATTTCCTTTCGGTCACTAAAGATGCAATTTTAGTGACCGACCAGGGTTGGTCTCAATTTGGTCTCAGATTTGAAATCAAAATTTTCAATCTCAATCTCTATTCGCATCTTTTCTTGTAGTGAGCCAAATCGTGGGGGCAACCATATATAGGGTTGTGGCCATAATAGGCCTTTACGTCAGTTATGAGGGACGTAAGTGGCAGTCATGGAGATCATGGGCGACCCATCGTTATCCTCTTTAAAGGTCCACTTCTTTCTGGGTAATTGTTGTCCACGTAGGATCTACTGACAGGAATATTAGGCAGGACTGTCAGCCGCTTCACTTCCATTGAGCTAAACACTCTATCGAGCTAAGGAGCTTCTGAACTAAGATCTGTCTATCGAGCTAAAGTCTACCAAGCTTATAGGTGGAGCGCAGGCCAAGCTAGCTTTCTGACCTAACACATGCTTGGAGGTTATCTCAAGAGTTACATTGTCGCCTCGAGCTATCTTTCTAACATCGACTCTGAGGGAAGGGTCCTCTTTACTTCGACATATTAGATGCTCGTGGCACTTCTTGGGCCTTTCTTAGTAACTGCTGTAAGGTCTCGGGTCTTTGCGGATCCTTATTGGGTCTTGTAGAGGTTCTGTGTGGTTGACGACAAGACCATTGTCATTGACTTGGTGTTGAAGGCCAGAGTCTAGCCGTTGACTTGGTGTTAGCGTCCAGCGATGTGGACGTTTGTTGTTGAACTCAGCGACAAGCGATGTGGACGTCAAGTATTTGGCGATTCAGTAGGCGACTAGTGATGTTGACGTCAACTGTTCGGACCTCTTAAAATAGGGCAGCCCGAGAGCAGAACCCATTCTTCTCTCCTCCTCTCCTTCCCCCCACCTTTGCCTTTCTCTATTTCCACAGCTTCTGATGGTTGATGGGAGCTCGTGGGAAGGCCCTGGTACACGTGGCGGTGCTTGATCGGGTGGGAAACGCGAGGATTTGGTGCGATTCGCGCGGAGTCTTCGGGGGGTTCCGGCGCGATTAGTGGCTGTTTGGGGGTTATTAAAGCGTTCTGAGGTAGGGACTTAACTCCTACAACCCTCCTTAGCAATCCAACATGCTCAATTGTGTGAATCAGTATGCAATTTGTGGATTAGGGTTGGGTTATACCATGCTGGAAATTTAGGGTGTTTTGGACAATCTAGGCGTCTGATTGTTTAATTTGTAGTTCTGGTAGTATTAGATGATGTGAGGAGGCATTTTCCCTCCATCAGTAGGTGTTCCGTTGGGTAATTCTGCCCAATTGGACTGACCCAGCGCTGTTCTGGGTTTAGGGGACTGAAGAGCTTAACGTCCACATCTGTTGACGTTGAGATCTTCAAGGGTGATATAAACGACAAGGTCGATTGCCGTTGAGTTAGGGTTAACGACATGATGAGTGTCGTTTACTTCATATTGGCGGCAATCGATATGGCCGTTAATCTCCTATGTCCCAGCAGACTTGAGTTTTGTGTTTCAAGGCGATTGACGAGTGATGTCCGCCCTGTTTACACATGTGGGCCAGGCTTAGAGTGTGACTCCGCCTGTGCATTTGAGTAGTTAGTTGTGACATGAGGTGTTCACTTACTGTACGGAGTTTCAGGCGTTGAGTGTGTTCCGTCTGTTGTACGCGGGTTGCGTTACCGCGTGCCCGTTTCTGTTGTGTTACCTAGGCGTGGGTGCGACTCCGTCTAGATGACTAGCGTGTGGTTGTCCTCCGCTAGTGAGCCAGGACGCCGAGTGCGACTCTGTCCTGTGCGTACTCCTTGTGGTGGTTTTGAGCCGGTCTCCGTGGAGCCCCTTCTCTACCGCTAGGGTCAAGCGTAGGGGAAAAACCGGTCGTGGACCAGACGCGAGAGAGAGCGTCTGTAGTGTGCACACGTGGCTGGGGTTGAGAGCCTCTGTGGTGACGGGACGCCGAGCCACAGACCCTAGCTGAGTCCTACTTACTGTGTGTGTGTGAGTGTGTGTTACTGAGCCGCGAGGTTTACAGTTTTGTGTTGTGGTGCGACGTGTACTTACTTTCAGTTTTTACTTTCCGCACTTTAGTTCTGTTGCCGGTGGGGTTACTTTTCCCTACTGGGTCTCTTTTCTTGAGACTCACTCCCCTCCCTTTCAGGTGGGTCTTCGTCGACTCCCGTTCCAGGCGAGTCTAGCCACTCCGGTGTTGGTGCTCCTTAGCTGCAGTGAGTAGTACTTTTTGTTGTACTTCTGTACTCTGTATCTTGCTCAGACTCTGAGTTGTACATATTATGTTCATATAGTGGAATTTTACAGCTTTACATGGTGTGTATCTTCTTACATATAGTCTCCTCGGACGTTCACTTCCTACCCTTCCGAGCTTGTCTCGTGGGTTAGCGGGTCAGAATTCGGGTTACTGGTTGTTACTGGTAATGCAGATTCTGGGTCGTTACAGTTTGGTATCAGAGCCTGGTCTGATGAGATATATATATGGAAATACCCATCATGTAGACTCAGAGTACAAAGAGTACAGTTGCAGCTATTTAGCCCGGAGTTAGTTAGTATATTTATGTGTGTAATTTTGCTCTGTGTATAGTACTATGGCACCTAGGCGACATCCTAGAGAGGGAGTGGCTGAGCAGGCGACTCGTCAGGAGGCTGGAGACGCCCCACCACCTCAGCAGACGCAGCCTTTGCCACAGGACGCACACAGTGGTATTGCTCCGCCGCCACCTCCTCCTCAGGTAGCTCAGGGATTAGACATGACTCAATTTCTTGAGGGGATGGCTCAGTTTGTTGCTCAGCACCGTGATGCGCCGGTACCCCAGGGTGGTACTGGGAAGGTGTTGAGAGAGTTTTTGCAGTTTCAGCCTCCTCAGTTTTTGGGCCAGCCTGATCCAGATGCAGCACGGGTGTGGTTAGATGCAGTGGAGCGGACTTTTCGTTCCATGGAGTGTGTTCCCGAGGAGCGAGTGTTGCTAGCCAGTTACCAGTTGCAGGCGCAGGCGTTGACTTGGTGGTCCTCTGAGTGGGAGACTACTTTTCAGTCTCGTCCACTTAGACAGATTCCGTGGTAGGAGTTTGTCGTTTCTTTTGAGAGAGCCTTCTGTCCTACTTATGTTCGGACGGAGAGATTGTACCAGTTTCTGGACTTGCAGCAGAGGGACTTTACTGTAGTGCAGTACAGGGCCAGATTTGTAGAGCTAGGGCGTTATGCTCCGCAGATTATGGCAGATGAGGGTCTGAGGACTCAGCAGTTTGTGAGGGGCTTGAGGCCAGAGCTCAGGCAGGCGCTGATAGTTGCTCGTGTCACAGATTTGGATGCGGCCTATCAGACAGCGGCAGCGTTGGAGGCAGACACTTTGCGGACTCGTGCTCGGAGCGCAGAGGTTCAGACACAGGTAGTTCCTTCTCAGCCTCGACAGCAGCAGGGTAGTGTGCAGACGACCCCGAGGACTGCGACTTCCTACGCGTCCACTTCTACTGGGACGACGGCGAAGTCAGGATCTCGGAGGAAGTTTCGGCGTGATAGGAGGCAGGCAGAGCAGAGACAGCAGTCGGTTGGGAGTGTTCAGCAGCCGGCAGGTCAGCCTTCGCAGCAGGTACAACGTACTTTTGCTGGTCAGTGTTACCGGTGTGACCAGATGGGTCACATGGCGCGAGATTGTCCTTTGCTACCTCGTGTGCCGCAGCAGCAGACCCAGTCACAGCCCCGAGTGCAGCAGCAGCAGCAGCAGGCACCCGTGCAGCAGCGTCAGCAGACCGGAGGTTCTGGTGGGTCGAGAGGTAGAGGTCGTGTTACTCACTTGACCCGTGCAGACGCGGAGGCAGCTCACCTAGTGGAAGGTACTGTTTCAGTTTTTGGTTGTACAGCTAGAGTTTTGTTTGATTCCGGTGCCTCTCACTCTTTTGTGTCTGAGGAGTTTTTAGACTCCCTTGGAGAGTTGAGTTCGGGAGAGTCTGTTGAGTTAGCAGTAGAGTTGCCGACAGGGGACTTTGTCCTTACGTCCTACTGTCTCGAGGAGGTACCTGTGCAGTTGCAGGATCAGTGGTTGTCGGCTCGTCTGTTTGCTTTGCAGTTACATGACTATGATGTGATTTTGGGTATGGACTGGTTAGAGCGGTATGGTGCAGTGATGGATTGCCAGAAGAAGAGGGTGCACTTGCGGATACCTGGGGAAGCGGCGTTCTACTTCCAGGGTATCGTACCTCTTACTTCTCGCTTTTTAGTTTCTGCTTTGAGGGCAGGGAGGTTACTTGCTTCTGGTTGTCAGGGTTTCCTAGTTTCTGCAGTGACTCTTGACCAGATTGCCTCGGGAGTGGGAGACATTCCTGTAGTGTGTGAGTTTCCGGATGTTTTTCCGGAAGAGTTGCCTGGTCTACCGCCAGAGAGAGAGATTGAGTTTACTGTAGAGTTGGTTCCTGGCACTGTACCTTTTGCACAGGCACCGTACCGTATGGCACCAGCAGAGTTGAGGGAGTTGAAGAGGCAGCTTGAGGAGTTGTTGGAGAAGGGCTATATTCGTCCTAGCTTTTCTCCGTGGGGGTCACCTGTTTTGTTTGTCCGAAAGAAGGATGGTAGCCTGAGATTGTGTATTGATTATAGGAAGCTAAATCAAGTGACCATCAAGAATAGGTATCCTTTGCCTAGGATTGATGATCTCTTTGATCAGCTTCAGTCTGCTCGTGTCTTTTCGAAGATTGACTTGAGGTCGGGCTACTATCAGTTGCGGATTAGAGATTCTGACATTGAGAGGACTGCTTTTCGGACCAGATATGGACACTTTGAGTTTTTGGTGATGCCGTTTGGGCTCACCAATGCTCCAGCGGCCTTCATGGATCTGATGCACCGGGTGTTCCACCAGTTCTTGGACCGGTTTGTCGTAGTGTTTGTTGACGACATTCTGGTGTACTCCGTTTCGGAGGAGGAGCACGCCGAGCACCTGAGGATCGTGTTGCAGACTTTGCGAGAGCACCAGTTGTATGCCAAACTTAGTAAGTGTGAGTTTTGGCTACAACAGGTTCACTTTTTGGGGCACGTGATCTCAGGTGAGGGAGTTTCTGTGGATCCAGCGAAGGTTGAGGCAGTTTTGCAGTGGGAGAGTCCCAGATCTGTGTCTGAGATTCGTAGCTTTTTGGGTTTGGCAGGTTACTACCGCAGGTTTGTTCGAGACTTTTCTCAGGTTGCTGCACCCTTGACTCGGTTGACGAGAAAGGGAGTTCCGTTTGTGTGGTCGGAGCAGTGTGAGCAGAGCTTCATAGAGTTGAAGCGACTGCTTACGTCAGCGCCAGTCCTTGCCTTACCTTCAGGTGAGGAGGGTTTTGAGGTTTGCACAGATGCTTCAGGTGTTGGTTTGGGTGCGGTTTTGATGCAGCAAGGCCGGGTGGTGGCTTATGCGTCTCGCCAGCTTAAGCCCCACGAGGAGAGTTACCCGACCCACGACCTAGAGCTTGCAGCTGTGGTGTTTGCTTTGAGGATTTGGCGTCTTTACCTGTACGGAGTGAGTTTTGTAGTCCGTACCGACCACCAGAGCTTGAGGTATGTGTTTTCTCAGAGGGATCTGAATATGAGGCAGCGTCGATGGATGGAATATCTGAAAGACTATGATTTCAGCATTGAGTATAAGCCTGGAAAGGCGAATGTGGTTGCAGATGCCTTGAGTAGGAAAGCACAGATGAGTCATCTGATGCTTAGAGAGTGGCAGTTGTGGCAGTCTGCGACAGAGGGGTCTTTCAGAGTTTCGTCCAGTCGTCGTCTGTGTGTGTTGGGCAGTTTGTTAGCGGCTCCCGCCGTTGTGAGACAGGTTGTTGAGGCTCAGCAGGCAGATCCCGAGTTGCACAGTGTGTTGCTTCTTCCAGAGGTTGAGCTTTGCGAGGACGGGACTGTTAGGTTCCGAGATAGACTCTATGTTCCTGTTGAGGAGTCTATCAGGAGAGTTGTGTTGCAGGAGGCACATGGTTCCAGGTACTCGATTCATCCAGGGTCGACCAAGATGTATCACAGGTTGAGACGTCAGTTTTGGTGGCCTGGGATGAAGAGAGACATAGCGGCTTTTGTTGCTAGGTGTTTGGTCTGTCAGCAGGTGAAGGCCGAACATCAGCGTCCGGAGGACTTGTGCAGCCGTTAGAGATTCCGATGTGGAAGTGGGACCATGTGACGACTGACTTTGTTTGTGGTTTGCCGAGGACAGCTGGAGGTTTTGACAGCATTTGGGTTCTTGTGGACAGATTGACGAAGACTGCCAGATTCTTGCCTGTCAGGACTAGTTGGGGTGTGAGTAGGTTGGCCGCGTTGTACGTAGAGCGGATTGTTCCTTTGCACGGAGTGCCGATCTCTATTGTGTCAGATAGGGATCCTCGCTTCACTTCTGGGTTCTGGCGCAGTTTCCAGAGAGCTTTGGGGACAGAGTTGGCTTTTAGTTCCGCCTACCACCCTCAGTCAGACGGTCAGTCAGAGCGGACTATCCAGACTTTGGAGGACATGCTTAGAGCTTGCTGTCTGGAGTGGCAGGGGTCGTGGACAGCTCACTTGCCGTTGGTCGAGTTTGCATATAATAATAGCTATCACTCCAGTATCGGTTTGGCACCATATGAGGCTTTGTACGGACGACCGTGTCGCACTCCTCTTGACTGGTTCGAGGTTGGCGAACGGGTTGTCACAGGACCAGAGTTAGTACAGCAGGCAGTTGAGGTAGTTCAGCTTGTGAGGCAGAGGCTTCAGTCAGCTCAGAGTCGACAGAAGAGTTATGCAGATCAGCGCAGACGACCGCTCGAGTTTCAGGTAGGGGACCAGGTGTTTGTCCGTGTGTCTCCTATGAAGGGAGTGGTGAGGTTTGGTAGGCGTGGAAAGTTGAGTCCTCGCTTTATTGGACCTTTCACCATTTCTGAGCGTGTCGGAGGTTTGGCGTACAGACTTGAGCTTCCGTCAGAGTTGGCAGCAGTCCACGATGTGTTTCACGTGTCGATGCTTCGGAGGTACCTTTCTGACGAGTCTCACGTTCTGTAGAGTGCAGAGTGGTCTGAGGTGACTCCAGTGTTGACTGTACCAGAGTTTCCGTTGCACATTGAGGATCGCCGAGTTCAGAGGTTGAGGAACAAGGCTATCCCGTTAGTTCGTGTTGCGTGGCAGTGGCATTCAGGTGGTGTGTCGACATGGGAGCGAGAGGACGAAATGCGCGAGCAGTTTCCGTACCTCTTTGGTGAGTCTTCTTTCCTTGTGTTGTTTGAATTTTGAGGACAAAATTCCTTAAGGGGGGAGGGCTGTAAGGTCTCGAGTCTTTGTGGATCCTTATTGGTCTTGTAGAGGTTCTGTGTGGTTGACGACAAGACCATTGTCGTTGACTTGGTGTTGACGGCCAGAGTCTAGCCATTGACTTGGTGTCAGCGTCCAGCGATGTGGACGTTTGTTGTTGAACTCAGCGACAAGCGATGTGGACGTCAAGTATTTGGCGGTTCAGTAGGCGACTAGTGATGTTGACGTCAACTGGTCGGACCTGTTGAAATAGGGCAGCCCGAGAGCAGAACCCATTCTTCTCTCCTCCTCTCCTTCCCTCCACCTTTGCCTTTCTCTATTTCCACAGCTTCTGATGGTTGATGGGAGCTCGTGGGAAGGCCCTGGTACACGTGGCGGTGCTTGATCGGGCGGGAAACGCGAGGATTTGGTGCGATTCGCGCGGAGTCTTCGGGGGGTTCCGGCGCGATTAGTGGCTGTTTGGGGGTTATTAAAGCGTTCTGAGGTAGGGACTTAACTCCTATAACCCTCCTTAGCAACCAGCATGCTCAATTGTGTGAATCAGTATGCAATTGTGGTTTAGGGTTGGGTTATACCATGCCGGAAATTTGGGTGTTTTGGACAATCTAGGCGTTGATTGTTTAATTTGTAGTTCTGGTAGTATTAGATGATGTGAGGAGGCATTTTCCCTCCATCAGTAGGTGTTCTGTTGGGTAATTCTGCCCAATTGGACTGATTCGGCACTGTTCTGGGTTTAGGGGACTGAAGAGCTTAACGTCCACATCTGTTGACGTTGAGATCTTCAAGGGTGATATAAACGACAAGGTCGATTGCCGTTGAGTTAGGGTTAACGACATGATGAGTGTCGTTTACTTCATATTGGCGGCAATCGATATGGCCGTTAATCTCCTATGTCCCAGCAGACTTGAGTTTTGTGTTTCAAGGCGATTGACGAGTGATGTCCGCCCTGTTTACACATGTGGGCCAGGCTTAAAGTGTGACTCCGCCTGTGCATTTGAGTAGTTAGTTGTGACATGAGTGTTCACTTCTGTACGGAGTTTCAGGCTTTGAGTGTGTTCCGTCTGTTGTACGCGTGTTGCGTTACCGCGTGCCCGTTTCTGTTGTGTTACCTAGGCGTGGGTGCGACTCCGTCTAGATGACTAGCGTGTGGTTGTCCTCCGCTAGTGAGCCAGGACGCCGAGTGCGACTCTGTCCTGTGCGTACTCCTTGTGGTGGTTTTGAGCCGGTCTCCGTGGAGCCCCTTCTCTACCGCTAGGGTCAAGCGTAGGGGAAAAACCGGTCGTGGACCAGACGCGAGAGAGAGCGTCTGTAGTGTGCACACGTGGCTGGGGTTGAGAGCCTCTGTGGTGACGGGACGCCGAGCCACAGACCCTAGCTGAGTCCTACTTACTGTGTGTGTGTGAGTGTGTGTTACTGAGCCGCGAGGTTTACAGTTTTGTGTTGTGGTGCGACGTGTACTTACTTTCAGTTTTTACTTTCCGCACTTTAGTTCTATTGCCGGTGGGGTTACTTTTCCCTACTGGGTCACTTTTCTTGAGACTCACTCCCCTCCCTTTCAGGTGGGTCTTCGTCGACTCCCGTTCCAGGAGAGTCTAGCCACTCCGGTGTTGGTGCTCCTTAGCTGCAGTGAGTAGTACTTTTTGTTGTACTTCTGTACTCTGTATCTTGCTCAGACTCTAAGTTATACATACTATGTTCATATAGTGGAATTTTACAGCTTTACATGGTGTGTATCTTCTTACATATAGTCTCCTCGGACGTTCACTTCCTACCCTTCCGAGCTTGTCTCGTGGGTTAGCGGGTCAGAATTCGGGTTACTGGTTGTTACTGGTAATGCGGATTCTGGGTCGTTACATAGACTTTCCAAGGTAGACTCCTGTTTAATAATTCGACCTTCGCCTATTGGGTGATTAGACTTCAGCAATTAAGCCTTACGATGTGGGCCAAAGCCAAGATTTCCTCTCTCCACTTATACCTACCTATAATACTTGCAATGTTCATCATAAAACATAGATACATGAATAAGATAAGAAGATATGAGGATGTGTTAGACAGAATGAAAGGAACGTATTAACAAAATGTGTGTAGCAGAGATGAGTATGTTGAGATAGATGTATGGTAAGATTAAGAAAGAAAATGTTAGGAATGAGCACTTCCGTGAAGATTTGAGAATATCTCTGTTTATAGTAAAATGAGAAAAAATAGATTCAGGTTGTTTGGACAGATATACCATCGTCCTAACTCAGTGCCGGTTAAAAAATGCGACCAAATCTTAGTAGATATTAGTAAAACAGTTTGGAAAAGACCTAAAATGAGATAATACAATATTATAAGGAAAGACATTAACTTATTACATTTAAACACAAATATCGCATTTGATAGAAATCTTTGCCGAAACAAGATCAATATAGCCGACCCTCAAATAATAGGATAAGACTCTTATGATGATGATGACGACGACGATGATGATGATGAAGATAATAATAATTAGATAGCCATCTCTCTTCCTACACATTGAATTATGTGTCTAGTTAGACAACTAGAAGTCAAGGTGCAAGTTCACACACATTATTATATGTAGAGGGGAAACCGTTGGCAAACCATCCTAGTTGGAAAGAAACCTAAAAGCTCATCTACCCACCAAGTGATCCACAATTAACTAAGAGGCGACGTATTGGCTTCGAAAGGAAACATCGGCATGAGTCCAAATCCGCTCAATAATTTAGGGGTGGATCAAGAAAGGTGTAATTTTCACCATCTAACTGACAACTATTTGGACTACAATTATTTTAGAGAAAGACTTAGTACACTTTCATCTTGCACTTAAGTGCAATATGACTAGGCAATAAGTTCATGTGGCATCCAACAATTGGGTTGCTACTTTATCACTCTCCATGTGAATAGTGCCACATAGACTATTACTTAGTCATATTACACTTATAGTGTAATATGATAGTGCACTAAGTCTTTCTCATTATTTTAATGTGCTAATGAGATCTAGCCTCCACCAATATGTACCAAACCACACGCCGCATCACCCAAAGAACCAATGAAGAATCTATATCTTTCACCCAAGCATAAGGCGAGGGTTCGAAATATTTCTCCTCGGACTTTGAGCTTTGAGTCAAAACTTACATAAAAGCTAAATTAGGTCAAATGAAGGTAGAAACAAAAACCAAAGTAATGACTTTTCTTGTGTTATATGGGAATATTGGAACTGCCTACTCTAGTTTTTAGATAATATTAAGAGAATACCTGGTTACAGTTGTGTTAAAACTCCAATACGTAACGTGTCCAAAAAAAAGGACTCCAACATAATTATAAAATTTGCACGGTTAAATTATGATCCGACAGTAAGAAGAGTCGGTACTTCAAAGTCCAAGTGAGTGTGCTCACTCGCCAACGGCCCCATGGGCGGTGCTCTCACCGCGAGAGACCCGGCCACCTTATCGCGTGGCCCTTCCTCGTCCCGCCGAGCGAGGGCTTTTAATCTGGACCATCCGTTTTTAATCGCGGCGCGAAAGGGTTCTCATTTGCCGCCGCCTGGGTCTGGTCTGGTCGTATTTAGAGCTCGCAGCGCCGTCCCACAGGCCCGTCGGCTCCAAGTTTCTGTCCCCCCTCTTCCCCGCTCTGCGCTCGCCGGGGCTCCTTCTGGTGCTCCCACCGCCCGCGACATTGGGTGGGGGAATTGGAGTTCTGGAAGGGAAGAGTTGGGGGAGAAGGAAGCAGACGACGAACTGTGGACTTCATCGATCCGGTCAGCGTCTCTCTCTCTCTCTCTCTCTCTCTCTCCCCGCGTCATCGAAATGGCTGGATCTCTTCTTTGCTTCTGAATGCTTTCTGGTGAAATTGTCTCCCCGAAGAGGCATCACTATTTGCTCGGAATTGTTTTTGGTTGACGCCATGCAACTTCTATCTCGCTTCTTGGGCATTTTGGGACTTAAATCATCTTCGTTATAGGTTTTCAGTTCTTGCATTTTGATTATTGAGGTCGATACATTGCTTTCTTGCGGGAAATCTACGGTCCTCTTGGTTTTTTCCCCCTGATATTTGGTGGTTTTTCCACTCTTTGGTTGAGGACATTCTAATATGGATAGGATTCCCTACGTCTGGCATGCTGTATGTGAAATGTGCACGGTTTATCTGTGGTATAGCTAATTGAGGGACCAGAAGCCACGGGGTTTGTTGCAAGTTATAGATCCTGCGTATAGGAGGTAGTTGACAGGAAGAAAGGCAGAATTTTCTGCAGATGGCGGCGTTATACCAGTTCACTGCGGCAGCTCACTGCTCCATTGGACGTAGGAGATTTCTGGGATCGCTTCCCTTACTAAGAGATTCACAAAGTCAGCTTGTATTGGAGGCATTTGGTAAAAGTGTATGTGAAAGGAGAGAAGTTACAATTAAAAGAGGTAGTTTGAGGGTGCACTGCCAGCAAGGAGCTGTCTCTGTTGTTGGAAAGGATGATGCAGCGAAACAGAACGTTGATATCAATAGTGCACAGCTGAGCGTTGCGATGAAGTTCGGAGGGTCCTCAGTGGCATCAGCTGAAAGGATGAGGGAGGTTGCCGATCTCATTCTTAGCTTTCCTGAAGAAAGACCAGTCATTGTTCTTTCTGCCATGGGGAGAACCACAAACAAGCTTCTGCTGGTAAGGCCTAATATCTGCTGGACACTTTTTACTTCCTTTCTTTCTTCGCCCTGTGTTGCTGGTGCGATTCTGAGATTGAATTCTGTGACTCTATTATTAGGCTGGGGAAAGGCTGTAAGATGCGGTGTTTCTCATGTTTCAGAAATTGATGAACTAAGCTTCATAAAAGAATTGCATCTTAAGTGAGTTTCATGTGGTCTTGTCTGTTGAAGTCTGTTGGAGATGAATTACCTTTTAAAGGACTCTATTAATTTGCATGAATGTTTTGTGCCTTTACTTTGTGCAGCACAGTTGCTGAACTTGGAGTAGATAGGTCTACTATTTCTGGTGAGTGTTCCTCCTTTGTGTTTGTGTTGTTCCTATGATTCCTGCATTTGATCTGAAACTAAGCATGCTGCATTAAGCATAGGCAGTCTAAGAGTGTGATAGCATCAGTAGTACATATTATAGGCATAGTTACTTGATGCACATCAGCAGAAAAAGTCCCAAGATGGGAGCATCCAAAGATGGTGGAATGAACTTTCTAAAGTATATAAAAGAAGCATACATGGAATTCCTTCACCTGCAGAAGTATTGAATGACCAGTTGACCACCCACTTCCAAAATTGCCATGCATTAAGGATCCTTGTACAAAAACTGAAGCTGCTCAGACTCTTATCTTCTCTTGTTCAGTCTTGAGGTAAATGTTCGCATGAAACACAAGTTGAGTTGAGCCAGATGATTAAACTCTTACAATTTTCTCATATCGCCCTCAAATACTTCTCCTGTACTTAGTCCACTGTCAGTAGGAGAGTGAGTCCCTTAGAGAAGTCAAGTATATGTTTGACTTATTTCACCAAACTTTGATTTTTAGTACTCTATGTGGTTTATTTGAATTATGACATTTTTAGTTAAGCTAAGTTATGAGAGATTAGAAGGTCGACATTTTGATGAAATCACCAAAATTGAGATTTTCTTCTTAGATAGGAGAGTTGACTTTTTATTGGTAAGAGATGTGATTTTTTTGATATTTTTATCAGATTCAAATGGAGGGTACTTTCTTATTTAAATGTAATATCTTAAGTAAATGAAAATTTACTTAAATGATGTTCAGGGAAATAAGGTATCATCATTGACATTGCTGCGTATTGTAATAGGTAAATAAGGTATCATAATTATCATTGCTCTGTATTGTAATGTTACTTGTATGTGATTTTTACAAAATTGTAAAGTTCTTGAATTTACTGATTTTTTTACATTTTCCCTGATTTTCCCAACATTTTGTAAAAATAAATAATTTTTTAATCTAGCCGATCTGCCGATCCAATCCTGATCCGGATCGGGATCGGCCCGGACCAACTCAGGAGTCCGATCCGATCCTGCCTTCTATGGTTCTAGGAGTCAATTAAGAAAGGCTTTCCTCTTATGCAACTACCATTGCCCATGTCCTTTCTTACCATGTTAACCATCTTAGCTTAGGCCTGCTTCGGTATCATGAATGTTTTACCATCTTCCACTACTTGGAGGATGGTGCCTGTGTCCAAATTATATATGCATATTTCTCTGAACTTAACATCAATTATGCTTATTTCTAGGCGTTACATATACATTTATTTTGAATCTTATTTTTCTTTAGTCTTTCTGCTCCTCCATCTTAACATATTGAACACTCCGATGATCTGATCTTTGCCACATACATTTGTGTTTTCTTTCCTCACCATCTAACACCTTTCACAATGTAGCAGGACTTGACTTATAGTGGTTTATTTTATGCTTATTATCATTGATAGTAAATGTTTCTAAGCATATCTCCACTTCAATAAGCATGGGTTAAATCTACATGCAACATTATCCTATATGAGTTATAGAGCTCACCTTTTGAAAATGATTACTTCATATATTCTAACCATTTAAACCAACCTGAAGCCCAATTCAAAGGCATTTCTCTGAGATTCTAGCCCAGAATTTAAACCATCTATAGTCTCATAAAACAATATCATCTGCAAGCAGCTAGTGCAGGGGAGTTCATTATGTAAAAACCTTTGTCAGTTCATCTATAACAAATTAAAGATGCACACATTTAGTACATATGTTTGACATAAAAACTTATAGTAATGCAAATTCACAAGTCTCCCTAAAAATCTTCTAACATAGAAAATACTCTCTCTCTCTCTCTCATGTACATATACATATATGTGCTTGATGTATCCTTTGCATATTGTCTACCAAGTCAACTATCTAGATTCTTGGTTATATGCCTTCTCAACCAATGAGAACTGTATGTAAGTCTTTGTATCTCTCTATGTATGCCCATCAACCTCCATAAGAAACTAGATTTCGTTGTCAATCTAACATGAAACAAAAATGATTTTTCAAAACTACTAGTTAGACTTCCTGGTGAGAAAGGAAGGTGTATCTTAAGCTGATACTAAGCATGTAATAGCACTTATCATATAGCAATCATGAACACAATGTGGAACTGGTACCAATATGCACACATCATCTTCTCTCTGTCAATCAACTCTGTTCTGATATAGTTCAGAACTGGAACTTCGGGTCTAGACCAACTAATTGTTCATAGGGGGCAGATGACTAGTGATAATTAGGGTGGTGATTTCTGGTTAGCAGCTGGTCACCATTTCTTGTCGAAGTCTCCTGTGAGGTTGAAAGCCTGTTTTCATCACAAGATTTCAATAAGACTAAAACTGATATATACTTCTTTTCACTTTCACTAGAAACAAGTTAGTTGTTGAAGAGGTCATGGCCTTGTAAATTTTCAGAAAGTGTCGGTATAATATTCATGTTACAATTAGCTGGGGGTTCTCATTTATGCTCTAATCTGCTAATTTTTCTCATCTTTGTGATGAATGGACATTTAAAGGTGAGCCTTTACCCCACAGTCACAGGTGACTCATTGCACTAGTTGCCACTTTGTTGGTGAACGAAATTTTGGATCTTGTGATTCATTCAATTGTGTACTTCATGAGACTTTCCCATGGAATACTTCTGAATGTCTGTGCAGATTATATTAGCCCTCTGTCTGAATGTTGCTTAAGTTGAAAGTTCATAGACTTCAGTTCTGGTATATATGATGTCACAACTTTGCATTTAAACTTTGTAGAGCTGTTAGATGAACTAGAACAACTTCTGAAAGGAATTGCTATGATGAAAGAGCTGACTCTTCGTACAAAAGACTATTTAGTCTCTTTTGGAGAGTGCATGTCTACAAGGATCTTCACAGCATATTTGAATAAAATTGGTGTTAAAGCCCGACAGGTACCAATTTATCAGATAACCCTAATAAGCCCATTACTGTACCTAAAGATGAATGGAGGTGTTACTGTATTTCTGTGGACATTTGTGGTCATTTGAATTGTATTCCCATATACAAGATGAATGGAACTTGTATATGCGTTAAGGAAAAAAAAAGAGCAGGGTCATACAATTCAGATTGTTGATCACTATATGCTCTCCCTTGCAAGAAAGAGAAAATTTCTTGTTCTACTCATTGTTTCTTATTACATCAATCAAATATTTCATGAAGCTACATATGTTGTTTCTGTCTTGGATTCTATCTGCAATTTGTCTCTGTTATTTCATACAAACTTAAATAGGACCTTATGCATTATTTTGATATGAAAAAAATAGTTGTGTCATAATCTTCAGATTGGCCTTAAAATTGTTTTCCCCTTCGGGAAAGAGAAAGTTGTTCATTTACACATTATAGTATCACTAGCCTGATTACAAGAAGTTGTGATTTAGTAGAATATTGGAAATCCATGGGAGTTTCACCTCTACATATGTGGAGGATTCCCTCATCTCAATACCTAGGTTTTGGGTAGAGTTCAGACCTTTAACATGGTATGAAAGCCAGTTTACCCATTGGATCGTCTCTTCGTATGTGGACATTTGTCCCTACTCGTGTTACACCCCAAATTTGTTGGTTCGGTGCAAGGGGGGTGTTGGAAATCCATGGGAGTTTCACCTCTATATATGTGGGGGATTCCTTCAACTCAATGTCTAGGTTTTGGGTTAGAGGTCAGGTCTTTAACACAAGTTAATCATTCCACGAAGCAAACATGGTTATCTTTGTCCTGTCTTTCATTTGCAATATGACATCTCCCTGAGCCATGTGGCACAATTTAATTTGTCCTAGAGAAGCAGAAGTCACCCAGGGATTATGCCTAAACATAAAGCAGAAACATCAGCTGATCAACGCAATATCTGTCTGAACTGTATGCACTAGGAGGTATCATCTAGGTTTCAGGCATGTGGGTTTAGTCCTGTAGCCTAGAGGGGAAATGTAGTATGAGCTATCCAAAAAATAAAAAATGGGAAGGAATGAAGAAAAAATGCCCAGAATCAATGCATGATGATGATAAACAAAAAGTGAGGCTGGATGAAGGGTAGACAAGAATAGGAAAGCCTTTAAACTATCAAGCTTTAACACCTTGTTCTTCTCCAATTCTCCATTTTTCGTGTTTGTAATTGTAAGAGTAGTCCCACATCGGTAAGGAACAAAAATATTAATGTGCTTATAATGATGGAGCCCTCTCTATTAATGAGCTAGGGGAAGGCCTAAAATGAGATGGTGCGATGTTATTAGGAAGGACTTGGACTTCTTGAGTTTAAACACGACTATAGCACTTGATAGAAATCTTTGGCGGAAAAGGATTCATGTAGCTGACCCCAAATAATGGGATAAGGCTCTGATGATGATGATGATGATAATGATGGAGCCCTCTCTTTTCATTACCTTAAAGTTCTGAGTTGGACAGCCCAATCCAATAAATTTTCAAATAGTTTATCCAGTCCACACACCCTGAGTTTATCATAGTCCCCATGAGAGAGCCTAAAATTAGTCTGCATGTGAGTCGGCATGTAAGAATAGTCCCACCTTGAAAATGGGCAAAATATTAATGTGCTTATAACAATGGAGCTCTATCCACTGATCACCCTAAGGTTTTGAGTTGGACGGCACAATCTAATATACTTTAACATCAATTATAGACTGTGTCTGCTCCCTTCAATTTATATCATCAGCAGCAACTCATCTCTCTTCTGATGACAGGAGGGAAGTGCAAAAGCACCACAGTGCTGGAGATGATGACAGTTGAAGAAGATGGAAGATTCTGTCAGTTCCTCTCTTTGCTTCCCCCCTACTTATGGTCCTGGCACTGCCACTTTGCCTCTCCTCTCACTGCTTACTCCCAAGAATAACCCACTGTCACACTTGTCTGGGATCAACCACCATTTCCATTGCATTGGGGTAGAATGTAATTTGAGAACAAAAACAAAGATTATATCTGAGTAATGTTGTTCTTGGGGCTTAGGGGATCACTAGGGGGTATCATAGAAAGAAGGTTAATGCTAGTTTTCTATCTCTAACTTAGGAAACTAATAGAATAGGCCTTGCATTAATAGATATTGGCCAAATGGACTAACTAATTTATTTCCCAGTCAAGAGACAAAACTGATTCAATGGTCTAGAAGATGAATTGAAGTTCATTATCCTAAAAAGTAAATGAAGTCTTATTTTATCCTAAATTTATCAAGATGAATAATGGGGCTTCATGCTTAATAATCGTTTGAAATTAGAATTGTTAGCATTTCAAAAACTGAATTTCTTAAGAAGCATGCAACCCCTTGGTTTGATGCATAATTTCTTGACTAACTGTGAACAGTTATATTGATGTGTGACGTATCCATGGCTTTTTGCACTGGATATGTAGAAGCTGTTGCACTGGATATGAAGCAGCACATTCTGTTGAACAGTAGCTGATGTTTCTATTCTTGTACCTGATCTCCCTGAGCATTTCATTATTCAGTTGTGAGGGAACTCTTCAGTCCAACATGAATGCTGTACATATGCTAGAAAGTCTAAAACTCTGAATTATGATATTAGCATCTTGTGTTTTGTCATTTTTCACTGAATGCTACATTGACCTATGTTGTTCAGTTGCATCTAATGATATATTTGCAACCCTTTTGCAGTATGATGCATTTGATATTGGCTTTATAACCACAGACGAGTTTACAAATGCGGATATCTTGGAAGCAACATACCCTGCTGTTGCAAAGAGGTTGCATGGTGATTGGATTAGTGATCCCGCTATTCCTGTTGTTACGGGTTTTCTCGGAAAGGTCTTCCATGGCATGCTTAAGTTGTGGTGGTTGTGATTTATCAAATAAGAATAGACATAGATTGAATTTCTTTCCTCCTGCAGGGTTGGAAATCTTGTGCTGTTACCACATTAGGAAGGGGAGGTAGTGATCTTACAGCTACAACCATTGGCAAAGCCCTGGGGCTGAGAGAGATACAGGTCAAAATTCAGATTAATCCGGATATAGAACTTACCTTTTATCTGCATTTTCTGATGGCAAAACCTCTTGACAGAAGTTGGATAGAATGGAACTTAAAGTTTCTTTTAGATCCCTACGTTATACTTTGTCTCAAAGAGTCATATTTTCAAATCCTTTATGTGATATCCTGGAGATGATGCATTTTTAAATTCACAACATATAACAGGTATGGAAAGATGTTGATGGCGTCTTGACTTGTGATCCTAACATTCATCCAAAGGCAGAGCCTGTGCCACATCTGACATTTGAAGAGGCTGCTGAACTTGCATACTTTGGTGCACAGGTAAATACATACCTGGTTGTCAAGAGCACTTGATGTTAGATAAAATACTGTTGTTCCTTTGCTCATAATCAATGTCTACTTATTGCATTTTATTTTCATCTAGTTTTATTTTTTTATTGCAACAAAATATCTATTGAAAGCACAAGGAAATGTATGAACGTTTTAACACATAGGTACTTTCCGCTTAATGCAAAAGGATTTTCATGCATTATGCTGACAATGTTGTGGGTTGTGAGGCACAGTGGCACTCTCACTGGGATACCAAAGGTGTTGCATACATAGACAATCTAAGTCTGAAGATGCATATAGGCTTCCTTAGATTGGCTCTCAGTGCCATTAATGTGCTCACACAATACGCATTCTGATGTATAAGTGATACAAATGATAATATTGCAGACATCTCACAAGGTTAAGGTTTCTCATCGAAAGATGGACAGAAGAGGATGCCATTACTCTCATATGCTTCATTTGACTTGTTTACAGAGCTTGAAGTCTACAGCTTCTTCATCTCTGCCAACATCAGATATTCAAACTAATTGTTTCTCCAACATCATTGTTTTTCAAACAATCCACATACTATATTATTATTTACCATTGCAGATTCACTTTATGATATATGGTTGGATGACTATTCATGATTAACTGTATGTAGATTGTCCATTTAGCAAGATGTTGAATATTGTACAAAGCATCAGTAGAGACATCCGTAAGTTATTGCATGCTGGATGAACTTCAGCAAGATACCTTGACTAATGGGAACTTTAATGTTGCTATGGGGGCACATGTTTAATGTTTTTTTCTCATCTTCTTTCATCTTGTCAGGAACATGATATTGACACAAGACCCCAATTGCCTGTTTAGATCACAGAGTTCTTGCTGCTCTCTCATAGACTCAGGTGCAATTTTTATGTACATGTTTACTATTTTCCTAATTCAGGTTCTACATCCTCAATCCATGCGGCCTGCTAGGGAAGGTGATGTACCTGTCAGGGTCAAGAACTCCTACAATCCTCAAGCTCCAGGTACCGTCATTACTAGAACCAGAGATATGAGAAAGGTTGGTGAAAGCATTAAAATCCATAAGCATAAACTTAATATAGTATCTAGTTGTTTGATTTTTTTTTTTTTTGTTCATCTCCAGGCTGTACTAACCAGCATAGTCTTGAAACCAAATATCACAATGCTAGATATTGTGAGCACACGAATGCTTGGGCAATATGGTTTTCTTGCAAAGGTAGAATTCTTAATCACCTTTCAAGCTCTGGTACTTTCCAGTTACATCTTTAGGAGAAAAGTGGGATGCATCAGCTGTTTAAGAGAAATAACCCCTCAAAGAAAATCAGAGAATAATTCCAATTTCTATTTTGCCTTGTGATTGTGGTGTTGTCACACTTACTCTGCAGGTTTTCTCAATATTTGAAGAATTAGGAATTTCTGTTGATTCTGTTGCTACCAGTGAAGTCAGTATTTCTTTGACGTTGGATCCCTCCAAAATTTGGAGCAGGGAACTAATTCAGCAGGCAAGCGTACGAGTTGATATTCCTTTCCAATAGACTGATTGTTTTATGTGTCATGGACAATGTATTTGATTTAACACATTTGTGGTGTTTGAAAAGATGTCAACTAGGCAACTTATACCAAAGTGAAATTAAAGAATGTTTTTTCTGAGAAAACAGCAATAAATTATCTCTGGTTTCAGGTAACTGTAGAATGATTCAACAAAGTTAAAATCCTTGTGATTTTTGGACGGTGTTGCATGAGAATGTTGATGCAGTTTGGTTCCTTGTTCAGCAAATTTAGTAGTATAGAAGTATGAATCTAAACTCTAGATGTATTTTATTTCTTTCACTTAGTTGCCGAAGGAAATGGTATAAAATGTATGGTTTTGTCATTTTGCACCTTAGCTGTAGCTTAGATTTTTGAAAGCATTTGTTGCAAGGGATATGCAGAAAATGTGTATCACATCATTTCCTGGCGTTCACTGTTTTTCAACCCTTCTACTCAGGTGAAATATGCCAAGTCAGTCTGGGCTCATTAAGAAACCTTACAGCTGATTGTTTTCATTCACATTAATAACTTTTCTGTCAAACTGGATAGTGTCTGCTTATGATTTATTAGGGGTGTGAATGAATGGGTTGGGAAAACTGTTTTCTGTCTTCATTTTAGATAAGTAATAACAGAATTGGAAAATAGAGAACAAATCAGTTTGGACCCAAAGATGAATGTTTCTTACATACCATTTTTCAGATTTATAAGTAGTAGCCTATAAACTGAGTTAGTTCAAGTTATCCATCATTTGGCATAGAAACTGGTTGGAGGCTACAGCTGAGGTACACCAAAGCCACAGGGATGTTGGGACACACCCCTCAAGTTGCTTGCACTAGTTGGCGGACCAGCCTTGGGCCTGCTGCTTCTCATTTCTTTTCCAACTCACGTGTGACTAAAAGTAGGGAGGAGCATGTATACCCAATGGGGTGAGAGAGACATGTTGCTCGTCCCTTTCTCTCATCCCACATCAGTTGGGCAGTCCTAACAAAAATAGTTCTGTCCAGATGTGCAAAACCCACTTAGATGGGCCAACCGACATGTAATTCACCCAGCTGGATGGCACCCAAGCTAGACCCGTGTGGGGCCAGTCAACCTTGAAATATTTCAGGGGTCGGATACAGAAAAGAAGTGCTCCCATATCTGGATTCTATTTCTTTGATTAACCTCAAAAGATACTTCTAAACTTATTCCGAATGTTTAGAAGAGTTGGTTGGACATTTAAAATTTTAAACAGTGGGATTCCACTGATGAACCCATAATTCATAGAGACATTCCTTGCCATTTATTGATTGACAGTGAATACTTGATTTTATAGGCAGCAATTTCATCGGGTGGAACATCATCCATCACCACACACTAAGGCATCTTGCTCCACATCCCTTTAAAGCTCATTAAGGATGGTGCGGCTGTGTAGGAAAATTGTCGATGTCTGGATCATTGAATTGCATGCCTGTTCCGGAAGGAAGTTTTTATTCTTAAAGACTTACTCAGAAGTGGAAATGTATCTTCTCCTGCAGGAACTTGATCATGTTGTTGAAGAACTTGAGAAAATTGCTGTAGTACATCTCCTACAGAATAGATCAATAATTTCTCTTATTGGGAATGTACAGCGTTCGTCCTTGATACTAGAAAAGGTGTGGCTCATTCTGTTGAGCAACAATTTCTGTTTCCTGGCCCTAGAAATTCCAACTTCTGGATTTCCACCCCCACCTGTGTCTGCTTTCTGAGTTATTTACAGCACATACATAGAGGAGGGCTAGCGTATGGAAATCTGAAGATGGAGGGAGGGTGGACACGCAATCCTCTTATTTCCTTTCATTCAAAGTTGACATTTTCTTGTTTCTTTTTCTAACGAAGTCGTGTCCATGTTGGTTGTTAACAGGCGTTCAATGTTCTGAGAAAGAACGGGGTCAACGTTCAGATGATCTCTCAAGGCGCATCAAAGGTATGACAATGGTTGTAATTGTTAGTTTGCGTGGTAGATGTGGCTCTCGATATCAGCCGCATGGCATGTTCATGTTTCTAGGAGCCGGTTCAGAAATGTGCATGTCTTCTTGATGTCTAAGCAGGTAAACATATCCTTAGTCGTGAATGATGGTGAGGCAAAGCAATGCGTGAGAGCTCTCCATGCAGCCTTCTTTGAGGATGGTCCCCTTGCCGAGCTCAACACGGCCGATCAGTTTCAGAATGGTTCCGTAGTGCTTCCTCGTAATTGAAGTACCGCCACGTGTGCCTTGATTCATTTTAGTAAAATACTTCTGGCCAGGCTATTATTTTCTTATCTTCTTTGTCATAGCATGAAGTTGAGACTCACATGTTTGGGTCGCACATATTTGTTAGTATAAAAATAGGCAGCTTTAATACTGTATCGGAGAATGACCTCCATTGATTTGTCCTGGCTCTTTGTGTGTAAACCCTTTGTTGCACCGCTCCTTTTCAATTGACGGGGCGGGCACCCCCGAGTCCTTTCGACAGAGAAAGAAAAGGATCAGCGCCTTCATCTTTTACGTGTCTTTATCTTGACGTTACACAAATATTCGTACAAGGTTTCACACGCGGTGTTAGCTTATGCAGTGGACTCGGGAGATCTCCTTCGATATCGTTGCTCTGGTTGTCTCGTTTATTTTTGGTCCGGTCGTGGGTCAAAAGATGTTTTCCTCAAAGAGAGTGGTTTTGAGACATGGGAAACGATCATTCCTTATCGCCGACTATGCCATATTGGGTAGGAGAAAGACTTTGTGCACTTCTCAGAGTGTAAAAATACTATGTCATCGTGCACTTCTTCCCTCCCATTGGTGAAAAAAAAAAGAGAGAGATCTATGTGGCACTTTGATTCCCACTAATGGAAAGAGAGAAGTGCAAGATGAAATGGTATTTTTACACTTTGAGAAGTGCACAAAGTCTTTCTCATTGGGTAGATACCAGCTATTTGGGAGGAATAATGGAGGCGACAGGGGGCATCCAATAGCCTAAAATATTAACCACAAGCATGACGAATCCTTTTGTGGCCTTTGAAGCGGAGCCACACTTCAAAAGGGGAGGAATGAAGAATTTAAGAGTTAGTGGCAGCGCCCACTAAGGCTGTTCACCGATATTTGCATCAAATATTCTGGTTTTGACCGCACTCTTGTCACGAACAATTGGTCGGGGTCTTATGTTATCAAATGTCACCTCTTAATTTTAAGGGAGAGACTGATGATTGCACTGTCTTTAATGGGTTTTTTAGAAGTGAAACACCTTTTTTTTTTTGTAGCAAGGATGCGGCATACAACAACCAATTGTAGTAGGGACCGTGTATCAATTATTACTACGTAACGCAACAACTGGATATGGTATGTGCTCGAGAGCAATTTGTATGAGAAATATATATATATTTTGGTAACGAGAAAATTTCGTCCCATATGATTTTGTAGGTTCAGAGATTGGTGTTCGTGAACTCCAAAGATTATATAAAAATATATAGTGTTAAGTACATACCTACACTCCAACACTCGAATTGTAAGGAGTTCATAAAAATCTGAGTTGACTTATAAATATTTGAATTAGACTCATAAAATGATATATATAACATGTCATGATCTATTGGTCCATCCTAAGTGGATCGATGAAAGGACAACACTACATATTTCTCAATTTGCATTTACTAGCCAATTGGTTGGTCAGCATCTCACACGCAAGGCATTTGACCCATTTACTAATAATAACGTACAGTTAGGGTTGCCAACGGACATCCATTCTTTATTTTTTCGATTAGTCTCACAATTTTTTCATAGGATGTGGAATTCTGAACAAAATCTTCCGATGGTTTAGTGGGTACGGATTTCTAAATTCTTAACGGAAATGGAAAAACCCATTCCTGCATCTGTTTTGTTTACAATGGATTATTAGAGATTTCTGCAAAATGGGGTAGATACGACAAAGGAAGTAGATGAAATCCTCTTCTCTCTCTCTCTCTCTCCAACACTCGAAGTAGTTTGAGGAAGCTGCTGAACAGACTCTTTGCAACAGATGACCCAGGAACAGATGAACAAGGATTTGATGCTGAGCATGCCAAGTGATCTGAGGGAAGTCGTTGAATTGTTTCTTCACCGCCTTTTGTGTCATGAGACTGTGATGGCGGGCGGGATCCCTGTAAAGGACAAGATGAATGAATAACTTACAAGATGACCACGTAAGTTGCTGTACTCCGGGACAAAACAGTCACCTTCAGATGTGGATGCTTCTGTCTGTGATCTGCCACGGAATTTCTTGGGAGCAGCAGGTGCTTTGAGGGCAGGTTTTGCATTTTTGCTCTTTTTGCTGCATGAAGCTTCAGCAATTGGAGTTGAGAATGTGCCAGGATGCGCAATATTGCTTGGAACAAGTGACGAGGGGGACGCCAAACTGGAATGTTATGCACCATATTGTGGAGCCAAAATATTCTTATCATTCCAGAAAACAGTTGATGTTCATACAAAAACTAAGCAAGAAATGGAGCTAGGACTCATACAGCATGTCAAGAACTTAGCAGAGTAACTTGATTTCTGTTTTTATCTTCAGTCTAAACTTCCATGCGGGTTCCCAATTCTACAATTTGTATGGCAAGAAAAACAAATGGAAGAAGATCTAACCAGGGATTAAACTCTGCCGAAAATTGCAAAGCTAACTGTAAGAATAACAAACAAACAAAAAAGGAACAAGCACCCAGATAGAAGCCTCCTACCATCATCTAGCATCCATTGTCAGCCAGCCAACCCCACCCACCGCCTATCCTGAGCCCCGCCAGCTGGCCGTACATCCGTTTTGAACAAGTGACGAGGGGGACGCCAAAACTGGAATGTTATGCACCATATATGGGTCCTGTGGAGCCAAAATATTCTTTATCATTCAGAAAAACAGTTGATGTTCATACAAAAACTAAGCAAGAAATGGAGCTAGGACTCATACAGCATGTCAAGAACTTAGCAGAGTACACTTGATTTCTTGTTTTATCTTCAGTCTAACTTCCATGCGGGTTCCCAATTCTACAATTTTTATTGGCAGAAAAACAAATGGAAGAGATCTAACCCGGGGATTAAACTCTGCCGAAAATTGCAAAGCTAACTGTAAGAATAACAAACAAACAAAAAAGGAACAAGCACCCAGATAGAAGCCTCCTACCATCATCTAGCATCCCATTGTCAGCCAGCCAACCCCACCCACCGCCTATCCTGCCCCGGCAGCCTGGCCGTACATCCCGTTTTGCTTAGCATATAACCTATCTTGTGCCACCGCTCACCTTCATTTTGTAGGGATCATTGTAATGTAAAAGATAGAGATGTAATGGAAGATATTCTTTATCTTTTGAGTTTAGTGTTGTATTAGTTATTATGGACTAAATTTTGTAGATTATGAGTATAATTTCTGCATTGATATATTTGTAGATCTAATTGATAATTACATAATTTCTTGTGATACATTTCACACATGGGTGAATAATAACATCATTTGCCTCTAATAGTTGGTATATTTGACTTTAATCCTTACCTTACGTAGTATTTGAAATCACCTGTGAATATACCATGTTTGATCACATTAGTTGAAAACGGTGTAGGAAACACATCTAGGGTAGATATTAGCTTATGAATTTTTTTCAAAATGCTTTGCACAAATTGACTAATAAAATTTTCTTTCTTTTACAGGTACACTCTTGGAACTATAGTCTTTGTAAATAAATAAAGTTTGTTATCTTAGTGCTATTATTAGTTTGTAAATAAATAGATAGTAGTTTGTAAATAAAGAGACTAAATAGTTATACACTAAAAACCTCCCCAGCCTATCCTAATCAGCCACATACACCCACTGCCATTCACCATTGTGCCAGCCTTTTCTCACATCCTCCCATGTCGGTGCTTTGTGCCAAAAACACTTGCTCCGGCGTGTTGCTTTGAGCCACGACCCCCATCTCCAGAACCTTCTCATTTCTCCCAGCTAGTGGCGAAACCCTCATCTTTGTATGGACTCAAAACCTGACAAAGTGGAGTTAATGCGTCTTACCACCTCGAGACCCAACCCCAGCTAGTGTTGCCAGTAGAGAAAGGTGGAGGTGACAACACCTCATCGCCCTTGCCATCTCCACTTCTCCTTCCCCATTCCCATGTCCACATTTCGCACCTCACGCCTTCACCTCCTCAACAAACTGAAGATAGCCAGCTCAGCTTCAATGGCTTCAGCAGGCGCCATCACAACAGCAAGAAGCAGAGGCGAGATGTTCTTTTGGAGTTCTGTTAGTTTTTTTTCGTTCTCCTCTTTTCTTAGAGAGCTGGGAGAGAGTGAGAGTTTTCTGGTTTTTGGGTGTCTGCTCTTCTTGTCCATCCTGGAGGACATCTAGGATTTGGGAGTTTCTGTTTTATCCTTTTACATACTGTGGGTTTCGCTCTTTATCTTGCTCTTCTTTTGTCTTATTAAAGGCTATTCTCCTATTATTTGATCCCTTTCTATCCCCTCTGAGCTGTGAGGGAGGTTTCGACTTTTGATTATTACTTCTATTCTAGAGTTTGAGAGTTTAAGATCTTGTTAGTTCTTTGGTGTTTTCATTTTTTTTTAAGATTGCTAGAGAGGGATTTCTTCAAATTTGTTTGTGATTAAGAGGGGGTGTGTGGTTCATTTCATATTGGTCTATTTTGGCGAATATCTGTTGCCCAAGCAATCTCAACGACAAGAAGTCCATCTTCTACTTCATCTCCATCTTGCTGGAGGATCCTAGCAACGTTGGGGTAGAACTCTTACTGCACATTGCAGTGGAGAGGGGAACCCCTTGGTTTACTCTTTGGTGGATGTTCTGATTCCGGTAGTAGCTATTGTGTTAAATGTTTTATGCTGAGAAGGACTAATGCTAAGCATCAGATATTATGTGATAAATTGCATTTTTAGATTTTTTTTTTTGAGTTTGAACTTCAGCTAATCTTGCTTAAACTGTGTTTTCTTTTTGAAATTAAATTCCAAATCCTGTGTAGGTTCTACTTCTAGAGCTATGCTTCTTTCTAATCAAAGCAATCAACAATGGTTTAACATTACCCTTTGCTATTTGTTAGTTCTTTCTAAATTTTAAGTGCATGCACTATTCTCATTAAATTCTAATAAATTGAGCAAGTTGTCTTTATATCGGGAACAATTGAGCAACATAGCTGTTTGCTGGATTGACTTTGAATAGGTTAGATGTAACTATTTTAAAAGAAAAAAAATTTCAAAACAGGTCAAAGTAATTTCAATTGAGTCTTAACTTTGCCTCCCTGTGGATATGATCTGGATTCACCATTTTACTAGTTTTATCTTTGTGAGACACTTTTGAGAATGAGAACTATTTGATTTGCGCAGAACTTCTAACAACGACAGTGCATGAGTCCGTCAGTCTGTTCGTCTTGGCGCCGTTACCGGGGAGGCGACGCTTGAGTTTGATTTGATTTACTTTGATTTGAGTATAGTTTGATGGTGAACAACTCATTGACTTGGTCTCTGCTTTTCATTTCAGGTTCAAAAGAAGAGGAGAACCAAAGGAGGAGTGCTGCTTGCTGATTTTGGAGAGCTTCAAGAAGTGGAAGGAAAACAGAAGGTACTCTCTGTGCTTGTATAGAGATTTCTTTCAAGTTAGTCTGTAGTAATTAGCTTCTCTAGTTTGCTTGTTTAGGATTTATTTCTAGAGTTGCAAAATTACCTATTTTCTTATAAAAGTTTGATTTGATTCTGTTGGATCTTGATCGAGGTGTTTACCTCGTGCATTGCGGAATCTCGTAGGATCGGAAAGAAGTCTACAAGAGTCTTCTTCGTAGTTTCCTCGCTCCAAACGTCCTCGGGATCCGACGGTGATGTCCCGTGAGAGAAGCCTTGCACTTGTGTGTGTGTGAGAGAGAGTGAGAGAGATAGGAGACTTGCGCAGGCCTCTATCCAAGAGAGAGAGCACTTCTCTTGCATGGGCATGGGAGAGAAAGGAAGAGCCCTCACTGCGTTGGGTTTCTTCCTGGGATAATTTCCCAGAAATTTTCTGCTCAAAGGAGATAACCACAGTGCGGTTGTGTCTCTAGCCAAGGGTTGCCAAAGGCAACCTTTGGTTGCCTCGCGTGGGCACAACCAATGGCAACTGTCATTGGTCAACATCTCCCACTTACCTACAGAGGGCACAGTACAATGTCAGTTGCTCACAAAGAGCAATTCATCTCTCGACACTTGCTTCTCAATCATACATACGACGAATGGAGTGAGCGACCTTACGAGAGTCAGCACAACAAATGAGTAGTGATCTATTAAGTTATCACCAAAACTAACAGCAGATCACAATACTCTAAAGGAATCCCGTAGTACCCTAGATATCTTCATATTCACCAGCTTTGGCATCCTGGATCTCTTGAAAACTAGCGACGTCAAAACTCGAACGTTTTGGTGCTTACGACTTTATCGCCACTAAGTCGACATAGTCCCTCGAGGTATGAGCCCACAAAACACTGCAATATTTAGATGTCTTTCTTATTCTCATGTCAATTCAATTAGTCTTGACCGCTTTCCTAGTCATGTCCCCTGGACTATATCATCATAGCCCTAAGGAGCATGCTAAAGTAGCGACATCAAGCTTCCTTTTCAGACATAGATCTTAAGTCCTAGGGTACAGATGGATCAACAAAGGAATCCCGTAGTACCCTAGATATCTTCAATATTCACCAGCTTGGCATCCTCATGGATCTCTTGAAAACTAGCGACGTCAAACTCGAACGTTTGTGCTTACGACTTTATCGCCACTAAGTCGACATAGTCCCTCGAGGTATGAGCCACAAAAACAGTGCAATATTTAGATGTCTTTCTTAAGTTCTCATGTCAATTCAATTAGTCTTGACCGCTTCCTAGTCAGGTCCCGCTGGACTATATCAGTCATAGCCCTAAGGAGCATGCCTAAAGTAGCGACATCAAGCTTCCTTTCATGACATAGATCTTAAGTCCTAAGGGTACAGATGGATCAACAAATTATGATCCAAGAGCTCACACAATGATGAAATAGAGATCTCATTCATCATTCTCTTCAAGGTCGTTTAAGCACATGTGGTATGTACACATGCTACGGTGTTCTTCCACATTATGGGCTGTGTCACATACAATATAATAAAAACATCATACGGTTCTTAGTCCTAGCCACTCCCACTGCGGCTAACCCGAGTCTCATGACATCTTATCATAAAACTCACAACCGGCTTAATGAAGGCTTCACGGATTTGATTCTCAGTATCCTGTGATCGATCCCAGAGGGGGATTCATCTTAATTCAGTTTAAGGCGAATAATAAAAGGAAAAATATCTTGCTCGCTCTCATAGTGCCATAGATATACTTTTATCTTGCTCGCTCTCATAGCGCCATAGATAAAATTGTCTCATCTTGCTCGCTTTCTTAGCGCCAAGGCGAATGACCCGTGTGAGGGGGTCCATTCAGAGCCTAGTGACACTTTTCTTGATGTGTAAAGTATTCCAACCATAGACACACATAAGGAAGGAAAACATAATTACTTAATTGCCAATACATTGTGCACATTACAATTTACACAATCTCATATTCTAATATGGGTTACAAATGCCTCCCTCGGGATTTGTTTAGTTAGTGGATCGCCAACATATGGCCTGTTGAAATGTTGTCGGAGAACCACCAACTCCTTTGCATGCTAAATCCCGAATGTAGTGATAACGAATGTCAATGTGTTGGGTCGCCATGGTATTTGGGATCCTTAGCATAGGCCAAGGCCGATGTGCTATCAACATACATTCACCACCGCCTCCTTTGATAATGTGTCATGGCCAATCGTTGTAGAAACTCTCGCAACCAAACAGCCTCTTGACATGCAGCAGAACAAGCCACACATTATTCTGATTCCATGGTGGATAAAGAGATACACGTTTGTTTCTTGCTCACACCAAGAAATGGCCCCTCCACCTAACATAAACACATAGCCCTGAGGTGGATTTGTGCTCATCTTTCATCACCGCACCAATCAGCATCGCTGTAACCTCTCAATCTTAAGTCACCTCCTTTGTAACATAAGACAAGGCCGAAGTACCACGGAGATATTGAAAAATCTCTTAACTGCTTCTAGTGAACGAGACCGGGATTACTTTGATAACGACTAACAAGGCCCCACCGCAAAGCTAATGTCTGACGTGTACATAACATGGCATACATTAGGCTTCTATTGCAGCAGCATATGGCACTTTAGACTTTCATTCTTTTCCTTGTTAGCTTTGGGGACATTGACTGATACTTAAAACATAACTCTTATCATTGGAGTATCGATGGGTTTGGAATAATGCATCCAAAATCGCTCAAGAATCTTATTTATATAAGTCTCCTGCGACAAACACAGAAGTTTATTCGAGCGATCTCTGGTGATTTTTATTCCCAGCACATAATTTGCTTCACCCATGTCTTTTATCTCAAAGACAGAGACAACCATTTTCGAGTGGCTTCGATAGATTCCATGTCATTTCCAGCAATAAATGTCATCAACATATAATGACAAATAAGAATCTTTTCCGCCATACGTTTAACATACACACAGTGGTCTTCTTCAATCATCTCAAAACCAAATGAGATAATAGATTTATGAAATCTAAAATACCACATCTAGACGATTGTTTGAGGCCATAAATGGAACGTTTGAGACGACAAACTTTGCGCTCTTGTCCCTTTGCCTCAAAACTTTCTGGTTGCACCATATAAATTTCTTCGTCTAGTTCTCCATTGAGAAATGTTGTTTTAATGTCCATCTGAAAAAGTTATAAGTCTAAATGTGCAACAATGGCTAGAATAAGGCGAACCGATGTGAATCTCACCACTGGGGAGAATGTCTCATCGAAATCTATACCCTCCTTTTGAGTATATCCCTTCGCCACAAGTCGTGCTTTATATTTGTCGATTGATCTATCTGCCTTGCATTGACTTTGAAAATCTATTTATTTCCAATAGCCTTACGCCCTGGAGGGAGGTCGACAAGTTCCCAACCTGATTCTTACTCATAGAGTCCATCTCATCTTGCATTGCTTCCTTCCACTCTTTACTAGCAGATGAAGTTAATACTTCTTTAACAGAAGTAGGCTCATCGTCATCAGCAAGCTGGCACACAAGAGCTTCCTCTTCAATCTCAAATCGACGACGAGGCATGTGTCCACGTTTGCTACGGCGTATCTGATCGTCTTGTTCTTATACAGGTGTGCTCCCACTGGGCACAAAGCTCCCACTATCATGATCATCTCTACTGTCTCCGGCGGCTTCCTGGTTAGGAACTAATTCCCTCCCTTCGCTGGAAGATGGTAGAATATCATTGGGGTCATCCAACTCATGGAGATCAAGACTCTTTCCAGTGTCGCCGATACTAGGAAATTCTGTTTCTAAGAAAATAACATTTTGGACGTCTTTTTCTGTCATTCCTCCATTCGGATGTTGTCCGTACATGACATAACCCTTAGAGCCTTCAGGATATCTTATAAAGATAAACTTTCTAGCTTTAGGGCCAACTTTTCCAAACTTGTGAGAAGTGTCATGGACATATCCCGCTGAACCCCATGAGCGTAGATTATCTAAATTTGGTTTTTCACCACGCCATAACTCATAAGGGGTAGAAGGAACTGACTGTGAAGGTACGCAGTTAAGGATGTAGGCCGCAGTCATTATAGCATCCCCCCAAAAAGATATTGGAAGGTTGGCATGCGCCATCATCGACCTAACCATATCTAACAGTGTTCTATTCCGTCTCTCTGCAACACCATTTTGTTGCGGTGTATATGGAATAGTTAACTGTCTGCGTATTCCTTTTTCTTCACATAAAGTTCGGAACTCATCCGAAAGATATTCACGTCCTCGATCCGTCTGAAGAACTTTTATAGTTTTACCTAATTGATTCTCAACCTCTGCCAAGAAGTGTTTGAAGCAATCTAACGCTTCATAGCAGTGAGCGATCAAATAGACATATCCATATCGTGAATAGTTATCTATAAATGTGAGGAAATAGGAAGCCCCTTGACGGGTCTTCACACTCATGGGTCCGCAAATGTCAGAGTGGATCAATTGTAAGAGTTCAGTGGCTCTCTTAGCCTTTCCGAAAGGCTTGCGACATGACTTACTGGCTAAACACGATTCACACACAGGAAGATAACAAGTCTCCTATCTCTCTCACTCTCTCTCACACACACACAAGTGCAAGGCCTCTCTCACCCCACCATGGATAGAGGCCTGCGCAAGTCTCCTATCTCTCTCACTCTCTCTCTCACACACACAAGTGCAAGGCTTCTCTCACGGGACATCACCGTCGGATCCCGAGGACGTTTGGAGCGAGGAAACTATGAAGATGACTCTTGTAGACTTCTTCCCGATCCTACGAGATTCTGCAACGCACGAGGTAAACACCTCGATCAAGATCCAACATTGGTATCAGAGCGAACACGTTCCTCTCTCCACGATGTCGTTGGATGATTTCCATGCGCAAGAGCTTGCCGCAATGGAAGAGGATGACTTTGAACCGACAGAGATCTCCACGGACGACGATGGGGATAGCGTGGTTGGCAGCGGCCCGACGCCCACGCAGGAGTTCGTGGCGCCAATTAGATTTCGGTGACTGATGACTACACGGGAATATGTTCTAGCACTGCGCGGTTCTCCCTCGTCACGTCCGGATGACGTTCAATGCAGAGACACAGTTTGCATGTCTGCAGATGACGTGGATGCCTACGATGTGTGAGGGTCTGCGGCCCACGACTATGAGGTGCCCGACCATGCAACGCGCGTTGCTACGCGCGGTGACGGCAACGACAGCGGCCTCGCGGCAGGCTGCGTGGCCTGCGGCCAGGCGGGCCAGCGCGGCCACGCCCGCGGCCAGGCGCACCCGCGGGGAGGCGGCGCCCACGGCCAGGCGGTCAGCGCGGAGGCCGTGCTAACGCTAGCCTCGCGGGCCAGCACGGTGGTCGCGCTGACCGCGGGGACACGGGCCACGGTCTCGTGAGGGGCCGTGATGACTGCGGCCGCGGCCATGCAGGCCGCGAGCACGCGGGTGGGAGTCGCGACAGCGGCCACGTGGGAGGCAGCACGGCCTATGATGCGGGTTGGCACAGACGCGCGACCCATGGCCACACGAGCTGGCGTAGACGTGAGGTCAGCGACACTAGCCGCCATGCAGGCGGGCGCGGTGACCGCGGCCCAGGTGCGCGCTGAGGTGTGCACGAGGATCCTCGTGGCCATGCAGGCCGGTTTGGAGTGCGCATGGGTGGTCCCATGCATGCAGGCGTGACGGTTCGCGAGGGTGCAGGCGTGGTGCTGCGTAGACACGTTGGCTTAGCTGAGCGCATGGGTGCTGGTCCACCCATGCCCAGGCGCACTTTTCTAGTGGAACAGGCCCGTATGAGAGCGTCAGCTTGTCGGCAACGTGAACTCGGTTAGCTTGTGTAACATCGCGCGTTTTTCGGATCCCTGTGGATTCAGGTTTAGCGGGTTTGGTGGCCAATGTAAGGCCCATTAGTGTTGTGTGTTTCTTATTAGATCCTTACCGGGCTTGGTTATGGGTCTGTGTTGGTGTTCAGTACGCTGGACATCAACAGTGGGTTGGCGTCCAGGTGGGTGACGTCGACTTTGTGTTGGCGGCCATGGGTTGCCGTTAACATGTTTTTGGCATCCATCGATGTGGACGTCTACAGTTTATTTTAATGGGTTTTAATTGCATAAACTTGGCGTCGAGCGATGTGGACGCCTAGTTGTGGCGGTTTTGGTCAGCGGCGCAGAGGTTGGCGTTAACCTGAGGTGCCTGTGTTTTTAGGGGTAACCCGAGCCTTCTTTTTTCCCCAACTTTCTCCTCTCCTCTTCCCCCATCTTCACCTTTGTGCCTCTTCACTACTTCCGGCGGTCGACGGGAGCACGTGGGAAGGCCGTGATGCGCGCAGTAGCGGCAGATCGGGCGGGGAATGACGAATTGAAGGGTGGTGTTCGCGGGAAGCTCCTGGGGGTTCGGTGTAATTTGAGGTTCTATCGAAGTTTATTTACGTTTCTGAGGTAGGGATTGGACCCCTTGACTTCTCTTGTTTGAATTGTCATGCTCTGTTTGCATAGATTACTTGTTAATTGTGTTTTTGGGAAAAAAGGGTTACCATGTCGGGAAATTGGGTGGTTTGATCAATCCAAGTATTGGATCTTGCTTTTCTGGTTTAATTACGGTAAATGGATGTAAGGGGAAGTGTTTCCCCTTGTTTTTCTATTGTATTTATGGTTAGATTGCCCGTGCAATCGGTCTAGGGCCATTTTGTGTGTTCTGGCGGGTTCTATAGTGAAGATCTTGACGTCAACATCGGTTGACGCAGAGTTCTACGTTGGGAGATTAACGGCTAGGTATCTAGCCGTTGATTGTGGGTAAACGGCCAAGTGGTGGTCGCTTACTTGGTGTTGACGGTAAGGGACATTGTCATCTATATCCTTTGGACGGCAATCGATGTCGCCGCCAACCTGTGCATGTGCACAGTGTGTTTTTAATGGCATTCTTGTTATAAGTGTTGCGGTGTATTAACACCTGTGGTGCTCTTGGAGCACGGGGCTTTTGAGGTCAGTTTACCGGTTATGTAGTTGTGAAATATCACAGGGTTTTGATGTCGTGCAAGTGATTTGTATATGCATGGCACATCGTACGTTATCATGTTTATTATATATTAATTATTGTGGTGTTGTGGCGATGAGGTTCACGTCTGAACCTAGCCTCGATCTTCTAGAATCTTTTATAGATTTTTTGGATGGATAATTAGTAAAGTGTAAGTACGATTATTATGTAAATATTGTGGTCAGTGTTTAATGTGACCTCTACTGTCACAAGATGATCAATGATAGGCCAAGTATGATTGGCTATTGTGGTTTATATGTGTGTTTGTGTAAATTAGCTTGGAGATCACTGTGTGACCAATGACAGGCCGTGGTATTAATATGGTTTATATGTGTGATTGCGTAGGTTAGCTTGTAAGTCACAGGGTGACTGGAACAAGCTCTTCCTAACATATGTATCGTGATCGGTAACAGAAAGTGTTTATGTATATATCGTGGTTTGAGCTTGCCGAGTGTGGTGGTCCGGCGCCTATTCCGGAATGCCTCTCTTGTCGGGTACCCCAGGTTCTTTGTGAGCCAGACACGTGTGTTTGTTGTGCTCGGGGTTTGTCCCGGTACAGTGTGGTACCGTTGAGGTCTGTGTCGTCTTCCTAGACACCCTCACTCTTGTGTTTGAGTTGTACGTCTGGCTGAGGGAAAGACGACAGTAGGGCAGCGGCTTGTGTTGGTGGGTGTGCAGTCGCTTGTAGCGCGCTCGTAGTTGGGGGTACAGACACCAGTAGTCGACACTGGTCCCCAGCTAGTCCTGTTTTCCGTGCCTCACTTTAGGGTGCTCCGGCCAGAGACCTTAGAGGTGCCAGGCATGGACCTGCAGTTGTGTGTCTGCAGGTGTGGTGTTGGTTGGTCTCCACAATTGTTTGACTTGTTCTTGTGGAGCGGCAGTTGGACCTTTCGTCCGTGACTGCGAGGTTGAGAGGTTGTTCTTGTGTTGTGTTGTCCGGGTTGGATACTGGCCTGATCAACCAGTAGTCCGTTCCCGTGTGGTGGCGTCGTTCTTCGCGACTCGTGCTTTGTTAGCTCCAGTTGTGGTTGTGGTGACGTCGTTCCTTTCCGACTCGTGCTTTGCTACTTGTCGTGGTTCGTGAGTTTGTGACTCGTAGTCGAGGTTTGACTCGTTCGAGGTGTGTCCTGGTGTTGGCACAGTTGTGACTATGGTTGTAGCTTGTGGTGTGCCCGAGTGGTGGCACATTTTTGATTATAGTTGGTGAATATTGATTCACCAAATGTGGTTTAGTTTGCTATGGTGTGCCCTGTTACGGCACTGGTTCACTTGTGGTTTCCGTGCTGGTGCCTTGTGGTGATAGGTACTTGTACCCTGTGTGGGTAATGGTTTGTGGTGGTATGTCATATACCAGTCTTTCTGGTGTTGACGTGGAACTGTGTTTCGTGGAGGTCGTGTGATATGACCTTCCACTCAATGTGTTTTTACCCTCCTTCGGGTAAGCTACCATATATGGTTTTCATGTGTGATGGATTGACCTGCTGTAGCCGATCATGTTACTTGGTGTGTGTGGCTAGTGACATATTGTGGTTTGGGCATAAAGGGCCAGCTTTTTGTTAGCAGTCATGTTACCGTCGTAACTTGAGACGCGCCTGTGAAGCTTGTAGCCTAGGCAGTAGTTTGCCTATGTGGCTTGTAGCTTAGGCGACCAGTCGTTGGAATAATGTGCCTGTGAGGCTTGCGGCCTAGGCATTTCAGTTGTTGAGCGGACTAGCCTGAGATTCCTCTTTCTTTATAAGGAATATGCATTTGTTTATCAATTACTGTTTAAAGTGTTATTTAAATATAAATGTTGTGAGCATGGAATGGTTTGGCTATTGGTGCTGCCAGTGAGACCCATTGGGGTTGAGGTGTCCGTGGTTACGGTGTTGTTTTGGGTAGCCCCTACTGAGCCTGTGACTTGTTGAGGCTCACTCCCCTACAGTTCTTTTTAGGGCTTGCCGAGTGTTTGGCTTGCAGCGGCGTTGTGTCAGACTTGTACCGCCAGCAGTTGTGTAGTAGTTAGTGTTGTGTGAGCTTGTGCTCCCTCGGGGTATGCCCCAGGTAGTTGTACTTTTTAATTGGACATGTATTAATGTAATGAGACAGTTGTAAATTGTTATATGCAAGTATGAGCACATGTACTTTCTTGTGTCTTATACTGTTGTGGTTTGTCTTTTATATTCTTACTGGACACTTTTGTGAACTATCCCTTGTGAGACTTCGGTCCGTTCGCGGGAGGCGGATCTGGATATGGAGCCTTAATGGGCATAAATACCCCGATCCGTCACAGTTGGTATCAGAGCAATGTCCAGTTAGAATATGAAAAGACATTGAAGTTACAATGTCCCAATACATGGATTAATGTTCACTCCTGGTAGTAAGTCTGTGGTTTTGTGTTGATTAATATAGTATTTATCTGAGTTTTTGTTTTGAAAAATGTGTTTTTGAGTTGAGAATTTGGCAGCCGTTGGCAGTTGTTGAAAGTTGATGTGATTAGAGGTGGCATAATCTGTGTGATTATACCAGTGTGTTAGTTTGTGATAGAATGATTTGGTTGTTAAAGATTCACAGTTAAAGGAATTGAGGAAATTAATAAGTTTGGATATGGAATTCAGTAAATAAGTTACAATGAGATACAGAGTTAGCAGAGATAGGTATATGGTAACGAGGTGATGAGGAACAGCTCAGGGTGTGTCAGAAAATGATTAAATGTGCAAAGTATAGTTGAGAACCTCAGCAAAGGTATTGTGGCATTAGAGATCTGAGTCAGATGATATCAAGAAACAGTGTGGATGAGAATGTGATTAGTGTTATGAAGAGTTTGGCATGATTAAGTAAAGCAGATCAGTTTTAAAAGAGATACTGGTACATAAAAAAATAATGATAATTAAGTGTACATGAGATCGGAAATTTGAGAAAAGCGTTGTTATGAATAGTGATGGTAATATGAAGTTTGATATGAGGATTTGTACAAATATGTACAGAAAGGATCAGTTGAATAAAGAAAGAGAGAAAAGAAGAATCAGTGTGCAAAGAGATTTTCTAAGAATTGCATAAGAGAAATATTTAGTTGATGAATGACAGGTTATGAGGAATTCTTCAGAGAGAGTTAATAAAGATGGTTGTGCTAAAGATAAGAGCAGTGAAAGTTAGTAACTATGAGCAGTTCGAGGAAAAATCAAAATTAAAGTTAAGTATGTTAGAATGAGTTCAAGGCAAATGAAATAGAATGGAAAGAAGTGCATTAATGGAGAAGCAGTTAATAGATATTGAGTTGAGAAAAAATAGTAAGGCAGATTGTAATATTTATGTTATTTGAGAAAAGAGCATTTAATGGAATGAGGGAAGCAGGCAGAGCAAGTTGTTATATTTAAAGAAATTGGTATTTAAATTTGAGTTTTTGCTGTATTTTAAAGAAGGATAGTTAAATACCAGAAAGATTTATAGTATGAACGGTACAGTAAGATTAGCCAGGCAGCAGAATGAATAAGAGAAGTATTTTGCGGAAAAAAAAATATTATGATTAGAATGATTGGCAGTTTAGATAAAGAAGAAATATGGACCAGAGAAAGGAAGAATTTAGCAAATGATGAAGTGAATAAAATTAGATGAGTCAGAAAATGTCAGTTAGAGTTTGCATATCGGTGCAAAGAAATGATTCAATTGAACAGAAATGAACTGTTATTAAGATATTTCAGGGTTTGATGTAAGAACAGACTAATTAAGGAATATTTGGAAAGTTTATGCCCCAGAATTATGAGATTAACCAGAGAATTTCAGTAAAGTAAGAAAGGTATATGAATAGTAAAGCATGTTAATAGCAATTTGACAGGTCAGAAATTGCAGTAATTTCTTCAGCATGAATTAATTGAATAAGATGATTTGAGAAGCAGTTAAAGTTAGAAATGAATTCAGTTAAAGCCAGATGGAAATAATTGAAAATAATAATGAGAACAGAAATTGTGGAATATTTTGCAAGTGTTCAGTGTGATCAGAGTAGCGCAGCGGAAGCGGAAACAAGAAAGATTTAATATCTACAGATTGTTCAAGGTTTGCTGGGATAAGAAGAAAGTGTAAAGTTTTGCACAGTGGAATAAAGGAACAGAGTTTATTATGGTTTTTAATCAGAGATGACTTAAAACGGTATGAGCAGAATAATATGAAAAGGACAGGAAATTCAAAATGGTGATTGGTTTTCTTTGAAGAGGTGACAGTTGTGAATGTAAATGCAGATGGGGTAAAATAACAGCAAGCAATGATAAATAGAAAAAGAAAATGGCGGCATGAAAGAATATTACAGTATAAGATATTCGAGAAAGGTAAAGTGGTCCCGAAAGAAATGTTGCAAACACAGCTGGAAAAAATGTGAAAGTAGGTTCAGTCCAAGGAGATAAAGCGCCATTAGCAAGGTAGAATCGTCTACAGTTGAAAAGTAAAAAAAGGCAATGGAATCGACAGAACAGAGTAATTGTGAAATGAATTGAAAGAAAAGAAAAGAAAAGAATAAAGTAAGGATGGAAATGGATAGATGAATTGAAAAGCTGATGTAGAGAAAGAGTATCCTTCTTGTTCTGTATATGGTTTCATTTCTTTTTAGGTGATAATCCGGTTTGTTGTGATTTGTTTTATATGTCGAGCACGACATTTCTTTTTAGGTGATAATAATGTAACATCGCGCATTTTTCGGATCCCCGTGGATTCAGGTTTAGCGGGTTTGGTGGCCAATGTGAGTCCCATTAGTGTTGTGTGTTTCTTATTAGATCCTTACCGGGCTTGGTTATGGGTTTGTGTTGGTGTTCAGTACGCTGGACATCAACAGTGGGTTGGCGTCCAGGTGGGTGACGTCGACTTTGTGTTGGCGGCCATGGGTTGCCGTTAACATGTTTTTGGCGTCCATCGATGTGGACGTCTACTGTTTATTTTAATGGGTTTTAATTGCATGAACTTGGCGTCGAGCGATGTGTACGCCTAGTTATGGCGGTTTTGGTCAGCGGCGCAGAGGTTGACGTTAACCTGAGGCGTCTGTGTTTTTAGGGGTAACCCGAGCCTTCTTCTTTCCCCACTTTCTCCTCTCCTCTTCCCCCATCTTCACCTTTGTGCCTCCTCACTACTTCCGGCGGTCGACGGGAGCACGTGGGAAGGCCGTGATGCGCGCAGTAGCGGCAGATCGGGCGGGGAATGACGGATTGGAGGGTGGTGTTCGCGGGAAGCTCCTGGGGGTTCGATGTAATTTGAGGTTCTATCGAGATTTATTTGCATTTCTAAGGTAGGGATTGGACCCCTTGACTTCTCTTGTTTGAATTGTCATGCTCCGTTTGCATAGATTACTTGTTAATTGTGTTTTTGGGAAAAAGGGTTACCATGCCAGAAATTGGATGGTTTGATCAATCCAAGTATTGGATCTTGCTTTTCTGGTTTAATTATGGTATATAGATGTAAGGGGAAGTGTTTTCCCTTGTTTTTATATTGTATTTATGGTTAGATTGCCCGTGCAATCGGCCTAGGGCCATTTTGTGTGTTCTGGCAGGTTCTGCAGTGAAGATCTTGACGTCAACATCGGTTGACGCAGAGTTCTTCGTTGGGAGATTAACGGCTAGGTATCTAACCGTTGATTGTGTGTAAACGGCCAAGTGGTGGTCGCTTACTTGGTGTTGACGGTAAGGGACATTGTCGTCTATATCCTTTGGATGGCAATCGATGTCGCCGCCAACCTGTGCATGTTCACAGTGTGTTTTTAATGGCATTCTTGTTATAAGTGTTGCGGTGTATTAACACCTGTGGTGCTCTTGGAGCATGGGGCTTTTGAGGTCAGTTTACCGGCTATGTAGTTGTGAAATATCACAGGGTTTTGATGTCGTGCAAGTGATTTGTATATGCATGGCACATCGTACGTTATCATGTTTATTATATATTAATTATTGTGGTGTTGTGGCGATGAGGTTCACGTCTGAACCTAGCCTCGATCTTCTAGAATCTTTTATAGATTATTTTGGATGGATAATTAGTAAAGTGTAAGTACAATTATTATGTAAATATTGTGGTCAGTGTTTAATGTGACCTCTACTGTCACAAGATGATCAATGATAGGCCAAGTATGATTGGCTATCGTGGTTTATATGTGTGTTTGTGTAAATTAGCTTGGAGATCACTGTGTGACCAATGACAGGCCGTGGTATTAATATGGTTTATATGTGTGATTGCGTAGGTTAGCTTGTAAGTCACAGGGTGACTGGAACAAGCTCTTCCTAACATATGTATCGTGATCGGTAACAGAAAGTGTTTGTGTATATATCGTGGTTTGAGCTTGCCGAGTGTGGTGGTCCGGCGCCTATTCCGGAATGCCTCTCTTGTCGGGTACCCCAGGTTCTTTGTGAGCCAGACACGTGTGTTTGTTGTGCTCGGGGTTTGTCCCGATACATTGTGGTACCGTTGAGGTCTGTGTCGTCTTCCTAGACACCCTCACTCCTGTGTTTGAGTTGTACGTCCGGCTGAGGGAAAGACGACAGTAGGGCAGTGGCTTGTGTTGGTGGGTGTGCAGTCGCTTGTAGCGCGCTCGTAGTTGGGGGTACGGACACCAGTAGTCGACACTGGTCCCCAGCTAGTCCTGTTTTCCAGTGCCTCACTTTAGGGTGCTCCGGCCAGAGACCTTAGAGGTGCCAGGCATGGACCTGCAGTTGTGTGTCTGCAGGTGTGGTGTTGGTTGGTCTCCACAGTTGTTTGACTTGTTCTCGTGGAGCGGCAGTTGGACCTTTCGTCCGTGACTGCGAGGCTGAGAGGTTGTTTTGTGTTGTGTTGTCCGGGTTGGATACTGGCTTGATCAGCCAGTAGTCCATTCCCGTGTGGTGGCGTCGTTCTTCGCGACTCGTGCTTTGTTAGCTCCAGTTGTGGTTGTGGTGACGTCGTTCCTTTCCGACTCGTGCTTTGCTACTTGTCGTGGTTCGTGAGTTTGTGACTCGTAGTCGAGGTTTGACTCGTTCGAGGTGTGCCCTGGTGTTGGCACAGTTGTGACTAAGGTTGTAGCTTGTGGTGTGCCCGAGTGGTGGCACAGTTTTGATTATAGTTGGTGAATATTGATTCACCAAATGTGGCTTAGTTTACTATGGTGTGCCCTGTTATGGCACTGGTTCACTTGTGGTTTCCGTGCTGGTGCCTTGTGGTAATAGGTACTTGTACCCTGTGTGGGTAATGGTTTGTGGTGGTATGTCATATACCAGTCTTTCTGGTGTTGACGTGGAACTGTGTTTCGTGGAGGTCGTGTGGTATGACCTTCCACTCAATGTGTTTTTACCCTCCTTCGGGTAAGCTACCGTATATGGTTTTCATGTGTGATGGATTGGCCTGCTGTAGCCGATCATGTTACTTGGTGTGTGTGGCTATTGACATATTGTGGTTTGGGCATAAAGGGCCAGCTTTTTGTTAGCAGTCTTGTTACCCTCGTAACTTGAGACGCGCCTGTGAAGCTTGTAGCCTAGGCAGTAGTTTGCCTATGTGGCTTGTAGCTTAGGCGACCATTCGTTGGAATAATGTGCATGTGAGGCTTGCGGCCTAGGCATTTCAGTTGTTGAGCGGACTAGCCTGAGATTCCTCTTTCTTTATAAGAAATATGCATTTGTTTATCAATTACTGTTTAAAGTGTTATTTAAATATAAATGTTGTGAGCATGGAATGGTTTGGCTATTGGTGCTGCTAGTGAGACCCATTGGGGTTGAGGTGTCCGTGGTTACGGTGTTGTTTTGGGTAGCCCCTACTGAGCCTGTGACTTGTTGAGGCTCACTCCCCTACAGTTCTTTTTAGGGCTTGCCGAGTGTTTGTCTTGCAGCGGCGTTGTGTCAGACTTGTACCACCAGCAGTTGTGTAGTAGTTAGTGTTGTGTGAGCTTGTGCTCCCTCGGGGTATGCTCCAGGTAGTTGTACTTTTTAATTGGACATGTATGAATGTAATGGGACAGTTGTAAATTGTTATATGCAAGTATGAGCACATGTACTTTCTTGTGTGTTATACTGTTGTGGTTTGTCTTTTATATTCTTACTAGACACTTGTGTGAGCTATCCCTTGCGAGACTTCGGTCCGTTCGCGGGAGGCGGATCTGGATATGGAGCCTTAATGAGCATAAATACCCCGGTCCGTCACAGCTTGTAAGACGTCGCACTAATGTGATTTTGTCGAGCGGACCTCGTGGTCGAGCTCGACTTAGCCGTATTATTGGATGTGGATCGGCAGGGAATGCCGATCCGGTCTCTCGTCGCCACCGTAATGAAAATTTGGTGGTACGACGAGTCCGGCGTCACATACGGCATGTTCCCCGGCACTGTGCTATGACTCCGGCCCGCCTCCAGACGATTGCTGTAGCTATTATGATGTTATCGTAATTTTAAACATGATTTTATTATTTCTTCGGATCATTATTAGGTTCATGATTATGAGATTGTCTTATTTAAGTCCATGCAATAAATTGTATTAGTTAGATTGATCTTGATAAATTGTATGATCCGATGCAATAAATTGTATTAGTCCATGCAATAAATTTATTCATGCACTTTATATTCAAGCAATCTATGTATGATCCGATGATTTAAAATAATGTGTTGAGAGTTTTAAATATGCATGATTAATTATTGTTCAAAATTATTAGAATATGTTTTGAACATGATTAGTTGTTGTTAATTCTTTTGACTATTCATGTTTAGTACATACATGCTTAAAAAAAATTTGAGAGATGTTAGTTCCTCTCCCTTTACATTATTTGATCGAAATTATCCTAATAATATTGAATATTCTTATATAAATGGGAGATGACTGTAGTACTCTAAGTCTACTTTCGATCTTATTATATGGAGAATATTTAATATTATAGTATAGATTTTTGGATCAAATAGACTGATGTGTAGAATTGTCAATTTAGCCTTCTTATTATTATCTTAAATATAGTGATTCACCGATGGCCTCGAAGAATGTTATTGCTGACTTAACGAAAGGGGATAAATTAGATGGCACTAACTATGACATATGGCATCGAAAAATCCAATATCTCTTGAACGAGCAAGAGTTGCTTGATCACATTACTACATCCATGACCCCGCCCGCAGAAGGCAACACTGGTCAACACCGAAGAGATCAAGGGGCTTACAAGTCATGGTTCAACAAAGATCGCAGCACGCGCCTTACACTGTTAAGCAGCATGCAGGATGATCTGATTGGCGAGTTTGAAAAGTGTAAGACTGCCAAGGATATGTGGGATAACTTGAAGATTGCTTTTGGAGGAACCTCTACCACGAGGTTAAGGGCTCTTGTTTTGAAATTTGAGACCCTCCGAAAAGATCCCCGTCAGAACATGACTGAGCATCTAAGGGTGATGTCAAGCATGATCTGCGACTTAAAGTCTGCAGGTCATGATCTCACCGATGAGCAGCAGGTGCAGGTTGTAATAAGATCTTTGCCAGACTCTTGGACTCACATGAAACAAATCCTCACTCACAATGAGAGCATTAAGAATTTTTCTGACATCTCTCGCCATGTGGAGTTAGAGGCTGAGTGCGAGGAAGCTATGTGCGCTACTGCCCTTGTCGCCCAGGAAGGTAGACAACAGGGCAAGAAGGGTCCAAAGAAGAACTTCAAGAGGAAGAGGCAAAATGTTGCATCCACTTCTAAGGCGGGCAGACACCGAAGCGCCAAAGAGGCAAGCGCGGTGGAAAGAGAGACAAGTCGAAAGCCAAATGCTATAATTGTGGACAATTGGGACATTTCGCTCATGAATGCACTGAGCTGAAAAAGGTATTCCAATTTCTTTGCTCTCCAACTATGCATGTTTGTTCGCATATCCTAGTTGCTCGAACAAATCCTGAATGGATAGTGGATTTAGGAGCGACCAAGCACATAACAAGGGATCGAGCAGGGTTCGTGGATTATCGCCGAATCTCAGTGGGATCGCAAAGAGTATACATGGGAAATGGTTTCAGCGAGGAAGTCCTTGGAGTTGGTGTGTATCAACTCAAGTTAAAGACTGGATGAGTCTTAACTCTCCATAAAGTACTCTATGCACCTAGAGTTCAGCATAATCTACTATCAGTCTCATCATTATTAGCATTAGACTTCTCTTTTTCTTTTGCTAGCAACCAAGTTGACATTTGTTTGAACAATGTTATATATGGTCATGCTTTATTCATGGATGGTTTGTTTAAATTAGATTTGGATTATCATAATTTTCCTATGTCTTATGTGGTGAATACTGATAATAACCATGATTCGAAAATTTGGCATGCTCGGCTAGGACACATAGGACAAGATAGAATGACAAGATTAGCTCGAGAAGGCTTACTAGGCTCACTCGCTAAAGTCAATCTTCTGTGTGTGAATCATGTTTAGCCGGTAAGGCATGTCGCAAGCCTTTCAGAAAGGCTAAGAGAGCCACTGAACTCTTACAATTGATCCACTCCGACATTTGCGGACCCATGAGTGTGAAGACCTGTCAAGGGGCTTCCTATTTCCTCACATTTATAGATGATTATTCATGATATGGATATGTCTATTTGATCGCTCACCGCTATGAAGCGTTAGATTGCTTCAAACACTTCTTGGCAGAGGTTGAGAATCAATTAGGTAAAACCATAAAAGTTCTTCGGACGGATCGAGGACGTGAATATCTTTCGGATGAGTTCCGAACTTTATGTGAAGAAAAAGGAATACGCAGACAGTTAACTATTCCATATACACCGCAACAAAATGGTGTTGCAGAGAGACGGAATAGAACACTGTTAGATATGGTTAGGTCGATGATGGTGCATGCCAACCTTCCAATATCTTTTTGGGAGGATGCTATAATGACTCCGGCCTATATCCTTAACTGCGTACCTTCACAGTCAGTTCCTTCTACCCCTTATGAGTTATGGCGTGGTGAAAAACTAAATTTAGATAATCTACGCCCATGGGGTTCAGCGGGATATGTCCATGACATATGAATGTTGGATCTTGATCGAGGTGTTTACCTCGTGCGTTGCGGAATCTCGTAGGATCGGGAAGAAGTCTACAAGAGTCTTCTTCGTAGTTTCCTCACTCCAAATGTCCTCGGGATCCGACGGTGATGTCCCGTGAGAGAAGCCTTGCACTTGTGTGTGTGTGTTAGAGAGTGAGAGAGATAGGAGACTTGCGCAGGCCTCTATCCAAGACAGAGAGAGCACTTCTTTTGCATGGGCATGGGAGAGAAAGGAAGAGCCCTCACTGTGTTGGGTTTCTTCCTGGGACAATTTCCCAGAAATTTTCTGCTCAAAGGAGATAACCGCAGTGCGGTTGTGTCTCCAGCCAAGGGTTGCCAAAGGCAACCTTTGGTTGCCCCGCGTGGGCACAACCAATGGCAACTGCCATTGGTCAACAGATTCAAAAATAAAAAAATAATAATTAAAAAAATTCAAACAAGTCATTTGCTGTGCAAATAAAAAATTTCACATCCACAAGATTAGAAACTTGTCTAGGACATTCATCATTCTTAATTGCAATTTCAGTCAATACTTGTTATTTTAATTCTGTCAAATTTTGTTTTTGAAGAATGCGGGGGAAAGGTATGTGTTTCTGACTTTGCTTCATGCATTAGAATTTGCATCAGGAAACCTCTTGGTTGGATTTGTTTAGTGCATTTCATTTCTGTAAAAGGATTTTTCTTTTAAGGGCATCAACCCCTAAACAAGATAGGGTGGGAGATTTCATCACCCCTTCCTTAGCCTAAAAATCACACATTTCCACATTTTGCATTTTCCTAAAGATTCAATAAAAGTCAGTAAACATTGGCCTAGGGTTCACAGCTAAGTTTATCCTTTCTTAATTTCATAACTTCTCTTTGAGTTTGGTGTCTAGGATTAGAGGTTAAAAAGCTAACGCTTAAGCGAGTTAGAGGTTTTCTAATTGGGTCCTTGCGAAAGCAAGGGGGACCTCCCTCTACTCCACCTCTTAGCTAGCCAGTGCAAGAAGAGTTAGGAGTGAACTTAAGCAAGTATAAACTAAGTTGTGAGAAAAATCACATAAGTATGAGGAAGCTTAGTGATAGGATCAACTGTTTGAAAATTGTTTGTGAAAATTGTTTGTGTTTGGGTAATACAAAAATGTTCTAAAAAAATGAGAGTTCAGAATTTTCATGTTTGGTAGACGATCATTGAGAATAGATTTGGCTGAACCCATAAACGAGATTGTGAGATTTTATCATAGGAGACTTGATCCCATGGCCAACCAATTACAATTTCCAGCTGCTAGAAATGAAGAGGAAGCTCCACTAAGACAGATGAAAATATTTCATTCCTTCGAATTATCAACCCTCAACCTGCATAAGGCCAAATATCCCTGCACTTCAATATGAAATCAAACCAGGAACCATCCAGATGTTTCCATCTTTTTATGGTAATCCTAATGAGGATCCATGTCATCACATAGATGAGTTTTTAGAAATTTGCTCCACAGTGAGGATGCAAAACATCACTGAAGATGCTCTTAGATTAACTCTTTTTCCATTCTCTCTAAAAGACAAAGCTAAACATTGGCTAGGAACCATAGGGAGAACAATAAGAACTTGGTCAAAAATGCAACAAGAGTTTTTGAAGAAATTCTATCCCATTGGGCGTACCAACACTATAAGGAGAGCCATAACTGGATTTTCACAACACCCTGGAGAGTTAATTCATGAATCATGGGAAAGGCTGAAAGAGTTGTTAAGGAAATGTCCCCATCATGGTTTGTCAAAATGGCAGATTGTGCAGGCCTTCTATGAAGGATTGACTGAACCCAATAGACAAATGGTTGATGCTTCTTGCGGAGGAGCTTTCATGACTAAGAGTGAGGATGAAGCTTATAACGTATTTAATACTTTGAGTGAAAATTCAATAAATCATGCTTCACTCCATTCATATGAAAGAGCTTTAGGACCAGTTAAGAAGGCAGGGTTGTATGAAGTAAGGGGAAAGGGAGAATCAAATTCAAGGGTAGAGGAACTAATAGCTAAACTGGATAAAAAATTGGATCAGAAATTGGAACAGAAATTTGATCAACTCTTATCTATGACTAGCCAAGTTGCACCTAAACATGTTCCATGTGTGCCAGCCCAGCACACCAAACTGATTCTTGCCCCACTACTACTCAGTTTCCTTCATTCATTCAAGAACAAGTCCAAGCTGCTCAAAGTTTTTACAAACCTTCTCATGACCCATACTCAAACACATACAACCCATGATGGAGAAACCATCCCAACTTTTCATGAAAAAATCAATCAGAACAAGCTCCTCAACCTACTATGAAACAATCAATGTATGAGCAAGCCTATCCAAATCAACATCATTCAGGATATGGCCAATTTTCTTATTCAAAACCTATACAACAAGGAAACCAACATGCCAATCAATATTTTCAACCCAATTTTCAGCAGCCCAATTACCAACAACCACCTCCACCACAACCTAATTTGGATGATAGGTTTAATCAACTTCAACAATTGGTGGTAACTCTTTGTCAATCAATTCAAGAACAACAACAACAGAATCAAAATCAAAATCAAACTTTTCAACAAAATTTGTCTAGAATAGAATCTCAAATTGCTGATGTTTGCTAGAGGAGGGAAATGGGGCAATTACAAAGTCAACCCATAGCCAACCCAAGGAATGTTCCACCAGGATTTCAACAGTACCAAAATCACCAACCACAATGCCAACAGCCTCAAGGGTATAGACAACCACAACAACTTGTTCGTCAAGCACCTGTTGTCCCTATTGCACCACCACATCTTAATAACCAACAGGATTTTGTTCAAAATGTGCCAGCACCACAAAATCCACCAATGCAACAAAATCCTCTTCCTGCTCAGCCTAAAGGTCCTCAATTGGAAAATGCCAAGACTGTGTCCACACTTAGGAGTGGAAAAATCAGACTAAGTCCTTGTCAGCCACAGTCATCTAACTTATCTGAGGAAAAAGGAATTGAAGAAGAGGTAGAGTTTAGTGAACCTGAAATCATGATAAAAGAGAAAGCTAAAGGAAAAGAGAAAATCATTGTGGAACCTATAGATGATCAAAAGGGAAAGATGAAAATAAATGATGATCCAAGATGCTACCTTCCAAAAATTCCATTTCTTGATGCCTTAAAACCAAAAATAAAAAACAAGCCAACTTGCAATGACTCTTAGATGCAATCAACCATATGTTCCTGCATATGCAAAATTTTTGAAGAAAATGTGCACTCATAAGCGTGAGTTGAGAACCAAACCTGAAAGCATTCTGCTCACTGAGACTGTAAGTGCCATTGTCCTGAACCAACTCCCAAAGAAACTTAAAGATCTAGGAACTCCTTTAATTCCTTGCACAATAGGTGAAGTTACCTTTGAGAGTGGGCTTTTAGACCTCGGAGCTAGTGTTAATTTCTTACCTACCGCTATCTTTGAGAAATTTGAGTTTGGAGAACTCAAACCCACTTCTATTGTTCTTCAACTGGATGACATATCTATCACCACACCTAGGGGTCTTCTTGAAGATGTAATTGTGAGAATCAATGATTGTTATTTTCTAGCTGACTTCATCATTCTAGATATGAACACACCTGAGGAATTGACTCAGTCCACCATCATCCTTGGTAGACCATTTCTGGCCACAACTAAGGCCAACATTGACTGCGCCACTGGGATGATGGACATATCATTTGGGGATAGACGGGTAAATATCAACATTTTAAAGGCTTCTAGACATCATGATTTGGGAGAGAGCTGTCTAGTGGTGGATTCTATAGAGGATTCTTGCATAGAAGAAGTGGTAGAACATCCCTGTGCTCTAGGGATTGAAGTAGAAGAACAACAATTTAATTCCCTTTTAGAGAACATTTAACCATCCTCCTCATTAGAGATTCCACAACCAAATTGTCCTCAAGTTGAGCTAAAACTACTCCCAACAAACTTAAAATACATTTTTTTAGGAGAAAATCAAACATGGTCTGCCATCATTGCTAGTGACCTTGAAGTAGAACAAGAAGAAAAGTTGATTGAGGTGTTAAGAAATCATAAAAAAACCATTGGTTGGACCATTGCTGATTTGAGAGGGATAAGTCCTACAGTGTGCACTCATCGTATTTATTTAGAGGAAAATGCTAAAAGTTCAAGATAAATGCAAAGGAGACTTAACCCCAACATGAGGGAAGTGGTCAAGAAAGAGGTAGTGAAGTGGCTTGATGCTGGATTCATTTATCCTATCTCTGATAGTCCTTGGGTAAGCCCTACCCAAGTGGTGCCCAAAAAGGTAGGATTGACTGTCATACACACTGAGAGTGAAGAACTTATTCCTACTAGACTTGCCACAGGATGGAGAGTATGCATTGATTATCGCAAGTTGAATGCAATGACAAAGAAAGACCATTTCCCTTTGCCCTTAATTGATCAGATCTTAAAGAAATTAGCAGGCCAAAAATACTTTTGCTTTCTAGATGGGTATTCAGGGTATAACCAAGTTGCCATTCACCTTGAGGATCAAGAAAAGACAACTTTTACATGCCCATTTGGAACTTTTGCTTTCAGGCGCATGCCATTTGGCTTATGCAATGCACCTGCAACTTTTGAACGTTGCATGATGTCAATTTTCTCGGACATGGTGGGAGATTATTTGGAAGTTTTCATGGATGATTTTTCTATTTTTGGAGATAATTTTGATTCATGTCTTGACCACTTAACACAAGTGCTCAAAAGGTGTATTGATTCCAATCTAGTTTTAAGCTGGGAGAAAAGTCACTTCATGGTCAAGGAAGGGATTGTGCTGGGTCACATTGTTTCAGAAAGAGGGATAGAGGTGGATAGGGCCAAAGTTGATTTGATTTCCAAATTGCCTCCACCCAATTCTATCAAACAGATTCGATCTTTCCTTGAACATGCTGGATTTTATAGGAGATTCATTCAGTATTTTTCCAAATTGCTAGACCTTTAACCTCTTCGTTGAGCAAAGAAAGTTCCTTTGTCTTTGACAATGCTTGTCAAGAAGCTTTTGAGATTTTAAAAGAAACTTTGACCAGAGCCCCAATATTACAATATCCAGACTGGTCACTCCCATTTAAAATAATGTGTGATGCTTCAGACTATGTTGTAGGAGCCATTTTAGGACAAAAAGTTGGTAAAGGATCTGTTGTGATTTATTATGCCAGCAGAACATTGAATGAGGCTTAAATTCGTTATACTACCACAGAAAAAGAGCTCCTGGCTGTAGTCTTTGCCTTAGAGAAATTTAGGTCTTATCTTTTAGGGGCCAAAATAATTGTTTTCACTAATCACTCAGGCCTAGAACACTTGCTTGTGAAAAAGGATGCAAAACCTAGGCTGATCAGGTGAATCTTACTTCTTCAAGAGTTTGATTTAGAAATCCAAGATAAAAAAGGTTCTAAAAATGTGGTAGCTGACCATTTATCTAGAATTGTTGCCCTTAATTCCACACCCATTCAAGACTCTTTCCCAAATGAGCAACTCTTAGCTGTCTCCCACATTTCATCCCCTTGGTATGCACATATTGTGAATTATAAAGTTATTGGACGGGTACTTGGAGGTTGGACCAAACATGAGAGGGAGAGATTTTTTGCCAGAGATAAGTACTTTATTTAGGAAGACCTTGAGCTGTTTTTCATAGGCCCAGACCAAGTGATTAGGAGGTGTGTCCTAGAAATAGAACATCAAAGTGTCCTTAATTTTTGCCATACCCTGGCTTGTGGGGGTCATTTTGCTGGGAAAAAGACCGCAGTTAAGGTCTTATATTCAGGATTTTATTAGCCAACTTTGTTTAGAGATGCTCACCAATTCTATAAAGCTTGCCCAAAATGCCAATCCATGGGAAATATTTCCAAGAGGGACATGATGCCTCTAAATCTCATTCTTATTGTTGAAATTTTTGAAGTGTGGGGGATAGATTTTATGGGTCCTTTCCCACCTTCCTTTAGACACACTTACATTTTGGTTGCTGTTGATTACATGTCCAAATGAATAGAGGCTATTGCAACTAGAATAAATGATCACAAAGTTGTCATCAAATTTGTCCAGAAAAACATCTTTTCTAGATTTGGTTGGCCCAAAGCAATCATTAGTGATGGAGGTCTACATTTCATCAACACTCAATTTAAAACCCTCCTAAGGAAGTATGGAATTACTCACAAGCTTGCCACTAGGGCTGCAAACGAGTCGGGTTCGGAACCTGAAACACAGATTCAGATTCCAATTTTGATAACCAAAATATGGTTCCGATTCCGATAAAATCGGAATGGTTAATTCCGATTCCGTTCCGATTCCGATAACATTACCAGAACCAAAATTCCGATAAGCTAATGTGTTTACCATAATTTTACCTTTTGAGTTTATGATAATTTATCGGAATAACCAATACCGATTTCGATTCTGATTATTTTTCAATTCCGATTCCGATAGCTTATCAGAATATCCGATACCGATTCCGATAAGCTATTAGTATCATTTTCCGATTCCGAACCCGATAATTTTTATCGGAATCGGGTCGGAATATCGGGTTTCATTTACACCCCTACTTGCCACTCCTTACCACCCTCAGACCAGTGGGCAGGTGGAAGTGTCAAATAGAGAAATCAAGAATTAGGCCTGATAGGAAGGACTGGTCCAATAGATTGGACGATGCGCTATGGGCATATCGTACTGCTTTCAAAACTCCCATTGGAATGTCCCCTTACCAGCTTGTTTTTGGAAAGCCATGTCATTTACCAGTAGAACTTGAACATAGAGCTTATTGGGCCATCAAGCAAGTCAATCTAGATTTGGTCCAAGCTGGCCAACAAAGAACCCTTCAATTGAATCAGTTAGAAGAGCTTAGGAATGAGGCCTATGAGAATTCCAAAATGTATAAAGCCAAAGCCAAGGCATTCCATGATAAGCACATTCAGCGAAAGACTTTTCAAGTGCATGATAAAGTTTGGCTATTTAACTCTAGGCTTCGCCTCTTTTCTAGAAAATTGAAATCCCGTTAGGATGGTCCTTTCATAGTAGCACGAGCTTATGATAATGGTGCTGTAATTATTTTTGATCCAAAAATTGGAAAAACATCCACTGTGAATGGCCAGCGATTGAAGCACTTCTTTGAAGATCCATCTTTTGTGAAGGTAGAGTCAACAGAGCTGAGTGAACCTAATTGAGTATGAATAAGTCTAGCTGAAGACAATAAACTCAGCACTTTTGGGAGGCAACCCAATGATTGTTTTGTTGATAAAGTTGATTTGTAGGGGACTTGGCAATCTTGCACTTGTACAGACTTTTGCTTTTCGGGTAATTTCTTTTCTGACTCTAGTTTTACTGTGAATAAATTGGCGTGGGATAGAGGGGTACACATTCATAGCTTTCTCAAATTCAACCCCATCTTTTTTTTAGTGCATCAAAGTTGTATATATTTGAATCAAGAGCAAGTTCATGTTAAAGTTTGGAGAATTCACTTTAGTTCTGTTTGTTCATCTTTTAATAAAAATTGCATCATCTGCAAAACACACCATGCATGTTTGATCTTTAGTCATTGAAATTTTGTATCCCCCTCAACACCTATGTTAGACAGCCTCAGGCAGAAGGTAGACTATGCTTTGACTATCCATCTTATGTCAAGTTTTATGCTAAAATGACATTGCACACACCACACAGCCACTTAGAGTAACTGAACCTAGATGTGGCAAATTTGTTGAGGTTAGTAAGAGAGAAGAGATTAATTTTCTCCCTTCCCTTTAAGTGAATTGCAAAGAAAGTAAGGGTTAGTGATCAAGGAACCTGACCGCTCATTCTCCTGCAAGGAAGAAAATAAAAAAAGGGAAAAAAAGAACAATACAAAATATTATTATCCATGGAAAATACCCCAGATCCAAGTAAAGTTGGACTCATTACTCTTGAAAGGTGATGGGATGTGCAGCACTATGGATGGAAAAAAAAATTATGAATGCACAAAGTGCAAATAAGCAGACAAAGTCTACAACCCCACCATTGTGTAAAATCCTTGAGGGAGTTGGGTGGAATGGAACCAAGAGAACAATCCTATCTAACTGAGCAAGGACCCGATCTCCCATTTCATCTCTTATCCCTCGAATTAATCAAATCTTGAAAACTAGTTGAAGCAAAGAAGTTACAGAAGAGCAGATGTGAACTCTCAAGTGAGCTACCATTTATGCACCACTCTTTTTGCCATAAATTATGTCAATTAGATAGGGCACTTGTAGTCAAATTGACTCTTACGTTAATCCTTTGCATGATGGCTATTTACATAATTTCTTGTGCTACATTTCACACATGGGTGAATAATAACATCATTTGCCTCTAATAGTTGGTATATTTTGACTTTAATCCTTACCTTACGTAGTTTTTGAAATCACCTGTGAATATACCCATGTTTGATCACATTAGTTGAAAACGGTGTAGGAAACACATCTAGGGTAGCATATTAGTTCTTATGAATTGATTTTTCAAAATGCTTTTGCACAAATTGACTAATAAAATTTTCTTTCTTTTACAGGTACACTCTTGGAACTAGAGTCTTTGTAAATAAATAAAGTTTGTTATCTTAGTGCTATTATTAGTTTTGTAAATAAATAGATAGTAGTTTGTAAATAAAGAGACTAAATAGTTATACAGTAAAAACCTCCCGAGCCTATCCTAATCAGCCACATACACCCACTGTCATTCGCCATTGCGCAAGCCTTTTCTCACATCCTCCCATGTCGGTGCTTTGTGCCAAAAACACTTGCTCCGGCGTGTTGCTTTGAGCCACGACCCCCATCTCCAGAACCTTCTCATTTCTCCCAGCTAGTGGCGAAACCCTCATCTTTATATGGACTCAAAACCTGACAAAGTGGAGCTAATGCGTCTGACCACCTCGAGACCCAACCCCAGCTAGCGTTGCCAGTAGAGAAAGGTGGAGGCGATAGCACCTCATCGCCCTTGCCATCTCCTCTTCTCCTTCCCCATTCCCATGTTCACATTTTCGCATCTCACCGCCTTCACCTCCTCAACAACCTGAAGATAGCCAGCTCAGCTTCAATGGCTTCAGCAGGTGCCATCACAACATCACCCAGCTGCAACAACTTCTCCAACAGCTGCTGTAGGCGGCGCCTTCTTCCTTCTACCATTTTGCTGCCCAACGACCCAGCCATGCAAGCATCAACCTCTGCAATGGCATGTTTTCCCCCTTCTACAATCTTCATTTCCTAGCAGATCTCAAGCCGATCTCCCCCTTTCTTCCTAACAGCTTCACCACCTTTTAACAAACCCGATATCACCTTCACCACTGGCCCTTCTCCATTTCTCTAACGGTTTTGCCTCATCGTGCAGTGAGGGGAGACAAAGCTGGCGATCATAAGGAGATGGCGCAGGCAAGAAGGGAAGCTGGGAGGAGCTTCGTGAAGGTGCTGAGACGTCTATAAAAGGAAGAGAGAGGCGCATCAGGGAGGGGTTGGCAAGAAGCAGAGATGAGAGGTTCTTTTGGAGTTCTATTAGTTTTTTTTCGTTCTTCCTCTTTTCTTAGAGAGCTGGGAGAGAAGTGAGAGTTTTCTAGTTTTTGGGTGGTTGCTCTTCTTGTCCATCCTGGAGGACATCCAGAATTTAGGGGTTTTCTATTTTATCTTTTTACATACTGTGGGTTTCGCTCTTTATCTTGCTCTTCTTTTCTCTTGTTAAAGGCTATTCTCCTGTTATTTGATCCCTTGCTATCCAATTGAGCTGTGAGGGAGGTTTCGACTTTTGATTGTTACTGCTATTCTAGAGTTTGAGAGTTCAAGATCTTGTTAGTTCTTTGGTGTTTTCATTTTTTTTTTAAGATTGCTGGAGAGTGATTTCTTCAGATTTGTTTGTGATTGAGAGGGGGTGTGTGGTTCATTTCATACTGGTCTATCTATTTTGGCGAATATCTATTGCCCAGTCAATCTCAACGACAAGAAGTCCATCTTTTGCTCCATCTCCATCTCCATCTTGCTGGAGGATCCTAGCAACGTTGGGATAGAACTCTTACTGCACACTGCAGTGGACAGGGGAACCCCTTGGTTTACTCTCTGGTGGATGTTCTGATTCCGGTAGTAGCTATTGTGTTAAATGTTTTGTGCTAAGAAGGACTAATGCTAAGCATCAGATATTATGTGAATAAATTTATATTTTAGAATTTTTTTTTTTTTTTAGTTTGAACTTCAGTTGATCTTGCTTTAAACTGTGTTTCATTTGTGAAATTAAATTCCAAAATCCTGCGTAGGTTCTACTTCTAGAGCTATGCATTCTTTCTAATCAAAACAATCAACAATGGTTTAGCATTACCCATTTGCTATTTGTTAGTTCTTTCTAAATTTTAAGCCCATGCACTATTCTCATTAAATTTCTAATAAATTGAGCAAGTTGTCTTTATAACTGGGAACAATTGAGCAACATAGCTGTTTGCTGGATTGACTTTGAATAGGTTAGATGTAACTGTTTTTTTTTAATTCAAAATAGGTCAAAATAATTTCAATTGAGTCTTAACTTTGCCTCCTGTGTATACAATCTGGATTCACCATTTTACTAGTTTTATCTTTGTGAGACAATTTTGAGAATGATAACTGTTTGATTTGTGCAGAACTCCTAACAACGACAGTGCATGAGCCCGTCAGTCCGTTCACTAATCACCTACGTAATTTGAAATTCTGACTTTGTTCCAACTATCAAAATATTGTTGCAATGTGTATTGATAGATTTACATTTGAAATTGTATGATTTAAGTTTATAGATCTTGTTATCCAAACATTGATCTGGGTTTGTTACAACTATGAACATGTTGATGCAGTAAAAGTTTATGTTGTTTCCATTTTCTTATTTCTCTTTTCATTTACCGATTACAAAGCAGAAATACCTTTTTTTGTTTCATTTGTGTTTCCGTTAATTTTTATAAAATTCAGAAATGAACACACTCATACCTACTTCCATCTCCGTTCTGTTGGCAGCCCTAATAAGTCAAAAATTTACGTTGTATTTTACAGATTCCAAGTATTTTATTTTGCTAATGCGTTAGGAAATTTCTACCAATAAGGTATGCTCGTGAACCTAAATCCCAAAACACCATGTCGAAAACTCCATTCCCCACCCACCCTCCACATTATTTTAAATATCAAACCCAAAACTCCGAGTGAACAAGTTCTAAAATCCCCACAGACAATAACATTACAGCTAGCTGCTTGGGTTATCTTAACCCTAGGCCATTTCTTTGGCCACTACAACAAAGACTGCTGTAACGAACACTGGCATTTTCTGCTGGGCTTCATTTAAAATTTTCCGAAGCCAGCATCGGTCATAACTTTTCTGAACGTCCGGTTCAGGAACAAGTCGAAGGCGGCAAAAGACGTTCAGCACGTGCAATACGGAACAAGATGGGCAAAAGAAACAAAAGGGGCCGACAGGTTCCAAAAACGATGCAAACACCAGTCTACACATTCAGTCTCCATAACCTAAAATGACAAATGCTTGGAGTTGGTTCACGGCAGCACGTCGTTGCCGGCAGTAACAAACCATCTTCTTCTCAACCTAACCTTGTTTGCAACAGTCACGTAATCCCCTTTAGCCACTGCCACGGATGAAGCAAATACGCAAAACACCACATCCACTTGAAACAATCTAAGAACTGCATAACACAAGCAACCCACATCCACCAGTGGCAACAGATCCCTCAAACAAGTCAAATCCTAAACCAAAATGTTGCCAAAAGGAGAATTTTACCAATATATGTAATAGGAAGGGGGGGGCGCCTCAGAAAGGTAATGAGCGACGACAGTAACTAGTAGCGAGCTTTATGTACATTGGGATCTAGAAAGCCACGGCGTCATTGCCTTGCCAAAATATATGATAGGAGGCAGAAACAGAAAAAGAGAGAGAGAGAGAGAGAGCAAAGACAGAAGATTTCCCTCGACCAAATATCAATACATACAAAACTGTAGGACATATACTAAGAAAGGTACTTCTTTCGTTGAGGAGATGAAGAGGGTGATAGAGCAAACATTAGAGCAGAAGTAACCACAACCAGTAAATCTTCGGCTTGTCCATCGGCTCTACTTTATAAACCTGCAAGAGATCACAGTTTATCCTTAGTCAAGGCTCTAAAATCTCACTTCAATTCGTATTCAAGTGCAAGGAGAATGCTTGATAGCATATGGAGTATACATGTAAAATATGCCAACAGACCAGAACAAAAACTAGCGTAGCATCTTTACAACAGCTACTAGGGATACCAGAGAGCAACCATGCGATTATACAGAATCATTCCTTAGTTTGGACGCCTAGCTATTTCACTCACTAGCCTGCAGTTCAGCAACGAAGTTCTAAATCCTTGAGTTGAACCAGGATCGGCAACAGCAACTAAAATCGCCCTCACCCCTAATCATTTTTGGCAGTTCCCTAATCATAAATATGCATTTCCAAAAGCTTGAAAACAGCGTACAGTAAAAGAAAAGTTGGCATTTATGTTCATTTTCTTCAAAATACACTTACAATGTGAACTCTGCAAGGGAAGCCTAGCAGTCATGTAGATTAGCTGCTGCCGCGGGCTGAGAATTTGCTTCCAAGGCAGCAGGCCTTTCCTCCAATGATGTAGCAGACTCTTCTCTTGGGATTAAGGTGCCTGGATTCATCTTCTGGACTTCCTCACGAGTATAGATGAAAATCTTGCGAACCATGCTGCAGAATTCTCTGTGCATGCGCAAAAATCTTGAATCAGTAAATTAGCATTTGATACAAAAATGAATCATTAAATTAGCATTTGATACAAAAATAAATCAGTAATAGAGGGCACTAGGGCTTCAAAAAGAATAAAATTAGAATATAACAATATCAGAATTTCAAATGGCATTGCTCAACACTTCGTGAAATTAACCAAACAGATTAAAGAACTCGGAGACAACTTGAACACTTACAGCCATGGATCATCACCAACGAGCATCATATCCCCCTCATTATCTGTATATACAACCAACCAATTTTTGTTGGAAGCCATTAATTCACCATCAAATTCAAACATTTGATCCAACTCTGCAATCAACTCATCATAGCAACTGAACTTAGTGAGGTCAACAGACCTTCCCAAGGCAATTCCCTGCTTATGCACCTGAAAAAGACAACTCAAGACGTCAGATAACAAACAACTGAAAAGGTGCTTATGACAACACACATGAATTAAAATACGTGATGGAAAGAGTTTTCTCAGTTGACAAGTTGCATATTGGAACAGTTTTTAAAAGATATACCTGGAAATACAGAAAACCTTGATAAAAGGATACAACAAAAGAAACAAGAGAGCTAAAAGAAGTAAAAATCTTTGAAGACAATCTTTCTGAGAACAAAAAACTTCTAATCCTCAATAAAAAGTAAGCACTTGAAACATCAGACACTGACTGCTCCTTGTAGCTCATTCGAATTGAACCAGGTCATAGTAAAAACTCTAATATCGTAATAAATGTGCACTTTCATTACACAATACATCCTCACAACATAGGCAAGGATGGGTACCTTTGTGCAGCTTCTCGTAGAACTACTCTGAATTTTGCTTTGAATTTCTTTTGAGGGTTGTGTGCAAGGTTGAGTATGTTTTTCCTGCTCACTTGCAGCTGCAGCGTCAGCTAATTTTTTACCCATGGGTTGCTCATACTGTTGTTTAGACTCAGGTACCTGTCCTTGATGCCATGAAACCTCATTTGTGCCCTTTGGTTGCTCATACAGTTTAGATTCTATGGTGTGTGTTTGGTGACGTGATGCTACAAGAGCATGGGACTCTGCTTCATGGACTGGATTGAGATGTGAGCGCACTGGTTCAGATGCTATGGTGCTGCTGTTCAGATCAATACCAAAAATCTTGAAGTTGCTGCTGCCTTGGGGTTTCACGACCTCACTTATCACAGATTCTTGTAACTTGACCATCCTGGGTGAATGTGATAACAAATTTGTATGTTGTCGCTCATCACCAGGTCCTTGCAGCAAAGGGAAACTGCTTACACCTCCAAACTTAATGTTCCCAGACCTCTGATAGGCAATCTCACCAGAATGAGAACCCATGTTCAAGCCTGTCTCCTTCATACCCAATGTCCTGGAAGGTGCCACAGACCATGGGCCGGTGAGCATAGCAAACTTGCCATCTGCCACTTGAAAATGATTTTTTGAGGAATAAATTTCCCCTGGCTTTTGATCAAAAGGTTGTGATCGAAATGCATGCAGCTCCCCAGGTGCCTGGAGGCCTGACAGCATATCAGTGTAAGTAGGCTCGTGCCTCATAATAGACATCCACTTATCCTGTATAGGTCTTCTATGTTCAGGACCATCGTGACTTTCATCTTCATGTAATGCAGACCACAAGACATGTTTTTGAGCAGCATCCGTTTCATTATTATCAGCAAGATTGCTCCGCAAGGCCATAGCTTCTTGACCTTGCAAGACCAGTGGAACTCCATGCATGTGGGGAGAGTCTACTGTGGTTTTAGATTGACCTAAGATCACAGGAAGAGAAGGATGAATTGTACAATACCATACGATCATACAGCTTACACAACAGATGGTAAATTCCAGTAGCCAAGCATTAAAATTCTACCTTCTCGAGTAAGAACAGAAGAATCAGGAGAAGAGGGTATCAAAGTTGAACGTGGTCTCTTGTTTCTAGGAACTGGAAGGGGATTCAATGGAGGTGGTGTCATAGCAGGCTCTATCTCCCAAGGAGAAACCCTCTCAGGTCGTAGCATGGAGGAAGTTTCATCCCACCGCACCTACAAAATAAAAGCAAAACCAAATACAATAAGCAATGTTTTAAAAGTTAAGATTTACAATGCTTTAAAAGGTTGATGACAGTTTTCATTTCACAGAACCTTAAGACACCTCCACTTAGATCCAGGCCACCTGTTAGGTTCAACGTCTCCAATGCCAACAATGGTTCCAGTAAACCTGCGAAAACATGGCAAACTAGATGAGAAGAATGTTAAATTGCTTTCCTTCAGTTTGTGCAGTATCTTGCACTACATGTTTCAAAGAGGACTTGCTTCATCAGCTGATAATTATACCGCAACTCTACATCATACCTCTGTTCAGGAGCCTCTTCCCCTTCAAATCTCATTTTGAACCTCATCCCTATTGTGGGGTTGCTCTTAAGAGACTCCACATACTGATCATATGGAACAATGAATTCAGAAGGACTCGTCCTGTTGGCAAATGTGAACCCATCATTGAAATAAGATTAATAATCCATAAGGTGCATGTACAATAAAATTAACCAAGAAGATAACACAATGAAGCCCTGGAAATACCGCAAGAGAAAAGCACCATTAAATTGCTAACGCAATCCATGTTTCCTTTTTTTTTAACACTTTTTCGGTGCCTGTCACAAGGACAAGACAGTTCATAGAAATGTAAAAGCCACACTACAACCAGATTAAAAGAACACCCCCTCCCTCTCCCAAGACTAACCCTGTAAGCTCTGCCTCATTTTCACATTGCAACAACAAAATACAATCAACTACATAATATCATCACCCACCTTGGCTTGTAAAAGACAGTGAACATGGTTCCTGTGGAGACAGCATGCCATGCTGTCGCCAAAATGCCAAGGTGCATACTGTGACTTGATATGACCGACGTTGGAACATTTGGTTGTTGTCTCATTGCTCGCCTCACTCCGACACGAAGTTCACCATTTTCTCCTCTACAGTACATGTTCAGTGGGTTGTCAGTCTGCAAATATTAAGCCCACATGGATTCACAGGATGGGTAAATGATCCACAAACCTCAGAAAAATAAATGCATCGCCGGCTACAAGTTTCTTAGAGCTAACAAAGACGCTCCAACCACTTTGAAGCAGATGTCTCCGTGGCTGACCTGCGCATTCCAACAAAAACACAAAAGGATTAACATCCACACCACGAGACATAAAATGAACTATGAGAATATTGATCCATCATCACCCATGATTAAGTGAAAGACTGCTCCATTCAGGAACAAGATGAAGAATGAAATAAACCCTAGTGAAGCAAGTCCTCACACCCAGAATCACCTAGTTAAATATAATTAGCAGAAAAAGCTTGTCAACACCAAATTACAGTTCTCCAGTTTGTGTCAGCAGGAGGATATATAATTCACATAGTAGAAAAGAACACTCTAGATGGAAAAGCCCCTGCCCCTTCAGAGCATAACAAACATGATGAAGTACATCAGCAAGGAGCCTATCCCTCGGAGACATGATTGTGAACCAAAAAACGTCAGGAGGACATGAACATACCCCAATATTTTAGGGAGGGCAATCGTTATGCACATGTAAACAGTGCATAGTAAGAGTTCTCATTGGAAAGGAGGGATTCGACATACCTCGGAAAATGTGGCGGAAGCGCCACTCAACACCATGCAAATCCTTGGCTACCAGCTCTTGGGTGGGAGGTTGTCTGCACATATCCTAATCAAAATAAACTAGGGGTCAGATATCCTCTACAAAACCAAGGATATGACTGGTAGAATAAGGATGAGACCCTGACCAGTGGTGGAAGGCACTCATCTGCGTGCCTGCGAAGAACAGAGAATCCCCCGTGCGTACTCGTATCAGAGGCAGTCAGCGTCTTGCAGAAGGAGTGCACATGTGGTCGCGGAGTGGGAGGGGGTAAGGACTCTTTCTCCACACTATTTTCATCTTGCTGACAAACACAAACATCGTGTAAGTGCGCGCTCTTACTTCCCTACGTTTTTCCAGCGAAATATATGGGACGGGAACCATACGTTGGTCTCCGGGAGCAAGGTCACTTGAGCAAACACCTCATCTGTCTCTTGTTCCGCCTAGCTTATAAGAACCATACATCAGAACATGGTGGAACAGAAGAAAAAAAGAAATTTCACTCTTTTGGTAGATGATGGCAGTGCAAGTCCAGTACCTTCAAGTGGACGTTGATTACTCGGCAGAGGATCTTGGGCGGGAGGTCGTACAGCGGCATCTGCTGGTTGCAAGACTGATTCGTGGACGCCTCCACCTGAATGGCAAAGGGAGGATGTATGGTCCAGAAGTTTAAACACAAAAGACCATGTACAGATCTCAATTATTCAACAGGGGGCAGCTGAAGGAAGCATCCTAGGAGCAGAGAGCAACGAAAACCATTTTTCCCCAGCAAAGTCCAACAAAGGAGCTCGGAAAGAGCACCAAATTTAGACCTCGGAGACACTCACCTGCTCTATGTGCCCTTGCGGGAAGTAGAAGACCCTATCACCCTGGCGAGGAACGGTCACCAGAGGGCCGGCACAGGCATGCCAGAGCTCGGTATACAACGCATCATCCATATCTGCGGAAGTAGCACGAAAGGGGAAAGGCGAAACGAGTCAAGAAGAGAAGAACAAAAGAAAACACAGGTAGATCCGGCCCATCCACCGGTTCCCCACCTTTCCCGCCGGCCGGAGCACCGGCGAAGCCACGGCCAGCCTCCAGCGCCCCGCTCCTCGCCGCTCCTCCGTCGTTGGGCTCGGTGCAGGTGGACGAGAAGCTATCCCCTCTCCCATTACTGAAATTCGCCTTGGCAGAAGCCTCGGAAGAAGCCATGCCCCTCCCCGCACGCCCCCCAGACCAAAACCTCAGCTCAGATCTCTCATGCACGCCCGATCCACGCAGCCTTCACCAGCAAGGCCTCCGCCTGCGATTCCCCGAGCTTCTCCCAGCCCGCGCAGCACCAGATCAGTCGAACCAGAGCCCAAATTCCCGCCCCCCCGGCGAGCAGCCTCCAGAGCGCGCAGCAGACAAAAACCCTAGAAGAACTCTTGCGAAGGCGCAGCCCTCCACCGCTGCGGCAATCGTCGCGGTTTTATCCTCGTCCTCCTCCTGGCGCTCTCCCCCATCCGCCTCCTAACACCACCCTCTGCTGGGCTGTGCGTCCAATACTACTCCTACCACATCTCTCTCTCTCTCTCTCTCTCTCTCCACACACACACCCCCCGCCCCCTTTCCTCCTCTCCTTTTTCTCACACCAACAGCAACAACACCAACGGCAACAGCTGCAGCAGCAGCCTCTCAGAGATGTCGTCCGGAACTGCCAAAAGAGAGCGAGAGCCCCGCCACCACCCCCCCCCCACCCCAATTGTACGAATAGTCATCCACTCGGCCCTTGCCTAACCACAGGTCAGTTCCCGCTTTCAACCCCAGTCAATCCCTTAACTCCACTGTCACACCCAACGGACACCTGACGCCGTCGCCGTTAGCCGTGGGGAGAGATGGAACCGGAGTGGGGTGGTCCACGGGAGACTGGAGAGCAGCGGCCCCCGCCCGCGCTTGACGCCGTTTGGGCCCTCGCGGGGAAAAGGCAACCCCTCCGCTTCCTCCTCTGTTCCTTTGTGGAAGGCGAGGCGTCGCTTTGTCGCGCCATTAAGAGGCAGGGTTTAAGAGCGCAAGTGGTTTTTTTCCTTTACGCGCGCGCCCCACCCCCACTTTTTTCCTCTTTTTAAACGCGGAGCCAGAAACGCCGTTACGGTGGTGGTGGCAGCGGGTGTGGGGTGGTTACGCTTGTAGACGCGGGGCGACGTCGACTCGGGGACGGTAGACGATAGGTCGCCTTCGGGCGCTCTTCTCGGTGACGACTGGCGAGCTTCGTATGCCCCATCCCCCGCCTACAATCCAAACATCTAGCGAGCATAGGACCGAAACATGTACCGGAAAGGCCTTCCACCGTCCAGATCGTAGGCCTCTCCCTCCATCAGCCGTTGCTTAGCCGTGTCAGAATTTTCTGCAGCACTGTCGCACTCTAGCCCGTACGCTCTAGCTGTCAGTGGGCCGATCCTCCTCTTGTGGACTCCAACACGGAACGGGGAAACCCGACCTGGATAGGCATCGCCTCAACCCGCTGGGCGCCGGTTAAACTGCACCTGAGGAGCCGGCTAAGGAGATCGGATTCTCTAGTGTACCCGGTCTGACCACTGCCAAAGGAGTACGGGGGGTTTATTGGCCATCGGTGACCGTCACTATCACGGGAGATTCGTTTAATTGCAAACTCGGGGGAGTGAGTTAGCAGATCCCAAGTCCTCCGTTCTCACTTTCCCCGGTGCCCCCACATCCCGTTCGCGGTATAACGGCTCGGAACTTCTCGCGATAAAACCGTGGCCTTTTGTTCTCCGCGGTTTTGTCACGGCCAAACGTTAGACATCATATCATTCCGCGCCACGTGGAACAAGTCCTACGTTACGTTACACATCGTTGCGGGAAGCGCCGTCGTGGTACCTGGGCCCCCCGCCGCGTTTGTCAGCGACCTCCGGTTTTGATCCCCATCCCAAAGAGCCAACCATGTGTAGAATCTTTGTCGAGATAATAATGAGATAATGGTGGTGCGACCGGGATATTAGCTGAATAGATGCCGGACACGTGTGACGGAACCAGATTACTAAAAATATTTTCAGCTGTGCGGGTCGACCTTTCTCTTGAGTTGGGCTTTGTAAGATCATATCTCATCACAGCCGCCGGTTGTTCTTTTTCATATATATGATGATATGGCGTCCGGGAAGATATGATCAGAATGTGGGGAGTGATCTCACCATCTCCACCGTCCAAACGCCTCATCCCCCAGCCACGCCCTCTCATCTTTTGCCGTCATCCTATTTCAGACGTTCTCAATGGCGAGCGTGGAGCGCGAGACCAACACGTGCCGGTTGGAGGGAGGCGGGCGCGAGTGGGTGGCGACCCGGAATGTTCGGATGGCGCCCGACAGCCGGGTGGATTTTTTTGCCCGTTCGGGCCGGCCGCGGAAGGGCAGCAAAAGGCCTGGTGCGCCGCCGCCCCAGTCACACGGCTTGCGGGCCGTCCCGGCAACAACGTCCCAGCGTCGCGGGCGCTGGGCCGAGCCAGGGGCGGGGGCGGGACGTTCGCATCACTACGCCCACCTGCACGGAGCTGCGTGCTTTTGCAACCCCACTCCTTGCCCAAACAGCCCTTCGCCCTCCTCCCCCTTTTTCCCCACCGCTGTTACGGGTCGTCTTCTCCTCTCTTTTTTTCCCCTCCCCCAAGGACCATTTAGATGCCCGGGTGGCGGGGCTTTAATTGGTGCTCGCGGGAGGCCACCATCAGATCGGGCTTCGCAATAACTCCCGATGGGCCTAACATGAATGCCACCGGTCCGACGGTCCTGATCGAAGGGCCCGCGAATCCGACGGGCAAGATGGAGAAGCCCCCCTCCTTCACGCACACTCGAAAGAACTGGAAAAAAGGGGGGGGGGGCACGGAAAGAGGAATGTACGTTGCGAGGAGAGTCACTCGTTTGACGTCGGTGCTCCCCCGGGGGAGCATGTGGCTCGAGAAACCCGGTCCCCGGGTCCCCCACCCCCACCCCCCGAAGGGGCCCGCTGCGTGCCCCCTACACGGCGGACACCCGGCACTCGTAGCCCAGCCCCACCGCGTGGGGCCCGCGACCAGTGGCTCCTGCCGCTGGAGAGGGGAAAGAAAGAGAGAGAGAGAGAGAGAGAGAGTGCGGGGCGGGGCGGGGATGCGCGGGTGGAGTGGGGCCGGCGCCGAGCCCCGTCCACCAGTCACGGTTGGGTTTGGCGCCAGGTTTTCTTCCTTTTAGTTTTTTGTTACGAATACGAACGGTGCAGGTGGGGCCCACGAGGTCGGAGTTCATCTTCCCGAGCGGTGCGCTGTTCCCTGTTTTTTTGGGGTTAATAAGCTCCTGAAATATGATTTAAAAATAAATTTGTCTACATAATTTTTAATACTGAAGATGGATGGTAAAAGTATCATTGCAAGATGAACAAATAGGTTTAGGCCAATCCTATCTAAGACAAATACTTTAATTTGCTACCCATGCATGCAAGAAAGAGAGCAATCATTTCTCATTGTCTACAAGCCAAGGTAGCCAACGTAAACCCTTTTTTTAAAACCCTTGGTTCTTCCTAGTTTCAAATGCCGAATTTTATTTCTTTTTTTGAAACTTGCAAATGCGGACCTTTTAAGAAAAATAATAAAAAAATAGAAGAAGAAGAAGAAAAAAAGTTCATGCTGTAAAATCTGAGTCTTTCTTCCGCCCGATCTTTATCGACCCACCTGTCAACCATTGATATGCTGCATGAAGGTTCGTTGGCCATTATTGAATGACCTAATATAAAGTTGAGGAACATTTTTTATGATAATGTTTTCTAAACTACACCCTTATCATGACTGACTGTTTCGACAGGGCAAACAAGGGTAAGAATAAGATTACCAAGAGGGTTCTGTTTTCCCAATAATATTTCCTGTGCCTGCACCTGGTCCATATGGTACATCATACACATCATCTTTGGCCTCCCCTATCCGGGGCCATGCGAGTCACACCGGGATGATGATGCCCAGAATAGGGAAGCACAAAAAGGAGCAGAGCCACTCCCCTGGTGATGGTGCAGAGACTGTTTCCCTCGTCCTTGTTGCGGGAAGGAATAACTGAGATAGCCCGCACCATGATGTTTCACTGCATCTCTGAGAAGATGATCCGCCGATGCTGCTGATATATATGGTGAAAACACACGGGGAGGAGACAAACAAAAAGTCTAGCTTGAGATGTTTCCTTCCATCTTTCCCTGTTATGGGTCATTCCAGCATTCAGACATATGTAGTTTTTTTTCCACCTCTATTTTAAAGAGGAAGATGTTGGTTTGAAGGAGATCAACCTCCTCCTCAGGTTAAGTCGATTTCCAGAACGAGAGAGGAGTGCTGGGTGCGACTCAGTTCTTGCCACCATAAGATCGATTATATTGCTGTCCCATCTACGGTACCAAGTTAACTGACGTACAGTTGAAGGAGAATACCGCTGTTAACTAGGTTTGGAGGTTAATAATATTATGGTTGCAGGTTTATAATTGGATGTAGAGGATGATCGTTCAAGTCTATTTCAGACTAGATCTTCCTATTTGTCGGAGTAGTAGTATTATAAAAGTTTAAAGATAGTTGCTCAAGGGCTAGTAAACATGAAATTAACATGCGAAATTCAATTTCTGGATGTAGGATACTATTTATTTAGAATTCATTTGTTTCAACGTAGCAAAATATTTTTAGGATGAATTTCATACAATAACTTGTTTGGTACTCCTAAAAAGTTAATCTATAAAAATCTTTTACTGATGATAGCGGCCGACGACCAACAGTCGATGCCAGGCGATCGGAGACCGACCACTGGCAACTGGTGCCAGGTGGTCGACAATCGGCGCCCGATGGTCGACGCTTCATCCTCTTGACAATCGGCATCCGACGACCAATGACGCCCCTAGACCAACGCTCGACAAGCGATGGTTGGAGCCCGACTGCAGTCGACGCCTTGGCGATTGACGTCCGAAGCCCTGCAAGTGGCAGCGCCCGACGTTTGGCCCCCAATAGTTAGTTGGCGGCAATTGGAGCCAGGCAATCGACACTTGGAGCATACTTTTTATTTTTTTTAAAAAAAAATTAAAAATTTATTTCTAAAAATATTTATTGAAAAGCAAACACCGAAAAATCATTCCAGAAAAATTATTTATGTTGGTACCAAATGAATAATTATATTTTATATTTTCCTATAAACAATTTTTCTTTGAATTTTTTTTCCCTATGAATATATTTTATAACCAACTAAACAGACCTTTATGTTGATGCAAAATTATGAAGTTTCTAAATCTCTTTACAAACTCGTGTGCTAAAAATAATATCAATCGATTACCATCAATTATGCGGCAAAGGAACATTTTACAGGTTGTTAGTAGTAGGAAAATCTAAAATGAGCTCTCGTTGAAACCTTCTACACATAACAAATTATAAGTAGAATAGAATCTAAAACTTAAGTGTAACGTCGCGCATTTTTTGGATCCTCGTGGATCCATGTTTAGTGGGTTTGGTGGCCAGTGTGTCCCATTAGTTTGTGTTTCAGGTGTTCGCGTAGGTTGTGAGGTTTTGTGGGCTGGCAGATTAGGCCCAAAGTGCTCACAGGTTTTCTGCCTGTGAATGCGACAGGGGTCTACATCGCATTCTGAACGCGACGGCCCTGGTGGTCGCGTTCTTGAAACCGCTGTTTGGCGGTCGTCATCTGCATGTACGCCGTGTGTCGTGCGTTGGGCGACTTGCTGACGTCGGCCTTAGGAAGGCGATGGCCTCCTACATCGCGTTCAGGTCGCGACGTAGGGCTACGTCGCGTTCCCAACCACTGTGCATTTTTAAGAAGGTTTGGCCAAACAGAGCTTTCACAAGCTCTACTCGACTAGGGGAGGCTGCTGTGGGGCTTCTCTGGGCGATTCGGCGATTTAGCAGAGTTTTGGCGTGCTCTCGCCGCAAGGACGTCGCGTGGAGCAGGGGAGACGCCGTGCCGTGGTTGGTTTGCGTGTTCTTCGTGAAGGTAGGGTGTTTCCACCTTGTTCTGTTGTGTGGATTGCGTTTAGTTCGTTTAATGCTTATAAACAGTAGATACCATGTTAGGGCGTACATTAAAGCATGTAAAATGAGAATTAATCGTGGTTTTCATGGTTTAGGGTGGTGATCCATGGAGTTCATCCCAGATTAGGGTTTTTTCCTGTGAAGGCAACAGACCCAGGGTGTAGCGTTCTAAACGCGACAGCCCGACCCGTCGCGTTCTTATTTTGAACGCGACATGTCGAAGGGCCGCGTTCTGAAGGCGACGTTACCCCATGTCACGACCTCAGTCGAGAGGTCCTATTATGCATGCTTTCAATAATGTGATTATCCGATTATCGGTACTTAATGTGCATGGCTTTGGTATGTGGTGCATTGGCACCTATAGCGCTCTTTGAGCGTGTCGTTTATATAGTTAATGTGTTGTTTATGTAGTTGGTGTGGTGTTCTCATGGTGTGAGTGTGTGCATGGCACATACTCTATCGTGGTGTAACTTTTATGGTTTGTCGTGGTGGTTGGGCAGTGAGGTTCTAGCGTGAACCTAGCCTCAATCTTTTGATGTCTTTTATGGGTTATTTAAGATGGTTTAACTAGTATAGCATGAGTAGAGTTAAGAGTTAGTGTATGATTATCATATATTGTATTTATGTGGCGATGGAGGTCATGAGATGACTAATGATAGGCCATGTTATGATTGGTTACCGTGATTTATGTATGTGTCTGTGTAGGTTAGCTTGTGGGTCACAGAGTGGCCAGGACAAGCTATTCCTCATATTTGAACCGTGGTTTGTAATAAAGATTACATAAGTGTATATGTATTGTAGTTTGTACATTGCCGAGTTTGGTGGTCCGGCACCTATTCCGGAATGCCTCTCTAGTCGGGTACCCCAGATTTTATATAAGCCAGGCACGGTAGTGCTCAAGGTTTGTCCTGGTACTGTGTGTACCATCGAGGTCTGTGTCGTCTATCCTAGACACCCTCATCCTATGTTTGAGTTGTACGTCCGACTGAGGGAAAGATGACAGAGGACAGTGACTTGTGTTTATGGGTGTACGGTCGATTGTAGCGCGCTCGTGGTTGGGGGTACGGACACCAATAGACGTCACTGGTCCCCAACTAGTCCTGTGTTTCCAGTGCCTCACTTTCAGGAGCTCGGGCCGGAGTCCCTAAAGATGCCAGGCATGGGCCTGCGGGGTGTGTGACCTATAGGTGTGGTGTTGGTTGGTCTCCACTGTTCTTTGGCTTGTGGTTGTGGAGCGGCAGTTGGACCTTTCGTCCGTGACTGCGAGACTGAGAGGTAGTTCTTGTGTTGTGTTGTCCGGGTTGGATACTGGCGCCATGAACCAGTAGTCTATTTTTCGTGTGGTGGCGTCATTCCTTTCCGACTCGTGCTTTGCCAATGGTCGTGGCTTGTGTATAATGATTCATTGATTACGGTTTGACTTGTTGTGGTGCCTGGTAGGAGGCACAGTTGTACTGAGACTTTCTGGTGGTACCTCTTGGTGGTAGATACCTATACCCTTTGGGTGTATCGGTTTCTCGTGGTACATTGTGTACCAGTCGTTTTGGGTGTTGAGGTGGAGTTGTGCTCCGTGGAGGTCGTGTGGTGAGACCTTCCACTCGTTGTGTTTTACCCTTCCTCGGGTAAGCTTCCGATTGTGATTTCAGTATTTAATGGATTGGCCCGCTATAGCCAGTCCTGCTACCATGTGTGTGGCTTTCGACATATCGTAGTTTGGGGCATATTGGACCAGCTCTTGGTCAGCAGTCCTATTACCCATGTGTTTGGGGTTCGCCTGTGAAGCTTGTAGTCTAGGCAGCGGTTTGCCTGTGTAGCTTGTAGCTTAGGCGACCAGTTGTTGTGATAGGGTGCTTGTGTGGCTTGTGGCCTAGGCATTGCTATTGTTGGGCGGGCTAATGATGCTGTGCTAATCCTATGGTTTCTCTTTCTTTCCGAGGACTTTATGTTTATTGTTATGTTTATGTTTAGTTGTTGTTTATTATAATGTTTGTGAGCATGTTATGGTTTAGGCTATCGGCATTGCCAGTGAGACCCTCTGGGGTTGAGGTCTCTTCATGCTTGTGTGTTGTTTTTAGGTGGTTCCTACTGAGCCATTGACTTGTTGAGGCTCACTCCCCTACAGTTCTTTTTAGGGCTTGCCGTTTGTGTGGCTTACGGAGGTGTTGTGCTAGACTTGTACCACCAACAGTAATGTTGGTCGTGTTGTGTGAGCTTATACTCCCTCAGGGTATGTCCCAGGTAGTTGTACTCTTTTTAATTGGACATGTAATAATGTACTGGGACAGTTGTAAATTGTTATATACAGGTATGAGCACATGTACTTTCTTGTGTCTTATACTATGTGGTTGCCTTTTATATTCTTACTGGACACTTGTGTGAGATATCCCTTGCGAGACTTCGGTCCGTTCGCGGGAGGCGGATCTGGATATGGAGCCTTATTGGGCATAAATATCCAGGGTCGCTACAGTTGGTATCAGAGCATGGTCTGGTTATGTAAGGCCCTTGATTTTTCATCTTTGGGTGATTGGTTATGTATGTATAAATGTATGCCATCGATGTATAAATTTTATTGTGCATAGTACTTACTTGTTTACATTGCATGAATAAGTATTATTTTAATGTGTGCATTGTAGATTGTGCATAGTACTTACATGTGTGGTGTACATAAAGTTTCTGCAGTTTTAAGTTCAGTTCTGGCGGCCAGTAGACGTCAATATGTGTGGACGCCAATCCCAATTAAGCAGCCACATCAATGGACGCCAACTAAGAATTGGCGGCCTGTGATGTTGACGTTAATGTACCAGATCTGTTGCGATTTCAGATCTGGAAACGCCTCCAAAAATGTCGCCCTTGGTTTAGGAAACCGTCCCCCAATGGTAACCTACCCTACCCAAGCGCGTTCCTAAACCCCCAACTCTATATAAGAGATAGATTAGGGCTCAGTTAGGTCCTTTTGACTCTTTGGGTCAAAAACCCTATTTTCTGTGCGAAACCCGATTTTGGAACCCCTTGATCCGGCAACTGGAGGCTTCATCCAGCATTCTACATCGACTGGAGAGGGCTCTAAACATCTGGGAACGACTTCCCCACACTGGTGTGCAGAGGAGATCAACTCAGAACCTTGATCGAGAGAGTTTTGAGGACTCTTTAGCTCTGGCCGAGGAGGGCTTCTTCGGCTTAAATCGTTGCTTGTGGATTTTCAAGAGGCAAGTAACCCTTTCACATCACCCATACATGCGTTTAGTAAGTCCCAGGAATTTTTACAGATTTTTATTCGAGTCCTGGAACCCCAATTTCACCAAGTTTCTTGCGTTCAGTCTGTGTTTTGCACAGATAGGAACTTAACGGCGGGATCCCTTATCGTTAAGATCTTAAGTTGGCGGCGACCTTTGTTGCCGTTAACTGATAGACGGCCACCTTTATGCCGTCAAGTTCGCCAGACTGCAATAGTGTGCATGTCTGACCTATATGACCTAATTTTTGAGATTTTGCGCATGAGGATATATGGTAAAATTAATATGATATGTAAGTTCCTTTAAGGGAGTATGTTGTGGAATTTTATAATTTTTTGTGGAATGCTTTATTTATTAAATTTTTTTGAAATGTCTGGTCAACAGGTTTTTAATCTTGTAAAATTTCGTTTGTGCAATCTGTGTGGAATCAAAGTGTCATAAAATTTCGGTGCAATTTTTGTAGGTTTCAGTTCATACTGTAGAAATTTGGGAAATTTCTGATATCTGTGTAAATTATTACATTTTCTGAATGGTAAAACAGTAAGCATGTTTTATTAGTGTAGAAATTCAGATAAATAGTGTGGAAACAATTAGATTCCTAGAAATTGACATATGTTTAGGACTATCAGTATCCATGTGTAGAATGAGTTGTGGGTCTGAACAATGAAAATCCATCCTAGTTTGACTATGTTTACCTTGTATAATACCACTGTTAGAATTTTAATAATTTGTGTGTAATTCAGAAAAATACGAAATTTGGTATGCATGATGGGTAACCTTTAAGAAGTTTGTGGTTAAATTTTCGTACTATAATGATGATAGTAACTACATATGTTGGTTTTATGTGAGCATTGATCAATTAATACATGTTAATATGGTTGTTAATAAAATCTGCTAATTTCAACATGATTAGACTTGTTTCGAATATGTTTAATACTGAGAACAGTAGTATCATGCTAGTTAATACTGAAGTATGTAAATGTGTGAGCATGAAATGGATGTGTTAAAATTGTGCATTAAGTGTGTGTTAAAAGATCAGAGAAAATGTGTAAATGTGCCAATGGGTGACACTTCTACCTTAGAGGGCTGTGGAACTGTACTGTGGTAAAGTCCCCATGGGAAGGTTCATAGTGTGTGATATCCCATGGGCATTGGGATGAAATCCTGGAGGCGGACAAGTACCGCTGGTTAGGGTGGAGAGTGCTTCTCCCGGTTCTGCGCAGTAACTAAGATTTATCACTGTAATATCTAGGTGATAGATATATGTGTGATGTGATTAGTGTGTGTCCTTCTAGAGGTGGTTTGGGCTATGTGTCACGGCATTTAATAAAATGTGAACTTGTGGTTATGTGAAAAGTGAATGTGTAAATTGTGTAATTGTGTAAATGATCATGTGAGATTATAAATCAATAGAATAGCATTTAAAATGATAATTCCTTATATGAATGTAATGTATCCATATCAAAAACATCAAGCTATTCATGTGTATAGATGTGTTATCCATGTGAAAATGATCATAGAATCCATGCTAGGAATGTCTTTTGTAAAATGTGTAAACTCCATGTTTAAAAAGGGTTATAGTCTTAGAATACAAATGTGATTAAATGAAACATAGTTTGGTATATTGAAAAATATGTAGAAAGCATGTGATAGGTTTTAAATCATTGTAAAAATTGTTATGAGTCATTTATCATGTGTGGCATGTGTAGAAATCATGTTTAGGTTTTTCTTGAAACTTTTATCAAGTCCATGCTTGTGCGATATCCTTATGACATGAGAACGTGAAAAGTCATGTGATGTATGTATGTTTAGTGTGGTTGGAGTTACTTGTTGAGTTCTTTTGAACTCACTCTTGTTTCGGCGTACAGGTGCAGACATTTCTACTTCTTCCGAGGAGATTGTTAGGAGCGACTCGAAGCGGGAGTAGGAGACTTTTATCTTGGATTCGACATTCTACTTTCTTTCTTTCATAGTATGTAATAAAAGACTCTGTGGAGTCTCATGTGGACAATATAATAGTTGTAATTTCTCAGTTATGAAGTATTTGCTTTTCCATTTCTATATAGACTGTGTATAAATGACGATGATGGAATAAGAGTTACTTTCCAGTTATTTCATTTCCGCTATCATGTGTAATATATTGTGTATGATTCAGTCTATTGTACAATTGTTGGGTAAATGTCCCACTGTAGCGGCATTCATTATACCAGCAGTTAGAATATGAAAAGACATTGAAGTTACAATGTCTCAAGACATGGTTTAATGTCCACTGCTGGTAGTAAGTCTGTGGTTTTATGTGATTTCAGTGTGGTTTTCACGTGGGTTTTTGATATGCGAATTTTGTGTCATTGTTTGTTAAAATGACAGCTGTTAGAAATGGCAGAGAAATGTGTATAGTTGTAAGGAAGATGGCAGTTGTTGGTAGTTGTTAAGGAACGATATGGATAGTGGTACAGTGTGAGTGGTCACATTAGGATGCCAATTGCGAGTAAAGTATAGTAATAGTTGTTTAAAGGTTCTCAGTTATAGAAATTGAAGGGATTAGTGAATTCAATTATGAAATCTAGTAAAAGTATTTTAGTGAGAACCAAAGTTGGCAGAGACAGGTATAAGGTAATGATATGATGGGATAGCAGAGGGAACAACGTTATGATGAGGAATAGAGCAGTGTGATCAGGGTTGTTAAATACGTGAATTGTGACTGAGAACCCTAGCGGAAGTAGTTATTGTGTTTGAGATTTATGTTAATAAGCGTTAAGGAGCAGCTTGGATACGAACGTGATTAGTGATATGTTAGGTTTGAAATGATTGAGTGAGGTAGTTTAGCTTGAGATGGGGTACTGGTAAGTAGAGAAGCAGTGATTGAGATGGTCATTAAATGTGTTTTGTGACTAGAAATGGTTGCAGTAAAGAGTTTAAGAATAGTGTTGTTATGAATAATGAGGATAATGAAAATTTGATATAGAGATCCATGTAAGTATGTGCAGAGGTGACCAGTTGGGTAAAGAAAGAGTAAGAGAAGAACAATGTATAGTCAGATTTTTCTGAGAATTTCATAAGAGATATATTCGCTTGATAAGAGGCAGTGGGTAATGAATTCGCAGAAAGACTTGTACTGGGTTACAGTGTTAAAGATAAGAGCAGTGATGCCAACATTTGTGTGTAGTTTGTGGGAACAGAGAAGAAAAGTTTGCGTCAGAAGCAGCTTGAAGTTAAGGCTGAGTAATTAGAGTAAGTTAGAGCTATATAAGTCAGAATAGAAAAAAGATGAATCAGTTGAGAAGCAGATAAAAGGATATTAAGTTGAGAGGAACAACAAGGTAGATTGTGAATTGACATTTGTGAATGAGCTGTAATAGTGAAATTGTTTGTATTTGGCAGTAAATCAGTAATGCGGAATAAAGAAATCAGGCAGAATAAGTTACTGTGTTTAAAGGAAATAGTTTCAGTTTATAGTTATGGTAGTATTTTAATAAGAAGGACTGCAGTGTAAATGGCACAGTGAGATTAGTCAGTTATCAAAATAATTAAGAGAAATATTTTACAGAAATGGTATTATACTGTTGGCAGTAAAGTTAAAGTTTAGTATTAATGACCAGATGAAGAATGAATATGGTAGATTAAAGAACAACGATAATCAGATGGTTCAAGAAATGTGTAGTAAGAATTTGTGTAACAGTATGCAGTAAAGTCATCCAAATGAATAAATGAATTCTGTTATAAGAAATATTTCTAGAATTTGAAATAAAAGTCATAGTAAATCAGTTAAAGAATAGCGAACAGATTAAAGTATGGCAAAATAGAACAAAAAGAGTAAGGAAAAGTATGATCAGTTTAGTGGTAAGGAAATTTGAATTAGGCATCATATAATTAAGAAAGACTTCGGTAGAGGTGAAGGCAGATATTAAAGTATATGCAGTATTGAGTTAATGGGGTAAGTTTTGTTTTCCCGATAAGAAAGAATAGTGTCACAGCAGTGTGAATGAAAATTGTGAAGAGTTATAAGTTTGGTTTTCTGAATTAATCAGAGAATATTGGTTGAAGTAAGTAAGGTATATAAAAGGTAAAGTATGTCAGTGGTAATATGGCAAGAATCAGAATTCAATATGGTACAGATATAGTTGAAGACAGAGTATGAGCTTGAGAAGAGTTAGTTAAGCGGTGATATGATGTGATAAGAGAAGTGTAATGTTAATGTCAGCTGGAAAATATGACTTAAAGCAAGATATGTTATCAGTGGTATGATAGAATTCAGAATTTAAGTAAGTGGCATGATCAGAATAGAGATAGTAAGAAAAGCAAATCAGAATTTATGGAGGATTTTGCCAAATGTCCGGTATGATCAGAATAGCGCAGTGGAAGCATGGAAGGTTTGATATTCACAGGTTATCCGAGGTTTAAATGATTAAAAGAAAGTCTAAGGTGTGTGCACAATTGAGCAGAGAGGCAGGGGTTCTTAGTCAGATAAGAATTAAAGTAGTTGGTGCAGAATGGTCAGAGGAGGTAAGAAATTCAAAGGTGATAATGCAAATTTTCCCGAAAAGTAAACAATTGAGAATATGAAGACAGATAAAGCAAAGTAACGGCTAGCAGTGATAAGCAGATAATAGAATGGCATCGAGGAATCTGAAATTTTAAGCGCGGTTTAGTATGGCATAATATCCGAAGGTAGCAGAGTAAAGTGAAAGGTTTTGAGTAAGGAAAATGACCCAGAAAGAAATGTTGCAAACATAGCCAGGAAAATGTGGAAGTAGGTTCAGTCCAAGGAGATAAAGCACCATCGGCAAGGTAGAATTGCCTACAGTTGAAAGGTAAGGAATGGTAGATTGAATCCACGGAGTAGAGCAGTTATGAAATGTATTAAAAAGAAGGGAAAGCAGAACAAGCGTGGAAATGAACAGATGGATTAGTCAGCACAGATGGTTTGAAAGGCAAATACAGAGGAAGCGTATCCTACTTGTTCTGTATATGGCTTTTTCCCTTAATTTTTAGGTGATAGTCCGGCTTACTATGATCCGTTTTGAATGTCGAGGACGACATTCCTTTTTAGGTGACAGTAATGTAACGTCGCACGTTTTTCGGATCTCGTGGATCCATGTTTAGTGGGATTGGTGGCCAGTGTGGGCCCATTAGTTTGTGTTTCAGGTGTTCGCGTAGGTTGTGAGGCTTTGTGGGCCGGCTGATTGGGCCCAAAGTGCTCACAGGTTTTCTGCCTGTGAACACGACAGGGGTCTATGCTGCGTTATGAACGCGACGGCCCTAGTGGTCGCGTTCTTGAAACCGCTATTTGGCGCTCGTCGTCTGCATGTACGTCGCATGTGGCGCATTGGGTGACGTGCTGACGTCGGCCTTGGGAAGGCGAAGACCTCCTACGTTGCGTTCAGATCGCGTCGCAGGGCTACGTCGCGTTCCCAACTATTGTGCGTTTTTAAGAAGGTTTGGCAAAACAGAGCTTTCATAAGCTCTGCTGGGCCAGGGGAGGCTGCTGCGGGGCTTCTCTGGGTGATTCGGCGATTTAGCGGAGTTTTTGGCGTGCTCTCTCCATGAGGACGTCGCGTGGAGTGGGGGAGACACCGTGTCGTGGTTGGTTTGCGTGTTCTTCGTGAAGGTAGGGTGTTTCCACCTTGTTTTGTTGTGTGGATTGCATTTAGTTTGTTTAATGCTTTATAAACAGTAGATACCATGTTAGAGCATACATTAAAGCATGTAAAATGAGAATTAATCGTGGTTTGCATGGTTTGGGGTGGTGATCCATGGAGTTCATCCTGGATTAGGGTTTTCGCCTATGAAGGTGATGACCCAGGGTATTGCGTTCTGAACGCGATAGCCCAACCCGTCGCGTTCTTGTTTTGAACGTGACATGTCGAAGGGCCACGTTCTGAAGGCGACGTTACCCCATGTTGTGACCTCAATCGAGAGGTCCTGTTATGCATGATTTCAATAATGTGATTATTCGATTATCGGTACTTGATGTGCATGGCTTTGGTATGTGGTGCATTGGCACCTATAGCGCTCTTTGAGCGTGTTGTTTATATAGTTAGTGTGATGTTTATGTAGTTGGTGTGGTGTTCTCGTGGTGTGAGTGTGTGCATGGCACATACTCTATCGTGGTGTAACTTTTATGGTTTGTCGTGGTGGTTGGGCAGTGAGGTTCCAGCGTGAACCTAGCCTCGGTCTTTTGACGTCTTTTATGGGTTATTTAGGATGGTTAACTAGTATAGCATGAGTAGAGTTAAGAGTTAGTGTATGATTATCGTATATTGTATTTATGTGGCAATGGAGGTCATGAGATGACCAATGATAGGCTAGGTTATGATTGGTTACCGTGATTTATGTATGTGTCTGTGTAGGTTAGCTTGTGGGTCACAGAGTGACCAGGACAAGCTATTCCTCATATTTGAACTGTGGTTTGTAATAAAGATTACATAAGTATATATGTATTGTAGTTTGTACGTTGCCGAGTTTGGTGGTTCGACGCCTATTCTGGAATACCTCTCTAGTCGGGTACCCTAGGTTTTGTGTGAGCTAGCATGGTAGTGCTCGGGGTTTGTCCCGGTACTGTGTGTACCATCGAGGTCTATGTCGTCTATCCTGGACACCCTCACTCCTGTGTTTGAGTTGTACGTCCGGCTGAGGGAAAGACGACATAGGGCAGTGACTTGTGTTTGTGGGTGTGCGGTCGCTTGTAGCGTGCTCGTGGTTGGGAGTACGGACACCAATAGACGTCACTGGTCTCCAACTAGTCCTGTGTTTCCAGTGCCTCACTTTAGGGAGCTCGGGCCAAAGTCCCTAAAGGTGCCAGGCATGGGCCTGCGGGGTGTGTGACCTGCAGGTGTGGTGTTGGTTGGTCTCCACTGTTCTTTGGCTTGTGGTTGTGGAGCGGCAGTTGGACCTTTCGTCCGTGACTGTGAGACTAAGAGGTATTCTTGTGTTGTGTTGTTTGGGTTGGATACTGGCGTCATGAACCAATAGTCCGTTCCCGTGTGGTGGCATCATTCCTTTCTGACTCGTGCTTTATCAGTGGTCGTGGCTTGTGTATAATGATTCATTGATTGCGGTTTGACCCGTTGTGGTGCCTGGTAGGAGGCACAGTTGTACTGAGACTTTGTTGTGGTACCTCGTGGTGGTAGGTACATGTCCCCTTTGGGGGTATCGATTTCTCGTGGTACATTGTGTACCAGTCTTTCTACGTGTTGAGGTGTAGCTGTGCTCCGTGGAGGTCGTGTGGTGAGACCTTCCACTCATTGTGTTTTACCCTTCCTCGGGTAAGCTTCCGATTGTGATTTTAGTGTATAATGGATTGACCTGTTGTAGCCAGCCCTGCTACCATGTGTGGCTTTCAACATATCATAGTTTGGGGTATATTGGACCAGCTCTTAGTCAGCAGTCCTGTTACCCCATGTGTTTGGGATTTGCCTGTGAAGCTTGTAGCCTAGGCAGCAGTTTGCTTATGTAGCTTGTAGCTTAGGCGACCAGTTGTTGTAATAGGGTGCCTGTGTGGCTTGTGGCCTAGGCATTGCTATTGTTGGGCGGGCTAATGATGCTGTGCTAATCCTATGGTTTGTTTTTCTTTCCGAGGACTTTATGTTTATTGTTATGTTTATGTTTAGTTGTTGTTTATTATAATGTTTATGAGCATGTTATGGTTTAGGCTATCGGCGTTGCCAGTGAGACCCTCTGGGGTTGAGGTTTCTTCATGCTTGTGTGTTGTTTTTAGGTGGTCCCTACTGAGCCTGGGACTTGTTGAGGCTCATCCCCTACAGTTCTTTTCAGGGCTTGTCGTTTGTGTGGCTTGCAGAGGTGTTGTGGCGGACTTGTACCACCAGTAGTAATGTTGGTCGTGTTGTGTGAGCTTGTGCTCCCTCGGGGTATGCCCCAGGTAGTTGTACTCTTTTTAATTGGACATGTAATAATGTACTGGGACAGTTGTAAATTGTTATATACAGGTATGAGCACATGTACTTTCTTGTGTCTTATACTGTGATGTTGTTTTTTATATTCTTACTGGACACTTGTGTGAGATATCCCTTGCGAGACTTCGGTCCATTCGCAGGAGGCGGACCTGGATATGGAGCCTTATTGGGCATAAATATCTAGGGTCGCTACATTAAGTATTTTTAAGTACTAATTATGGGTCATTATCTCAACCTGGATCCGTCGGCCCACCAAGGACCCAAGTCAGGGCCACTAGACTTGATAAGTGTCATGGTCCTAGAGGAGAGAACCCTATGAGTCTAACTTAGATCGTGATTCATCTAGGGTATCTAGTTTTCGACTATGACCTAGACGTCGAGTCGACTTAGGGAGTCCAACTATGAATTTTGTAACGGCCCCAACGCCCGGACCCTCGGCTTCCGCTAGGAATTCGATCGCCGGCACCGCCACCCATGGGCCCAAAGACGTGGAAGGGCTAACGGATCTATCTAACAAGATATGTAAGGGAATTAAATGACAATAACAAGCACTAGAAATGTACTATCGCTTTCTCAGAGGAGGCGACGCAAGGGCTGTCGCAATCTGAATGCAACACCCAGCCGGTCATAACCTGGGTCAGAATGTGACGGGCGGAGTGTCGTGTTCTAGGTCGCGACAAGGGCCTTGATGCGACCAAAAACAGAGGTCCGGTTGTCCATCGGAGATCTCCACAAGCCCCTCAGCAGGACCAGGTCAGAAAGGCGATGACCACCTTGTAGCGGTCCTCGCAGTTCAAACCCGTTAACCTAATAATGAGCTTGATCTGACTCCGCCTCCCGCGAACGAGCCGTAGCCTCGCATGGGATATTATTCACATGTCCGTAGAATTATAAAGGAAACAGCTCAAATATATATAAGATTCCACATCTCACAAATATTTACATGAAATATACATAGCCAGATCTCAACTAGAGTCAAGTACAAAGTACAGCAACCTGGGGCATATCCCAAGGTGAACAAAAGTAAAGATTACACTGCTGGTGGTGCAGACCCAACTCCGCTGCGGTGCGGCTCCGAACTAGACGAAGGGTGGGAAGTCTCTTGCTCTCCCTCACCTGAAAGGGGTAGGGGTGAGCCTCGCAAGTCACTGGCTCAGTAGGGAAACTTCTCCAAAGCCGTACCAAACCAAACTCACAAAGTGCAGAAGTAGGAAGCTACACTAAGTAATTTATAGAACTATTTACGCATGATAATAAAGCTGTAAATAACATTTATCACAATCTATTAACAGATATCAGCCTTTAATAAATAAACGACAAACCTCATCCAAGTGTACAAGCTAGAGTAGAAAGCGCCACACTCGGGTCACGAAGACTGGTTCACGACACTAGCAACCAACCTGGACAAACCACACAGTTCTACCTCTTAGTCTCGAAGCCACGGACAAAAGGTCCAGCTACCGCTCCACCATAACAAGTCAGGAAACTGTGGAGACCAACCAACACCACTCCTGCAGACCACACTACTGCAGGCCCATGCCTGGCACCTTTAGGGACTCTGGCCTGAGCTCCCTAAAGTGAGGTACTGGAAAATAGGACTAGCTGGGGCTCAATACATCTACTGGTGTCCGTAACCCCCAACCACGAGCGCACTGCAAGCGACAAACACAACTCTCACAAGTCTTTGTCCCTCTGCCGTCTTTCCCTCAGTCGGATGTACAACTCTACACAAGAGTGAGGGTGTCCAGAAAGATGACACAGACCTTGACGGCACACAAGTACTAGGACAAACCCCGAGCACTGATGTGCTTGGCTCACACAAAACCTGGGGTACCCGACTAGAGTGGTAACCACGGTAGGCGTCATACTACTCGCCACGTACACACAAACTACATGAACACCACTGTCCTCAACTATGGCGATAGGGTCCTCTGTTGCTTTCAGAACGCGATGCCTCAATACGTCGCGTTCTGAAGTAGAATACGACAGGTCGAGCTGTCGCGTTCTGAACGCGACACCTAGGTCCGTCGCCTTCACAGATAGAGACCTAAAACTGAGATTCCATCTCCAGAATCCCCATGTAAACATGCATATAAAGCAGTTATAAACATTCTAGCCATTGCACTAGCATGCTATCCAACTTCTATAACTCATATAACAACTTAAACATGCTCAACACACAATCCACAGCAAGAAACAAGGTGGAATCTACCTACCTACGCGAGATACGTGAAGAACGATAACGACCTGGTGTTTCCCCCACTTCGTACCACGTCCTCGCAATGAGAGCACGTTGAGCCCAAGAACCATCGCAAGAAATCCTCTCCTGGCCGAGCAGAACTCTGTTTGGCCGGCCTAGGTTAAAATCCCTTTGGAGTTAAGAATGCGACGCACCCTGTCATCGCGACCAGAATGCGATGTTGTAGGCCATCGCCTTCTCATCACTGACGCCAGTTGACTGCCTAGTGCGAGCCACGCGACGGGCATGCAACTGAACAACTCCCAATGGCGGTAACAAGAATGCGATGCTCTGGACCGTCGCGTTCAGAATGTGACGTCCAGCTCTATTGCGTTCACAGACAGAGAGCCAGTGGGTGCCCTGGGCCCAAATTCTTGACCCTCAAAGCCCCACAACCTGTGGAAACACCTCAAACACAAACCACAAGCCACACACTGGCCACCACAACCACTAAACCACAGTCCGAACGGTCACTACGCTACATTACTATCACCTAAAAGAAATTTCATCCTCAAAATTTAAGAAGAAAGCTCAATACAAATTTTTTTAATTAAACTTGCATGGTACTATCACCTAAAATAATTTAAAAGCTTACTCAAACAAGTATGGATACGCTTTCATCATTTCCTCAGCCAATTCCCATGTGTCTTTTCCACCCTGTCTATTTTCCCATCTGATTTTCACTAGTTCGATCTCTTTGTTCCTTAGCTTTTGGGTTCTGTGTCCTGTAATCTGTACTGGATATTTTGACATTGACATGTCTGGTTTCAAATCATCTCGTGTATACCTGACTATCATGGAGGGATCTCGAATATATCTTCTGAGCATAGAAACATGGAACACATCATGTGCATCCGTAAAGTCTGCTGGGAGATCTATTTTGTAAGCTGTTTCACCAATTCTTTCTAAAATTTGAAATGGACCAACATATGTTGGGCTTAATTTACCTTTCCTGCTAAATCTTAACACACCTTTTGTAGGAGAAACCTTCAGAAACACATAATCACCAACATTAAACTGCAATGGCCTACGTCTGGTACCTGCATAACTCTTCTGACGACTGTGAGCTGTTCGAAGCTTTTCCTTAATAAATTTGACCATCTTTGAACATTGCTGAATCAATTCTGGTCCCATGACTTACCTTTCACCTACCTCATGCCAATTTAATGGTGTCCTGCACGGTCTTCCATATAGAGCTTCATAAGGTGCCATTCTAATACTTGCATGATAACTGTTATTATAAGCAAACTCTACCATGCCCAAATGATGCTCCCAAGTACCTTCCCATACTTAACAAAAAGCTCTCAACATGTCTTCTATGGTCTGAATTGTTCTTTCTGTTTGTCCATTTGTCTGTGGATGATAAGCTGAGTTGTACCTCAGATCAGTACCAACTACTCTATGTAAACTCCTCCAGAAGCATGAAGTAAATATGGGATCCCTAACTGAGACATTTGCAATTGGAATTCCATGCAATGGTACTATTCTGTCCACATATAATCTGGCTAATCTGTCCACAGTCCATGACATGCTCATTGCCAATAACCTACATACTTTAGTCATTTTGTCCACAAACACCTAAATTCCATTATGACCTATTGTTGTTCTGGGTAAACCAACTACAAAATCCATAGCTATGTCATCCCATTTCCACTGTGGAATAGGCAATGGATGTAATAATCCCCCTGCCTCGATGCTCTGCTTTTACCTGTTGACATACTAGACATCTTGATATAAATTCTGTGATTTCCTTCTTCATATTTGGCCACCAGAAATGCTTCTTCAGATCTTGATACATCTTTGTGCTGCCTGAATGAATAGTGTACCTGGACTTGTAAGCCTCTTCTAATACCATCTGCCTCACCTCGACTTCTGTTGGAACATACAATCGGCGTTTAAGCCTAACCGCACTGTCATCATCAAGTGTAACCTCTTCCATTCTTACAATATCCACCAGATTCTCATCTGTTCTCTGTGCTTCTACTATCTGCAAATACAAAGAAGGCTCCACTGCACTGTTTGCTAACATTGCTCGATGTTGATTATGTGGCACAAATAGTGAATTCTCTACTGCATCTTCATATAATTTCCATTCTCTGATCATCATCTAGCTCAAAACTACTTTTCTACTTAGTGCATCTGCAACAACATTGGCTTTACCCGGGTGATATGCTAAGCTGAAATCATAATCTTTCAGGTACTCCATCCATCTGCGCTGCCTCAAATTCAAATCTTTCTATGAGATGATGTATTTTAAGCTCTTATGATCTATAAAGATTTCAAACCTTTCTCCATATAAGTAATACCTTCACAACTTTAATGCAAAAACCACTGCTGCTAACTCTAGATCATGTGTATGGTAATTCTCTTCATGCCTCTTCAGCTGCCTTGATGCATATGCCACTACCTTCCCATGTTGCATTAATACTGTTCCCAATCCTCTTCTGGATGCATCTGTATACAACATAAATCCTCCGCTACCTGATGGTATTTCTAATATGGGTGTTGTAGTAAGCCTCTTCTTCAATTCTGTAAAACTTCGTCGACAATCTGAAGACCACACAAAGGGCACTCCTTTTCTGGTCAATCTAGTCATAGGTTCTGCAATCTTTGAAAAATCCCGAATGAATCGCCTATAATAATCTGCCAGACCAAGGAAACTTCTGATTTCTTACACTATTTTCGGCTCTTCCCATTTCATCACTACTTCTACCTTAGCTGGATCAACTGCTACACCCTGTCTTGAAATTACATGACCCAAAAACTGAATCTCCTTTAACTAGAATTCACATTTACTGAATTTAGCATACAACTGGTGATCCCGCAAAGTCTGCAATGTGATTTTCAAATGTGCTGCATGCTCCTCCTCTGATGCTGAATATACTAATATATCATCAATGAATACCACAATAAATTGATCCAGATAGGGATGAAATATTATGTTCATCAAATTCATAAATTCTATTGGTGCATTAGTCAGTCCAAATGGCATAACCACAAACTCATAGTGCCCATATCTGGTCCTGAAAGCTGTCTTGTCAATATCTTCTTCCTTAATCCTCAACTGGTGATATCTTGACCTCAAATCAATTTTAGAGAATACCTTGGCTAACTGTAGCTGATCAAATAAATCATCAATTCTGGGAAGTGGACACTTGTTCTTGATAGTGACCTTGTTAATTAATTGCCTATAATCTATACACATTCTAAAGCTGCCATCTTTCTTTCTAACAAATAACACTGGTGCTCCCCATGGTGAGTGACTGGGTCTGATAAAGCCTTTCTCTAACAACTCCTGTAGTTGCTTCTTCAATTCCTTCAACTCTGCTTGTGCCATCCTGTATGGTGCTTTTGAAATCGTTATACTGCCCGGTTGCAATTCTACTGTAAAATCCACCTCCTGTGTGGAGCTAACCCTGATAACTCTTCTGGAAATACATCTGCAAATTCCTTAACCACAGGTACCATTTCTACAGACTTGCCTGATTCAACTAAACTGACTGAAGCAAGATATGCTACACACCCACCATTAATCAACCTCCTAGCCCTAAGTGCAGAAATAATAAACTTAGGAGTGTAAAACGACATACCTTGAAATTCAAACACAGCTCCACTGGGTCGACAAAATCTAACTCTCTTTTTCCTATAGTCCACCATTGCCCCATAGACCTCTAACCAATCCATTCTCAAAATCACATGATACTCTTTCAACTGTAATGCATACAACCTTGCTGGCAACTGATTCCCTTGTACTATGATCGGAACTTTATCTAAATAACATGAGGTGCATAAAACCACCAGAAGGAACCTCCACAACTAACTCACACTGCCTTTCTTCTAAAGGGTGAACCATGCTATCCACAAAATCTTCAAAAATAAATGAATGTGAAGCACCTGGATCAATCATCACTCTAGCAAAAAAATTCAAAGAGAGGTAATATACCTTCAATCAGGATGGATGCCTCTTCCTGTGCTCTGATAATAGCCATAACTTGACCTCGTCCCCTCTAAAAAGGTGGACCTCTACCTCGTTCTGCTGCTGGCTGCTGGAATGGCTGTTGTTGTTGCTGATGCTGTGCCCCTATACCATAACTGTATTCCTGGGGATGCAGACAATTTCTGGCTAACTGTCCTGGCTGCCCACAATTATAACACCTGAAATCTGGAAAAGCTACAGGCTGCCTTGCTGTAACTCCTCGGAGCTGGCCTAAAACCTCGGCTCTGCTGAACACCCTGCTGAAAACCCAGCTGCCTACCACCACCCTATCTTCTGAATATCTTCTTTAATTTATTACCCCACTTGGCAAATCCAGATGATGATGATGCTTATGAGGGTGCCTTACCCTTGCTGATACCTGGGGATTGCTGCGGAAGCTAAAAGCTACCTGATCCTCCTAACTGTCTAGCCTGCACAGTCCTCTCCAGAATAGCTACCCTCTGCGCTTCTTCCTCCACTGTTCTACACATAAGGGGAATCACCTCATCCTGTAGCTCTGGTCGCAATCCTCGAATAAAATACTTACCATCATAGCATTATTGTAACCACATATGGGGCATATCTACTTAACGCCATAAACCTCATCTGATATTCTAATACTGACAGATTCCCCTACTGCAATGTCTGGAACTGCTCCCTCTTGGCCTGCTATATCTGAAGTAGAAAGAATGTATCATTGAATACCCCCAAAAACTCTGGCCAGGTGATGGCATCCTCTGTTCTTCCAGCAAACACTATCTGCATCTTTAATCTCCACCACTCCTATGCAAATCCACGCAACTGATAGGTAGCTAGTATCACCCTATCAGCCTGTGAACATCTCATGGTAACAAAAACTCTCTCTATCTCATGTATCTAGTGTTCTGCCGTATCTGGATTCGGGCCTCCAGAATAAGTAGGTGGCTACAATCGTAAAAACTTCTCCACTAATGTTGTAGGCTCCTCTACACTGGCTAGTCGTGTGGGTATTGCTGGAAATACGGGGACAACTGGTGGTACCTCGAATCCCAGTGGTGGTGGGGGTGGTGCCACTGGTACTACCTCCTCCACGATATGTGGTGCCTCTACTACTGGTTGTACCGACGCCTGCTGATCCAATCTGGTCCGGATCTTTGTAATACTTTCCCATAACCTCTCAATCAACTGATGTGTAGTCTCTTCTGGCTCATCTCCACCACCTCTCCAATCTCTCCTGTCTGCCATTTCTGATCCTGCACATACATCATTCCAACCACATAACATGCAAACAGATCAATACAAAAAAACCAGGGTCAACTACCAACAGTGGACTAAAGTAGAGTCCAGGCTATATAAATTTCCGATTCCTTTATATTCACATGGACCTTGCTCTGATACCAACTGTAGTGGTCCTCGCCGTAGCCTCGCAAGGGATATCATTCACATGTCCGTAGAAATATAAAGGAAATAGCTCAAATATATATAAGATTCCACATCTCACAAATATTTACATGAAATATACATAGCCAGTTCTCAACTAGAGTCATGAACAAAGTACAGCAACCTAGGGCATACCCCAAGGTGAACAGAAAGTAAAGAGTACACTGCTGGTGATGCAGACCCAACTCTGCTATGGTGCGGCTCCGAAGGAAGCCTTCTGCCCTCCCTCACCTGAAAGGGGTAGGGGTGAGCCTTACAAGTCACTGGCTCAAAAGTGAAATGCCCCCAAAAGCCATACCAAACCAAACTCATAAAGTGCAGAAACAGGAAGCTACACTAAGCAAGTTATAGAACTATTTACGCATGATAATAAAGCTATAAATAACATTTATCACAATCTATTAACAGATATTAGCTTTTAATAAATAAACAGTAAACCTCGTCCAAGTGTACAAGTTAGAGTAGAAAGCACCACACTCGGGTCACAAAGACTGGTTTGCGACACCAGCAACCAACCCGGACAAACCACATAGGTCTACCTCTCAGCCTTGCAGCCACGGACAAAAGGTCCAGCAGCTGCTCCACCATAACAAGTCAAGAAACTATGGAGACCAACCAACACCACTCCTGCGGACCACACTACCGCAGGCCCATACCTGGCACCTTTAGGGACTCCAGTCCGAGCTCCCTAAAGTGAGGTACTAGAAAATAGGACTAGCTGGGGCCCAGTACGTCTACTGGTGTCCGTAACCCCCAACCACGAGTGCACTGTGTGACGGAACGCCTCGGCCAAGCCCGTTAAACCGATAACGTACTTGATCCGAGTCCGCCTCCCGCGAATGGGCCGAAGCCTCGCAAGGGATACCAAATCACAGTCCGTGTAAACATAAAGGAACACACCACATTTCATATATATTCACAGTTTTACATAGCCAAATTTCCACAAAAACTGAAAAGAGGTACAAGAGCCTGGGGCATACCCCAAGGTACAACTAAAGAAAGTAAGCAACTACAAAGCTACACTGCTGGAGAACTACACAGCTGGAACTACTCCGCTGGAGGTACTGACCCTGCACCGCTACGGCGCAGCCCGAAACTGGACGTCGGACGAGAAACGTCCTCCTCGCCCTCATTTGGGGTAGGGGTGAGCCTCTCTAGTCACTGGCTCAGTAGGGAACTCCCCCAAAACCGAGCAAACCAACACACAAGTACGAATAGTAAACAACACCAACAATTTATATAACAGCTAAGCATATAAGTAAAGCTGTAAAAGTACTCACCGTCTTCCGACTACAAGAAACAACAGTAATAATTAAACGGCAAACCAGTACATGTGTACAAGCTAAAGTAGAGACAGTCAACACGAGCCACGTGAACTGGTTCGCGACACCAGAAACTGACTCAGACAACTAACACAGGTCTACCTCTCAGTCTCGCAGCCACAGACGAAAGGTCCAGCTGCCGCTCCACGTAAAAAGGTCAAGCAACTGTGGAGACCAACTAAACACCACCACCTGCAGACCACACGGTCACAGGCCCATGCCTGGCACCTCCAGAGACCCTGGCCTGGGCTCGCTAGAGTGAGGCACTGGAAAAGGACTAGCTGGGGTCCAGTACGTGTAAGACCCTCGAATTTCTGTCGCATTATTGCAATTATGTGTGAATATTTGTGCTTGTGTATATATGTACATATTTACGTGTGCATGTGTTTATATTAAACATAAATAATGTATGTATTGCATGATGATAGTATGGATACAATACCGTATACATATTGCATGTATATATGTCCGGTATTGCATGGTTTATCAGGTGTCAGCGTCCAGACTTGGACGCCAACACTCATCCCGGTGTCCAGCGATGTGGACGCCAATTTCTCTGACCTGCATACGTTGCAGAGCCAGAAAATCCGGGAGCAAGGTATGGCCACCATTGGGGGGATGTCCCCCAACGACTCTCAGGTTGTCAAATCGGTATGGTGAGTGGGTGAGGGGCTCTCCTTAGGTATGAACCCAAATTTGGTCCCTCCCACTCCTCATTTCACCTTGCAAGAGGAGAAATAGAGGAAGGAAAACCCTAGAGAAAGTCTGTGAGAAAAACCCCATCTTAGCACCCCCAAATCCGACCCCTTGGAGCTTGGTTTGGAGATCTACTGCGACAAGGAGGAAGCTGGAGCAAGGGAGAAGGCATCCCCATCGTCCCCTTGGCGTGGAGATCACCCAGGAGCCTGGAGGAAGGCGATCTAGAGGGAGGTTCTGCAACTTCTTGGGACTGCCCAAGGAGGTCTTCACCGAGCCATAAATCCCTTGGAGGAATTTTAGAAAGGCAAGTGACCTATCCTTGATGTCCCCTCATAAGTCTAGGTTGGTTTTGTGATTTTTATGGATTTTTCCTCGAGTCCTAGACCCTCCAATTCACCCAAGATTCAGAGCTCGGGTTTGTGTTTCTGCACAGACCTGATTCGACGGCAAGGTCCCTGGACGCCTGTGATGAGCTTGGCATCCATCGACCATGACACTGACCCTGAGTCAGCGGCCAGAGACCGCCGCCTAGTTCTTCTGGACAGAACAGTGAGCTGTTCTGTCCCTCTTATACATTAATTTCGGTATGTTTTACGTGATGAGGATATATGGTATACCTTATACTCTATGTATATTGTGCATTGTGGTGTGTGGATGAATGTGGTGTGATGGTGAATGTGGGATAATTGTATCTTTTAAACTTGTGAGCATGACTTGTAGATAATCTTGCAAATCCTTGTTCATGACTTGAATTAGTATGAATGCCTTGGATTTTAGTCTAATCATGAAGATCAGTGGGTCAGCTTATGTGTTTGCAAATTTTGGTAATTTATCCATGCTTGTGTAATTTGCGAATAAAATTGGTTCGGTAAAATAAAAGCATGCAAGAATGGTTTGTAGGGTTCAATCCATAGATGTATGAATTAGGGTAATTTTGTATCCTCAATTCCTGCACATGTGAATAGCTTATGTTTAAACAGCAAGTGGCTAATTTGCAAAATGTGTTGGACCCATGTTAACTTAAGTTGTTAATAGCAAGCTAATTAGGTGTTTTATTTTCTGTAAATCCTATTTAGCTCAGAAAAATCTGAAAACTTGAGGGTATGACCTTGAACCCGAAAACAGCATGTGGTTAAAATTTCAGGTCATTTGGATCAGTAAATAAAAAGTTATGTGTTTTCTTGCGAAATGTGATAATTCGTGCATATGATCGTAATGTGATTAGATTTTGTTTAAACCCAGCATGATTAGTGTGTTTACTGTGTGTTAAACCTTGAAATTTTGGTAGTACCATGTTAGGAAAAACAGAGGTATTCATGTGAGTGAGAAAGCGAATGTGATGAAAGTGTAAAGTGTAAAACCATGTGTAAAACGGTAAATGTGTAAATGTGTAACTGTGCCAATGTGACACTGCTTCCGTAGAAGGCAGTGGAGCTGTATCAGGGAAAAGTCCCCCTGAGAAAGTTCATTGTGTTAAGTGACCCTAAGGGCATTAGGGGGCAATCCTGGAGGTGGACAAGTACCACTGGTTAGGGTGGAGACTTGTTCTCCCGGTCTGCGCAGTCCAAGAGTCGCCATTGGAATGCCTAGATGGCGTCTATGTGTAATGTGATGTGTATATGTCCTTCTTTGGTGGTTTGGACTATGTGTCACGGCACCTAAAATGTGTAATGTGATATGTGTAATGTGTATGTGTACATGTGTAAATGTGTAAGTGACAATGTGAATGTGTATGTGTAAAGTGTAACCATGTGAAAAGGGGAAACTAATGTAAAGAAAAATGTGAAATTCTAGATGTGTAAATGTGTTATTGAAACCCATGTGAGACTAAATCTGAAACCATGTGAATTCAGAAAATGCATGTTATTATTCTTATGTTTATGTGTGTAAAAATGTTTAGAGTCCATGTTAGGGACAACTAATGAATATGTGTGCAAATAGCATGATAGATTGTTCATATGATATGTTTTAAGCAACGTTGTGGCTCTCATGTGTAGATTTATAGCCATTGAATCATGTGAAATTAGCAACCTAAAGCATGTGAAAAGGTTATGTATATACTTAAGAACATGTGGAATCCATGCTAGTTGTGTTTCTCGTCCACGTATGTAGAAGTTCATGTTGATAGCTCTCATGTTTTGATTCTTTAAAGATTAAAGTTTCATGAGTAAATTGAATAGAGACCATGTGATAAGTGAATTTTATTTTAAAAATCTGAAAGCATGAGTTATGTATAAAATTGTAGAACTTTCATGATAGGTTGAAAACTTGAGTTGACCAGCATGCTATGTGTTGCTAATTGTAATGTGCATGTAGAAACCATTAGGACTTATAAGTGTACATCATGAGTAGTGTTGCTTGCTGAGTCCTTGGACTCACTCCTTGCTTCGGCGTACAGGTATAGTTGGTGACACGACACCGCTTGAGGAGACGGTGGAGACGGACTCGAGTGCGGAGACTAGCTAGTTGTTGGAGTTCTTTGAGAATTGTGTATTTCATAGTATGTAACTTTGAACATCGTACTAGAAGTATCATGAGAATGATGTATAAGTGTGGACATTTGTATTTAATTTCAGCAATTTAAATTATGTGAACTCTTAGTTCCTTCTGTTAATTGCAAACTGCATGTATGTTAATGTGGATGATGAATGAATGAAGACATTGGTCTTTTACTTCCGCTACTCTGTTGTATATTTGCGTGTATCTCAGCTGTATGTATCGTTTGGATAAATGTCCTACTGTGGCAGCACTTGTGATACCGACGTGAGATGGTATAACCGTACCGATATAATGAGGGCCGTCACAGTACGTCTACTATTGTCCGTACCCCCAACTACGAGCGCCCTACAAGTGACTAAAAACAAACACAAGTGTCACTGTCCCATTGTCGTCTTTCCCTCAGCCGGACGTGCAACTCAACACAGGAGTGAGGGTGTCCAGGTCAGACGACACAGACCTCGACGACACAACACAAGTACCGGGACAAAAGCCCCGAGCTAACAGCCTGGCTCACAAAGAACTTGGGGCACCCAACTGGAGAGGTAACCACGGTAGGCGTCGTAATACTCGCCAAGTACACAGAACCACGTGCACGTCACACACAAACCACGTGAAACCTCACGTAAACACAAGTAACCTTGGTCCACTACACGTGAACCCAACTGACTTGCGTAAACAACGCACAGTCACTGAAGTAAGCAACTAACTGCATACCTTGTATGCTAAACACAAGAACCAAGTGCACTCAGTGCACCTCATGTGTCAACACACATGCATTATCGGTAAATATCATAATTCAGTCATTTCTGTTCATAACCAGTAGGCGGCAACATTGACTGCCGCTTACACCAAGTCAACGGCAAGGGACCTGGCCGTTAACATCTTGGCTGAGGAGCTTGGCGACAAATGATGTTGACGCCAAGTTCTCCGGCCATAAACCCTGCAGAAACCCTAATCCGGCTCTGCGGGTTTTCTAACTGTTCTAACTACAAAAAAACATACAAATGCAATCCCTTTAGCATGCCAGAACCCAATACCACCCATTACAACATGCTTCATACATTAAACTACTCAAACCACCCATTATCCCCGTATGGTGCAACTCTATCCAACATGCATTATCACGCTGGTTCAAGTGGTTATGATGTGTTTTAATGTTTCTACGGAGCTAAATGGGTTCGTCCCCTACCTCAGAACACGCTAGAACTTTCCGCAATCTCCCGGTTCACGCCGAGCCCTCCGCGAGCTCCCACGGGAATTGCACCACGCCGCGATGCTTCCTCGCGCAATTCGGCAACGCCACGCGTTCTACGATCGTCCAACCACTCCTCGGAACCTGATAGAAGCTTCAGAGACACCGGGGCGCGAAGCTGGGGCAAGAGGGGAAGAGAGTGAGCTGAGAGAGCTGCCCTCGGGTGAGCCTATAACCTGCAGAATTCTCAGGTTGGCTTCAACCCCTATGCCGCCAATAGCAACCGCCACCCTTGGCGTCCACATCTACTGCCGCCAAGTTCAAGAAGTCAACGTCCACTAAGCTGGACGCCAACAAGTCAACGGCCACCCCTGGCCGCCAACTCCAACTGAACAGCAGCAGGTCCTGTTTCATTTCAGGACCAACCCTGCTCTTCACCTGCTCAAACCACACATTCACATTACACATTCCATACAACTAGCTCACATTGGCCTCACAACGGCCTACACAACCAACACACACATGATCTGCATGGATCCGAGAGGCACGCGACGTTACATTACTATCATCTAAAAAGAAAATTTTGACCTTGAAATTCATAACACAATTCAAAGTTAAACCACTCACATATACATACTTTTGCAAGTACTATCATCTAAAAAGAAAATACACAAGCTTACTCAAACAGATAGGGATACCCTTTAGCCATTTCCGCGGCTAACTCCCAGGTATCCTCACCACCTAATCTATTTTCCCATCTCACTTTAACTAGCTCAATTTCTTTATTCCTCAGCTTCTTCATCTTTCGATCTGTGATCTGCACAGGATACTCTGGCATAGTCATGCCCGGCCTCAGGTCACCACCTTGATATTTAATTATTTGAGCTGGATCTTCAATACACTTTCTCAACATGGAGACATGGAAAATATCATGCACATCTGCAAAATCTTCTGGCAAATCCAGCCTATAAGCTGCTTCTCCAATTCTTTCAATCACCTGGAAAGGTCCCACATACCTTGGGCTCAACTTCCCAGACTTGCCAAATCTCATAATACCTTTACTCGGAGAAACTCTCAGAAAAATAAAATCTCCCACCTCAAACTGAAGTGGTCTCCTCCGCACATCTGCATAACTTTTTTGCCTACTTTGAGCTGCCTGCAATTTTTCTTTAATAAGCTTTACCACTTCCGTGGTTTGCTGAATCAATTCAGGACCTACCAATTGTCTTTCTCCCACTTCATGCCAGTTCAATGGGGTTCTACATGGCCTTCCATATAAAGCTTCATACGGTGCCATTCCAAGACTGGTATGATAACTATTATTGTAGGCAAACTCAACCATTCCCAAATGATGCTCCCAGCTACCTCCCCAAACTAAACAACAAGCCCGTAACATATCTTCAATTGTCTGAATAGTCCTCTCTGTCTGACCATCTGTCTGGGGATGATAAGCGGAGCTATACCTCAATTTAGAACCAATCACTTTCTGCAGACTCCTCCTCCTCCAAAAACCAAGGTAAATCTTGGATCTCTATCTGATACAATAGTCTTCGGAATACCATGCAGTGGAACAATTCTTTCAACATAATATTTGCCAACCTGTCCACTGTCCAAGACATACTTACTGCCACTAATCTGCATTTAGTCAATCTGTCAAAAACACCCATATTCCATTATGTCCGGAACTCGACCTTGGTAAACCTGCCACAAAGTCCATTGCAATATCATCCCATTTCCACTGTGGAATAGGCAACGGTTGCAATAGACCTCCAGGCTTCTGATGCTCTGCTTTAATCTGCTGACAGATAGCACACCTTGCTACAAATTCTGCTATTTCTTTCTTTATATGAGGCCACCAAAAATACCTTCTTAAATCATGGTACATTTTAGTACTACCCGGATGAATAGTGTACCTAGATTTATGAGCCTCTTCCAAAACTCGCTGCTTCACCTCTCTTTCTGCAGGAACAAACAACCTGCCTCGAAGCCTGACCACACAATTATCATCAATAGAAACTCCTTCCATTTTTACAATTTCAGCTAAACCTGCATCTGCTCTCTGAGCTTCAATGATCTGCCAATATAAAGACGGCTCTACTGCACTAGCAGCTAGAATTGCCCGACGCTGACTGCTGGGCACATACAAAGAATTCTCTGCTACTTCTTCATATAATTTCCATTCTTTAATCATCATTAAATTCATATATGCCTTTCTGCTCAAGGCATCCGCTACAACATTGGCCTTACCCGGGTGGTAAGTCAAACTGAAATCATAATCCTTCAAATATTCAACCCATCTGCGCTGGCGAAGATTCAAATCTTTCTGCGAGAAGATATACTTCAAGCTTTTATGATCTGTAAAAATCTCAAATCTCTCGCCATACAGATAATGCCTCCACATTTTTAAAGCAAACACAACTGCTGCCAATTCTAAATCATGAGTGGGGTAATTTTCTTCTGCTGGCTTCAATTGCCTGGATGCATAAGCTATCACTTTACCATGCTGCATAAGCACTGCACCAAGTCCTCTGCTTGAAGCATCAGTATACAACACAAAACCACCACTCCCTGCCGGTAATGTCAAAATAGGTGCTGATGTAAGTCTTTTCTTCAATTCCATGAAACTTCTTTGACATTCACCGGACCACACAAAAGGCACTCCTTTTCTGGTCAATCTAGTCATAGGTGCTGCAATCTTAGAAAAATCTTGAATAAAGCGCCTATAATAACCTGCCAACCCCAGAAAACTTCTAATCTCGGTTATTGACTTAGGCACTCCCCACCTAGACACAGCTTCCACTTTACTCGGGTCCACTGCTACTCCTTTGGCTGAGATAACATGACCCAAAAACTGAATTTCCCTCAACCAGAATTCACACTTACTGAATTTAGCAAACAGCTAGTTATCTCTTAACAACTGTAAGGTAAACCTCAAATGAGCTGCATGCTCCTCTTCAGATGCTGAATAAATTAGAATATCATCAATAAAGACCACAATGAATTGATCTAAATATGGATGAAAATTCTATTCATCAGATCCATAAAACCTGCAGGAGCATTAGTCAACCCAAAAGGCATTACCACAAACTCATAGTGACCATATCTGGTTCTGAACGCTGTCTTATCTATATCTTCCTCTTTAATTCTCAACTGATGGTACCCGGACCTCAAATCAATATTAGAAAACACCTTTGCTGATTGCAACTGATCAAATAAATCATCTATCCTCGGCAACGGGTACTTATTCTTGATGGTCACATCATTCAATTTCCTATAATCAATGCCTATCCGAAAACTTCCATCTTTCTTTTTCACAAATAAAACCGGCGCTCCCCACAGGGAATGACTCGGTATAATAAAACCTTTTTGCAACAATTCCTCTAACTGCTTTTTCAATTCTTTAAGTTCTGCTGGTGCCATCCGATATGGGCTTTAGAAATCGGCATGGTACTTGGCAGTAACTCAATAGAAAAGTCCACCTCTCTATGTGGAGCTAAACCAGGAAAATCTTCCGAAAAACATCAGCAAATTCCCTAACCACGGGAACTGCTTCTACTGGCTGACTGGCTCTACCAAACTTACCGAGGCTAAATAAGCCACACACCCATCATTTATCAACTTTCTAGCTTTAATTGCAGAAATTAGAAACTTGGAGGTATAAAAAGGCATACCTTGATATTAAACACTGCACCATTAGGATGACAAAATCTGATCATTTTCTTTTGCAATCTAACATTGCTCCATACATTTCAAGCCAATCCATACCCAGAATGATATCATAATCTGACAACTGCAGGGCATACAACCGACCCGACATCTGGTTCCCTTCAATCATAACAGAGCTTCATCTATATAGCTCGAAGTGAGTAAGAACTCACCTGAAGGAACCTCCACCACTAACTCACAAGACTTCTCCTCTAAAGGATGAGCTATACAATCCAGAAATTCTTCGGAAATAAAAGAATGAGAGGCACCCGAATCAAATAAGACTCTTGCTGAATATTCATAAAGAGGTAAAGTACCTTCTATCATATTTGACGCCTCTGCCTGGGCTCGGGTGATAGCCATAACCCGGCCTCTCCCTCGCTGCTGTGGTGCTCCTCTGCCATGACCTGCCTGTGGCTGCTGGAACTGCTGAGGCTGCTGCTGCTGCACACCTCTGCCATACCCATATTATCTTGCATAGGGACAATTGCGGATCAAATGTCCCGGCTGATTACAATTATAACATCTATACCCTGGAGGAACAATAGGCTGCCTGGCAGTGCTCTGCTGCGACTCCTCCACCTCAGGCCTACCACGGCCTTGCTGGAATGAGGACGACTCCCCATCCTCTTCCTTTTCCTTTAAGTGCTTGCTTTAATTTCTGGCCCCATTTACCGAAGCCTGATGTAGAAGGTCCTGCTGGTGCTTTACCCTTGCTTGCACCTACTGTCTGCTGCGGTAGCCGAAAACTACCTGAACCTAATTCACCCGCCTGGCGAGTACGGATAGACCTCTCCAAAGTAGCTGCCCTCTGCGCTGCCTCTTCCACTGTCTTGCACATAAGAGGTACTATCGCATCCTGCAATTCCACTCTCAATCCTCTGATAAAGTACTCAACCATCATGTTATTATCTGAAACCACATATGGCGCATAACGGCTAAGTGCCATAAATCTCATCTGGTACTCTAAGACTGAAGAGTTACCTTGCTGGAGAGTTCGGAATGGCTCTCTTTTTACTTGCTGCACTTGGATCGGAAAGAATGTATCATTGAACACATCAAGAAACTCCGGCCAAGTGATAGCTTCTTTCGTCCTGCCTGCAAAAGTGGTTTGCATCTTCAATCGCCACCATTCCAAGGCAAAACCTCTCAACTGGTAAGCAGCTAACACCACTCTATCCGCTGCCGGACACCTCATAGTCGCAAAGACCCTCTCAATTTCATGAACCCAGTGCTCGGCTGTATCTGGATTCGGCCCTCCTGAATAAGTAGGTGGCTGCAATCTTAGAAATTTCTCCACCTGCATCACTGGTTCTTCTGCTATCAACACTGGTGGTGGTGGTGGCACAGGTGCTACAAAAGGTACCTCCACTCTCGGCGGAACTGGAGCAACAGGTATTGCCTCTCCATCCCCAGGTGGCACTGCAACCGGTGGTACTGGCGCCTGCTGATCCATTCTCGCCCGAATATCCGTGAGGCTCCCAAATTCTTTCTATCATTCGCTGGGTGCTTTCCTCCGGATCATCTCCTCCACCACCCCAATCTCTCCTATCAGCCATTTCAGAAATTTCTACATACACAAAACACCAGGCAAAAATCAAAACCACCAATTATAAAAAACCAGGGTCCCTACCAGCAGTGTATAATGACCGAAATAAGGCCATGTATCTTTCTAATTCCCTTATATTAACACGGACCTTGCTCTGATACCAACTGTGACGGAACGCCTCGGCCAAGCCCGTTAAACCGATAACGTACTTGATCCGAGTCCGCCTCCCGCGAACGGGCCGAAGCCTCGCAAGGGATACCAAATCACAGTCCGTGTAAACATAAAGGAACACACCACATTTCATATATATTTCACAGTTTTACATAGCCAAATTTCCACAAAAACTGAAAAGAGGTACAAGAGCCTGGGGCATACCCCAAGGTACAACTAAAGAAAGTAAGCAACTACAAAGCTACACTGCTGGAGAACTACACAGATGGAACTACTCCGTTGGAGGTACTGACCCTGCACCGCTACGGCGCGGCCCGGAACTGGACGTCGGACGAGAAACGTCCTCCTCGCCCTAACCTGTGGGGGTAGGGGTGAGCCTCTCTAGTCACTGGCTCAGTAGGGAACTCCCCAAAACGAGCAAACCAACACACAAGTACGAATAGTAAACAGCACCAACAATTTATATAACGCTAAGCAGATAAGTAAAGCTGTAAAAGTACTCACCGTCTGCCGACTACGAGAAACAACAGTAATAATTAAACGGCAAACCAGTACAGGTGTACAAGCTAAAGTAGAGACAGCCAACACGAGCCACGTGAACTGGTTCGCGACACTAGAAACTGACTCGGACAACTAACACATGTCTACCTCTCAGTCTCGCAGCCACGGACGAAAGGTCCAGCTGCCGCTCCACGTAAAAAGGTCAAGCAACTGTGGAGACCAACTAAACACCACCACCTGCAGACCACACGGTCACAGGCCCATGGTTGGCACCTCCAGAGACCCTGGCCTGGGCTCGCTAGAGTGAGGCACTGGAAAAGGACTAGCTGGGGTCCAGTACGTCTACTGGTGTCCGTACCCCCAACTACGAGCGCGCTACAAGTGACTAAAAACAAACACAAGTGTCACCGTCCCACTGTCGTCTTTCCCTTAGCCGGACGTGCAACTCAACACAGGAGTGAGGGTGTCCAGGTTAGACGACACAGACCTCGACGACACAAGACAAGTACCGGGACAAAGCCCCGAGCTAACAGCCTGGCTCACAAAGAACCTGGGGCACCCAACTGGAGAGGTAACTACGGTAGGCGTCGTACTACTCGCCACGTACACAGAACCACGTGCACGTCACACACAAACCACGTGAAACCTCACGTAAACCACAAGTAACCTTGGTCCACTACACATGAACCCAACTGACTTGCGTAAACAACGCGCAGTCACTGAAGTAAGCAACTAACTGCATACCTTGTATGCTAAACACAAGAACCAAGCGCACTCAATGCACCTCATGTGTCAACACACATGCATTATCGGTAAATATCATAATTCAGTCATTTCTGTTCATAACCAGTAGGCGGCAACATCGACTGCCGCTTACACCAAGTCAACGGCAAGGGACCTAGCCGTTAACATCTTGGCTGAGGAGCTTGGCGACAAACGATGTTGACGCCAAGTTCTCCGGCCATAAACCCTGCAGAAACCCTAATCCGGCTCTGCGGGTTTTCTAACTGTTCTAACTACAAAAAAACATACAAATGCAATCCCTTTAGCATGCCAGAACCCAATACAACCCATTACAACATGCTTCATACATTAAACTACTCAAACCACCCATTATCCCCGTATGGTGCAACTCTATCCAACATGCATTATCACGCTGGTTCAAATGGTTATGATGTGTTTTAATGTTTCTACGGAGCTAAACGGGTTCGTCCCCTACCTCAGAACACGCTAGAACTTTCCGCAATCTCCCGGTTCACGCCGAGCCCTCCGCGAGCTCCCACGGGAATTGCACCACGCCGCGACATTTCCTCGCGCAATTCGGCAACGCCACGCGTTCTACGATCGTACAACCACTCCTCGGAACCTGATAGAAGCTTCAGAGACACCGGGGCGCGAAGCTGGAGCAAGAGGGGAAGAGAGTGAGCTGAGAGAGCTGACCTCGGGTGAGCCTATAACCTGCAGAATTCTCAGGTTGGCGTCAACCCCTATGCCGCCAATAGCAACCGCCACCCTTAGTGTCCACATCTACTGCCGCCAAGTTCAAGAAGTCAACGTCCACTAAGCTGGACGCCAACAAGTCAACGGCCACCCCTGGCCGCCAACTCCAACTGAACAACAGCAGGTCCTGTTTCATTTCACGACCAACCCTGCTCTTCACCTGCTCAAACCACACATTCCATACAACTAGCTCACATTGGCCTCACAACGGCCTACACAACCAACACACACATGATCCGCATGGATCCGAGAGGCACGCGACGTTACACACTGCAAGTGACAAACACACCTCTCACAAGTTGTTGTCCCTCTGCCGTCTTTCCCTCAGCTGGACGTGTTGAACCACTGTTATATTTTACCCTTATATTTTGGTGATAACAAAACTCATGATGAATTAAATATCATAAATATATTTAATATCATGTTGTCATAATAAGTATAATATTATGGCACTATCGCTTCATGATTTGCACTGGAAAGCCAAATCGATTGTTGTTCAATGCATATCGATTACTGACTAAGTGCCACATTGATTACTATACAAATACATCGACTATGGCTCATTTCACTTAAACATCGATTCTGTTGAACATCGATTTCACTCATATATCAATTTTAGTTCAACATCTATTTCACTTAAACATCGACTTTGTTGAACATCGATTTCATTAGAACATCGATTTCAGTTCAACATTGATTTCACTTAAACATCGACTCTGTTGAACATCAATTTCATTAGAACATCGATTTCATTGGAACAACGATTTCAGTTGAACACTGACCTCGCTTAAACATCGACTTCCTTCAACATCGATTACATTCACATCGATTTTTTTGAACATCGATTTCATTCAACAATGATTTAAGTAGAACATCGACTTCATGTAAACATCGATTTCATTCAACATCGATTTCTATTTAAACATCGATTACATACATGCATTACATTGAAACAACGATTACATTGGAACATAGATTGTCTTTCACATCGACTCTATTATACTTAAACATTGATTTTCTCTATATTTCAAATGTTTCAAATTGTCTTTGGCGCCCAATGAAAGTTCAAATGTACTTCATATGATGAACTTATTATTTCTCTGACTAAAGATCTTTTTGCTTGTCTGATAGGATTTCTTTCCTCCTGCAACAAAAGAAAAGCACCTACATTCCACTTCTAGCTATCTGCAGGATATACTAACAGAAAGAAAAAAGAGGTATGGGCCATCTGACAATGGACTTCACGAGTCTAACTGTCACGTCACGACATTTAATATGTCCATAAATGTCGAAACGTGAACGAACGAGAAATCAAGAGTAAAATTGAACTAATTGAACAGTAAATTTGCTCAGAGGCTTCACTAAATAAAAATTATTATTCATCGTTCAATAGGTGTTATATGGTTCTTGATTTACATTGCAAAAATAAAATGCCACCATGGTTGGTCTCTCCACACACAAGTCCCGAAGTCCCGCCTTGTAAAATTGTAGATTACCTGAAAAAGTGGAATTTGATGAGCTAACTAGCCCAGTAGAATTCAATTCCTTGAAATAGAAAGGATTCAAACGTATAATCTCAAGATAAGATCATATGTATAGCTAGCACTGAGTGTTCAAACAATGATCAAATGAATCAATTTGATAACAGGTATTGAACAAGAATAGTTTAGGAACAAGATCAATAACTCAGGATGATACTTGAATTCAGAATCAGACACATTCTCACACACACAAGCATGATGTGATGACTAATCAAACAGAATTGATGTATGCCAACATCTAGAAATTCTTATCACCCCCGCACGGCCACTGATGAATTCGGTGCTCCCCCCAAGACTGAACCAGCCCTTTATTTGCCAGGCATATTTCTCAAACGAGTCCAAAGACTCACAACTTGTCATCATCACACACTCATCCTTATAATGAATCAAGGACACACAAGGCTTCACTCATGGTTCACACACAAGAATTAAGGAACTCTGTTCCTTCATTGATTTTAGAAATTGATGCTCTCACAAGGTCAATTATGTTCGGAACTTTGAAGTGATGATTCATGGTAAAAAGAAAAGAAACTTGACTGGTTTAGTAGGTGTTTAAGGGGTAGAAACATCCATGAATGAGTGAGTATTTAGTTAGAACAATTGGGTGTAGTTCTGATCAAGAAATGAGTCAAGATAGGTGATGATTTCCAAGTCTGGTTGTGCCTGTCGACAGCCAGGGTGTTGCTGTCGACAGGTAGGGCTTTCCCAGAAGCTGAAATCTTAGCCTGGTAGTGGCTGTCGATAGCCAAGGGGCTGTATGTCGACAGCCCCTGTTAGATTTGGTTTTCTGGGTTCTGGCAAGGTGGCCCTGTCGACAGCTAGAAGCAGGGCTATTGACAGGTGCTATGTAGACTTTCAAAATTTGATTAAAACCTACTAGAAATTGTGCTACCAAGCTCCTCTATAACTCCTAACATGAATAAGACTTTACACAAGTATGATCTCAACTTCAAGAATTAAATCAAAGTTACAAGGAAGTGAAAGAAAGAACATGGAACATGGCACTCAAGAATGACCAAAAGGAAGACAACTCAAAAGAGAAATTACTGGAAGAGCAATTCCCTTAAAACTCTCTTTTCTTTTTCCATAGATTATTTATCAAGGTGCACTCACTTGAGACTTTCATGGTCTCTCAATAAATCAGCTCGAAGAAAGTAGAAAGAACCGTCATAGCCCAATCTACACTATATAATAAGAACAATCATGGTTTCAGATTTAAACGAGTTGGGATGGTAAAGGAGTGATGTACTACCTCCCATGACTAAACCATAATTTAAACATGATGAAAGGTTCAATTCTTATCACCAAACTACTTTCCGAATTTGGAAAATAGCATACACATGGTAAAAGATTACCTCAAACTATTGATTCAAGTTGAGAAGTAAGAAGAAGAAGGGATAGGAAGTAAATCCTACAGACACACAACTAAAACATGATTATAAAGGATGGACACACTGTTTCAAAAGAGAATTCACAAGTTTAAATCAAGTAAATAGGTGATCATGACCTCTTTAACAAAGGTGGGAGTCAAGGATTTAGAAAAGAGTGAGAAAGGAAAAAAATCCTACACAACACATGATGCACACCAGCTTCTAGAGGTACTTGCAGAAATCAAACAAGAACTTGAGAGCTTGTACATCTAACAGTAAGTTCTATAGCCTATTCAAGGGTAAGAGTAAGAGAGGAAGGAAGAGAGGATTGAATCCTACAGCTGGTTAGCTTAAAACTTAACACATAGTGATATTGGAGGAACACTCTTATAACAACAATTAGGTATTCAATAAGAAATTATACAGGATAAACATACCCTTCTAAGAGTGTTTATAGAGTCAAGTAACAGTTTGAGGAGGGAACCACCTACATAGGAGGTTTCCTAACAAGTCAATTGAGCAAGATTGAAAGAGAATGGAAAAGAATTCTACCTTGCTTGAAGGATGAAGCCTTGCCCTTTAATGGGAGTACAACCAGTAGGAAGAAGAAGAGACTAAGGTTGCCACTGGCCGTCCACCAGCAACAACAATTTGCCACTCTCCCAGAAGAAGCAGTAGTCCACTAACCTCCACAATAGCTCCAGCAACAATTGTTCCCACATGGCAGAGGCAGCACTCACGATAAGAAAACTAGCAAGAGCAGCAGCCGCAGCAGCCTCCAAGATGGCTCCTCAACCATTACTTAGCAACAGCTCCAGCAAGAGCTCGAGCAAGAACAAGGTGCAAGAGAGCAAACAATAGCTCCAGTTCACCCCAACTGTGGTGCTTGTGCGCACAACAATAGCTTCCTCACAACACACCTTGCAGCATCTCAGCAGAAGAAAAGTTCAGAAAGATAGGTACGAAAGCCTTTGGGGTATTTTTATAGCCTCCAACGCACATCATGCACAACGGCACGTCGCCCTTGAGGTGTCACAGTAAAACCATTTGGGTTTTGCTGGGGACACATTTTACATGCATGCAACCTGAGTTTAACACCTATGGTAACTAGGTGTTACCTTCATCCTTGGTGCGGTGACCTTCTCAAAGCCCCACACATAGGCAACCCAGAAATCCCATAAAATTCCCACCGTAATTGGCCCTTAATTCGGCTGGCCTTATGATTCACATTTTTATGTATTCAAATGGGGTCCGTTTGTGTTAAAAATTCAACCATAGACTAATGTGATGGTTTTACAAATTATGGTGATTTTAGTTTGATTTTTAGAATTTATTTCACACAAGGTGAAAAATTACCCAGAAAATAGTTACGTCGGCTTATCCTCGAAGTCTGTACGCCAAAAAATTTGGATATTTATATTTCTGAGATCTCCACATTTTTCTAAAAATTATGGTGTTCTCGGATTTTTATTTCATTGTCGTTTTCTGGTGTCGCCTTGTGGAAGCGCGCACCTCTGTGTACGACACTGGGGTAACGTATGTTACCATTAATTAAACCCAAATTCTACTTATTTCAATTTAATGACAATAATAATGTATAATACCCACATTATTCATATTTTCCTAACACTTTAAAATTTTTGGGGCGTTACACTAACTATCTATCTTGCATTTATTGCATGCAGGTCCACCACTACACAGAGTCAACATCTTGGACCTACTGCTGGCATCCTTGGAAGTGCACAGCAACTAAACATCTTCCTCAAATCCAAGTAGCCAGTAGGCACAACAAGTAAACCGTTAGACTCAAAGGAAAGAAGAAGAAGAAGAAGAAGAAGAGCAACGGTTCAGAAAGCTCCAACGGCTATCTCTCAACGAATCTGTTCAAAGCTGCTCATATAAAAAGATGAAGCAAGGCTGAAGAACGAGAAGAGAGCTTTCCTGAAGATCATTCTTAGAGTGTACATCCTATGAGAAGCCTCAACGTCATATACACTCAAAAGAAAGAGAGAAAGAGCTCGGACGAAGAAGAAGAGTGCAAGCAATCATCTGAAGACTTCAAGCTTCAAGCTCATTTCCTCTCTTCACTCTCTCTGTGCTACAACTGTAATTTTGGGGAGAGTCTTTCAGCTGAGAGCTTTTTGAGTTAGTGTGCATATTGTCCAACTCTTAGTCAGTTCTTTCTTTTCTAAGAAAGATTTCTGTCCAGCAATAGGACTGAATACAGTGAGCCTCTTCTTGTGTGAAGAGAAGACCAGTGAGGTTGCTTGCAGTTTATGTCCAACTAAGGGACTGTTCTTAGCACTTTCTTAAGAGAAGAACCTAGCTAGGGTTAGTGTCAGCAGAACCAAGTTGGGGTTTGTTCCAAAAGAACCGCACTGGGGTTTGTTTCAGGAGGTTGGCTTCTTGACCAGTAATAGAAGTGAGTTTCCTTCCTACTTGAAAAGGAAGAGGACCAGTAGGGAGCGGGGGGTTTGTATATCCTTGGGGGGATTGTACTCGGGTTAGTGAATGAAATGACCCGACCTCCCGGACCCCCACCAGAGACCCCGAAGGTCGCATTGCCACCCATGAATCCGAAGATCCGGAAGGGTTAGAAGAAATAGTCTAGTGAGATATGTACTGAATTTAAATAACTATAACAATATGTACAATATACAAAGGTCTATACAACGTGTCCCAGGCAAAAGCACATGTACAAGAAGAAAGGTGCAGTCCTTAAGGGGCATACCCCGAAGACTTGCAAAGCACAACTCTCAGCTCACTCGGCTACAAGAGCTCACAACACTCAGCTCTCACTACTGCTGACAACACACGGCGCCACAATCGCCTCCGCAACCTATCCGACATCGAGCTCCCACGACGATGAGCCCCTAGTTGAAGGAAGTAGGGGGGGTGAGCCTCGCGAACAAGGCCCAGTAGGGATTACTAGTCCCTCACTGGCCAGAGCAGCAGGAACGCCGAAAATAAGAAACTACCCTAGAAAGCTATAAAGCAAGGAACACCTATAGCAGGGTACTACTAAGTAGCGGAAGAGAACAGTGCAATGCCATGACCACCAACCGAAGTTGGGCCACACACACGACTCCCGCAGAAACCAACAGAGTCGGGCACACAGCGGAAGCAACCCTCGGCACACTTGCCGAGACCACGCAACAACTAGGTAAGAACGACGTCTCACTGCAAGCACGGCCACCTCAGACCTCCACAAGGTCGAGGGCCCACAAGCAGAACCACCTCGGACCCCAGACACACCACAAGGTCGGGAAGCTACATACGCCGGTGCCGTCAAGGACTGGCACCCAAGAACGGGACTACGGAATCGAGAGGACACTGAGCAGAAACCACCAGAAGCACGGGTCTGCACAAGGCCAGACCAAAGACGGCCACGGAAACTAGGCACAGCCATGCTATAACCGTCGTGCAAACTAGGGCAACAGATAACACTTGGAAACGTCGTGAGGAAACGCCGTCACAACAACAGCAACTAAGCCACCGCCGCTAGTAGCCAAGAGGGGGACCCGTAGTCCACACGCTCTGCTCGCTAGCCTAGCTCCTGCCTCCGCCCCCGCGGAAGGGTGAGACAGAGCTGCCACAGAAACACACAACACACGCAACACCGCATCCTGGCCAAGCTGCGGCCTCATGCCTGACCTCCCTACGCGGCTCCAGAACCAACGTAGAGCAAGGAAGTGAGAAAAAGGACTGGTTAGCTTGCACCGGGTAGAACTCCGACCATCCTCGGTGTCCCAGGCCTAGCCAAGAGAGCTCTACAAATGACTCAGCGCCGCTATCCAAACCACCATTTTCCCCTCAACTCCAGAGTCTGCCACACTAGGCTATCGACTCGAGCACGCTCGTCGCCCCGATACCTCCCTCGGAGGTGCCCGAGGATGGGGGTCCCAGGTAACGGTAATAACCTCTTAGATCGGGGACAAGCCCTCAGCTGCCGAGCATCGGGGGAACAGGCAGAGCAGCACAACAAAACCACACCGAACTGCTGGCTTGTAACACACGACATGCCCAACAAGCGAGAGGCACGCACGGACCCTCAAGAGGGCCGTCGGCCAACCAAACATGTACGGAAAAACCAGAGCCTCGGAACACCACCCGCCAGCACGGGAACCCGTCGCTCTGCTAATAATCGATTGACCTCCAATCAATCGATTATTAGACAGACACGACCCTTCTAGAACCACTGCTAGGACATGGCCACGAAGGTGTCACCTTCGGTCTCTGAACATAGGGAGGTAACCTACCGCGTTCCCTACCAGAAGGTCCTAAGGGCAAAGCTTGCCCTGGGGCACACGCCGACACACAACCGAGCCCACGGAAGCACCCGAGGCAACACAGGTACTGTCACGACCCCCAAGGCCGTTGCGACACCATCGCGATGGGGAAGGGCGCCGCGACAGCCTTGTCGCGACTGGGCGAAGCGCCGCGATAGCAAACCCTGTCGCGACCAAGAAACGCATCGTGATAGAGACCCTTATCGCGGATGCTAGACGCATCATGAAAAGGTCATGCCCGATTGGGCCGACGCCTCTTCTAATGTCGCGACTCTTCGAGCCGTCGCAACACCAGAAGAGAGGCAGACCAACGGGATGCTCAATCCCGGGCCGCCCACAAACCATACAAACATGCCACAAGGGGGAAGGGGAGCATGGGGAAAGCCGTAAAGCTATCTATGAACCACGAGGGGCTCCCAATCCACCCGGATCAGGAAGGGCACATGAAATCCCTACCTTAATGAAGAACCGAACCCCAATAGGGCCCTTCACGTTGGTTGGCCACCTCCTCCTCGCTCCACGCAAGGTCCACGACACCACGGCACCACGCACGGCCCTCCTCCTCGCCTGAAAACACACAAGGGGAGAGGGGGAGGCGGAGCACCGTCAGAGGGAGAGGGAGAAGAGAAGAAGAAGAGAGAGAGGGGGAAGGGGCGCCGACCAAGGCTTTTAGCCTTCAGCGCCGGAGACGCGATGGACCGCCCCATCGTGTTAAGAACCTTAACGCGATGGGTCAACGAACCGCGACAAGAACACGTCCCCCACGGACACCGCGACAACGCGACATGCCGTACTAACACACCTGCCACCCTGACAGGTGTCAGACGACCGCACAGCGGAACACGTCAATATTGTCGCGACCCGTTGACCGGTCGCGACAAGAACGCGACAGGCAAACTGGGCACGACAAGAACGCGATGCACACCTGCGTCGCAATAGGGATGACTGTCACGTCGGACACCCACGACGTGACACTAACACATTGCCCAGCCTGGACGCATTAGTGGCCAGTCATCCAGGACACCGGACAGAAAGCCGAGAAGCCGAGTCTTACATTCTACCCCCTTAAAACAATTTCATCCTCGAAATTGGGGCAAGCCCAAAAGATCTCGAGGCACGAAACACAACACAAGGAGCAAACGCAAGACCAATGCGAATAAGCCACTAAATCTCAACATGACTTCCTCATGGCAACAATCGCACAACCAAATGTGCACGAAGCACACAAAGCCGAAAAAACAACAGCTCGCACAATGGGCTCCAAAACACATGAGTGAAGCACACAACCGAAAACCAATGGCTCGCTTTAGCCACACGTGGGGCGTCCAAACGGAACGACAACCCCACAATTTTCGAGCAACGCCAAAACCAGCCTGAGCGACAGAAAATGCCAGCCAAGAGCTGCACAGTTGCAGCCACCAACAGACCCCGCTGTTGGGACCAACCAACCAGCAACCTACTCTGTCGCCAGCAAAACTCGACAGAGGACACAGTTTCCAACAGCAACACAAGAAACACCTGAGAACCAACCACAAGTATCAAGGGAATAGCCTCGCGCTACTAGCAGCAGCTAGCATCAGTCACCAGCCCAACCGAGAAGCCACGCGAGCGATGAGAACCAGAGCACATCACGCTCGTGAAGGATCCGCAACACACGGAATGACGTCCACTGTCACCACTAGGTCTCAACCAGACCTTCCTCACAGTCCAACAGGGACAACAAACGCACGCGGAGAAACCTCAACACGCGAAAACGGTATCCACTGTCACCACTAGGTCTCACCCAGACCTTCCTCGTGGTCCGACAAGAACACCAACGCACGTGGAGCCACAAAAACTGGGAGTTACACACTCCACAACGTGGCACATTGTGACCGAAGCACGAAAGACGTCTGAGGTTAAGTGTAACATTCAGGGTTTTGGCTTCCTTGGTGTTGTCCTTGGGATCGTGACGGATCGGGGTGTCGCATTCTGAACGCGACGTGTTCCCTGTCGCCTTCTAGTTGAGAAGGTGACAACCCTTGTGTCGCGTTCCTGTTGTCTATTGGCTGGTGTGCCACATGTCCGCAGCATAGGTATGAAGGCAACGTGCCAGCTATTGCATTCACCTGAGTAGCTTGCATGTGTGACACATGGTCTGGAGGCTGTCAGCCTGGCAGAAGGCCTGTCGGAACTTTTGAGAAGGCAACGAGGTAGGCGTCACATTCTGGTTAAGGACACAACAGGCATCCTGTCGAGACCTCAGTTCCGAGGCCTTAAACCTGGTAGGCGCCTCTTTCTTCTCTTTTCTTTACCTTCTTCTTCCCTCCTCCTCTCCAAGGTGGGGAGGCTTCCCCCTTCTTCCTCCGGTGGCTTGGGCGTGCTGGAGTTGCCGACGAGCTCGTGGCGGAGTGATGGAGCGGTGTGGAGCGAGGAGGAGGCGGTTGTGTTGTCGTGAAGGCCCTTCGTGGGTTCGGTTCTTCAAATCTGTAGGGATATCTTGCTCTCTTACTTGTTGGTGTGGATGGATCTTGTTTTGGAGCGATCCTCCCCATGCTCGTAGTGCTCTTGTGGTTTGCACGGGCGGATGCTTGCCGGTGGTGCTCCTTCCATGTGTTTAAGCTTTGTGCATGTTATGTGTGGGTGAGGAGAGGTGGCATTGATGCCCCTTGAGCCCTATTTTAGTTGCTTTTGGGGTGTGCTTTCCTCCCTTTTTGTTTGGAGGTGGTAGTGTAGCTTAGAGGACCATGGGGTGGCCCCAATGCTTCGTTCGGGCTTCTGTCTGAGGTCGCGATAGGTTACCTATCGCGACACCAGACAGAAGACGATGGTTAACCTGTCGCATTCTGGTAGCGACAGGTTGGTCGTCGCATTCCCCTCTACCCTCTATTTCCAGTTTCCGATTATGGCGGAGGATGGCTTGTGTCCAAGTTGGTTAGAGGGAGGTCTTACCAACTTGGCACGAGGCCAGTCCTCCTGGTTAGGGCTTTGGCCTTGTGGCTCTTTGGGGTGTGGGCCTTGGGGTGGTCTGCCCCAAGGCCCTGCCTTCAGATGAGGAACACGAAGGTTCGATACGTCGTGTTCTGAGTCTGAAGGCGACACCCTGTTTGTCGCTTTCTCGTTGCGATAGGATCCATGTCACGTTCTACCTTCGAGTTGCGACGGGGGTCCTCGTCGCCTTCTGGTTTTGGTGTTAGCTGGCTGCGGGTCTGCTGACCTACTTTGGGGTTTAGCCTTCTGATGCTGAACACGACGGGTCGATACGTCACGTTCAGATCAGAAGGCGACACCCTGGTCGTCGCGACCTGGTAGCGACAAGTTGGTCGTCGCCTTCTTGCTCCGAAGGCGACACACCTGTGGTCGTGTTCTGGTTGCCTGGTTTCTAGCTGTGGTTTGTGCCTTGGTTGGCCGACGGCCCTTCTGGGGGTTTTCGGAAGGGGTGTCATGCGTGCTTGTGCCTGCTGGCTTGTCTTGGTTACAAGCCAGCTGTGCCAATTTCTGTGGTGGTTGCCCCGCCAGTTCTCTTTCGCCGGTGCTCGGCACTTGAGGGTGTCGTGAGACAGGTTGTTACCGTTTCCTGGAACCCCTAGCCCGCGCGTCTGTTAAAGGGAGTTCTCCGGCGGCGGGCGTGCTCAAGTCACAGACTTGGAGTAGAAGGGGAAAATGGTGGGGACAGTGGCATAGAGTCGTTTGTAGAGCTCTCTTAGCTGGGTATGGGTCGCCGAGGTGGTTTAGGTGCTCTTCTGGTGCGGATCAGCTAGTCCTTCTCACTGCCTCGCTCTGCGTTGGTTCCGGAGCCGCGTAGGGAGGTCAGGCATGGGGCCGCAGCTCGGCCCGGCTGCGATGGTTGTGGTTATTTCTTACTGCGACTCGCTAGCCTCACTCTACCGGGGAGGTTGTAGGCAGGAGTCAGCGGCTGGCGTGTGAGAGGGGTGGACTGTGTGTCCCTCTCTTAGCTGCATGTGGCGGTGGCTTGGTTGCTCTTGCTGTGACGGAGTTTCTCACACTGTTTTCGAGAATGTGTTCTCATTGCCCTAGCCTGCACGGTGGTTGTAGCCTGGCCGTGTTTAGCTTCCTTGGGCTTTGTTGGTCTGGTTTGGTTGGCATGTGCTTGTGGCAGTGTTTTGCGAGCGTTTTCTCGGGGTGCCTTGGGTAGGCACCCGACTGCTATTTTCAGTAACCCGTTCCTTAGTGTTGTCTATGGTGGCACCGAGTGTGTAGTTCCTTGACCTCGTGGCGTATCCCAGGTGCAAGATGGTTCTACTTGTGGGCCCTAAACCTTATGGAGGTCTAAGGTGGCCGTGCTTGTGGTGAGACGGTGCTTCTCACGTGGTTGCTCGATGTCTTTCATGGTGACACCTGGTTGTTCCTTCCCGACCTCGTGGAGGTTCAGGATGTTGGTGCTTGCGTTTTGAAACTCTTGTCTCATGTGGCTGCTTCGGTGTTCCGTGAGCTTCTTTGTCTCGGTGGGTGTGTGCCGAGGTGTTTGCTTCCGCATTGTGTTTGACTTCGCTGGTTCTGCGGGAGTCGTATTTGGCCCGACCCTGGTTGGGGTCGTGGCATTATTGTTTTGCTACTTTGTAGTACTCCGTGGTAAGCATTTCCCGCTCTACTGCTTTCTAGAGTAGTTTTGCTTCGCTTTTGTTGGAGTTCCTGCTGCTCTAGCTGGTAAGGGACTGGTTATCCCTACTGAGCCTTCTTCGCGAGGCTCACCCCCTACTCTCTTCAGGTAGGGACTCGCTGTCGTAGGAGTTTGTTGCCAGACGGTCGTGGTGGCGGCTTGTTCGCCGTGCGTTGCCAGCAGTAGGAGTTGTGGGCATGAGAGCTCTTTTACCGTGAGTTGAGAGTGGCCTTTTTGCAAGTCCTCGGGGTATGCCTCTTAAGGACTGCACCTTTCTTTCCATACCTGTATTTTTATTTGGGATATGTTGTACATATTTTCTTTATTAATGTACAAACTTTCTTATTATAGTTATTTAAATTCATTGCTTATCTCACAGGACTAAATTCTAACCCTTCCGGGTCTTCGGATCCGTGGGTGGCGGCACGACCTTCGGGGTCCCTGGCGGGGGTCCGGGAGGTCGGGTTGTTACAGTGGTATCAGAGCTCAGGAGTCTAACGAGATTTGTAATGAGTTGATAACTATGGCTGTCCCAAAGAAAGGTACTAGTACGCTGCTGGCCCATCTGTGTATAGTTGCTGTTAAGTGAGCATTTGGCTCTTTGTTGCAGGTGGCTAGCTTTCCAGCAGGGTCTGAGTGTGAGCTGCAGAAGAGTGTTGCTGCTGTTGCTGGGTGGGCATGCTGCGAGAGTGGTTGCTGTTTTCGCTCGTGCTGTGGTTGTGTTCGTCCTCGGCCTACGCGTCTGTGTGGGTGTGTCACGAAGGCTGAGAGAGCCCGCGTGTGGTGTGGCCTTCACTGGTGCAGGGCCGTTGCCTGTGGATCCGGTAGAAGGTAGTTGCCTTGTTGGATGTCCCCTTGTTGTTGGGGTGTGTGTTATGTTGGCTGTGTGCTTGGCCTTCTGTGCCTGTGCGCCGCTATGCGTTGTGCTCTACTCAGTCGACATCTTTGCTCGAGCTAAGCAGATGCTTGTGAGCTGTGTTGCACCGCTGGTTGAGCGGTGCGACACCTGGTTGTGGTTGTTGTCAGCCTGGTGCTGACTAGTCGTGAACTCTGGTGAGGTTGTAACGACCCAGAATCCGCATTACCAGTAACAACCAGTAACCCGAATTCTGACCCGCTAACCCACGAGACAAGCTCGGAAGGGTAGGAATTTAGAGTCCGAGGAGACTATATGTAAGAAGATACACACCATGCAAAGCAGTAAAATTCCACTATATGAACATATCATATACAACCTCAGAGTCTGAGACAAGGTACAGAGTACAGAAGTACAACAAAAAGGTACAACTCACTGCAGCTAGGGAGCACCAACACCGGAGTGGCTAGACTCGCCTGGAACGAGAGTCGATGAAGACCCACCTGAAAGGGAAGGGAGTGAGTCTCAAGAAAGAGACCCAGTAGGGAAAAGTAACCCCACCGGTAACAGTCTAAAGTGCGGAAAGTAAAAACAGAAAGTAAGTACACGTCGCACCACACAAAACTGTAAACCATACGGCTCAGTAACACACACTCACACACACAGCAAGTAGGACTCAGCTAGGGTCTGTGGCTCGGCGTCCCGTCACCACAGAGGCTCTCAACCCCAGCCACGTGTGCACACTACAGACGCTCTCTCTCGCGTCTGGTCCACGACCGGTTTTTCCCCTACGCTGACCCTAGCGGTAGAGAAGGGGCTCCACGGAAACCGGCTCAAAACCACCAAAAGGAGTACGCACAGGACAGAGTTGCACTCGATGTCCCGGCTCACTAGCAGAGGACAACCACACGCTAGTCATCTAGACGGAGTCGCACCCACGCCTAGGTAACACAACAGAAATGGGTACACGGTAACGCAACGCGCGTACAACAGATGGAACACACTCAACGTCTGAAACCCCGTACAGTAGTAAACACCTCGTGCCACAAACAACTACTACTATGCACAGGCGGAGTCACACTCTAAGCCTGGCCCATATGTGTTATTAGGGCGGACATCACATGTCAATCGCCTCTAATCACATAGCTTAAGCCTGCTGGGAGACAGGATATTAACGGCCTGATCGATTGCCGCCAATAAAGGGTAAACGGCAACCCCTATGCCGCCAACAATAACTAAACGGCAGTCGACCTTGTCGTCTAACTCATCCCTGAAAATCTCAACGTCAACAGATGTGGACGTTGATATCTTCAGCTCCCCATACTCAGAACTGACCCGAATCAGTCCCAAAAGGGCAGAAACACTAAACCAAACTCTGACTGATGGAGGGAAACACTTCCTCACACCAATCTACACTACCAGAATAACATAATTAGACAATCTAACACCTAGATTATCCAAACCACCCTCAATTCCGGCATGATATAACCCAAACCCTAAACCACGATTTGCACATCAATTAAGTTAATTGGACATGCTGGTTTGTTGGGGAAGGTTATAGGGGTTAAGTCCCTACCTCAGAACGCCTTAAGAATCCCCAAACAGCCACCAATCGCGCCGGATCTCCCCGAAGACTCCGCGCGAATCACGCCAAAACCTTGCGATTCCCGCCCGAACTAGCGACGCCACACGATCAGGAGCTTCCCACGAGCTCAAATCACCCAACAGAAGCTACAGGAATCAAGAAAGGCTAAGGAGGAAGGAAGGAGAGAAAAGGAGAAGAAGAAACCCTGCTCTCGGGCTGCCCTATTTCAACAGGACTGGTTAGTCGACGTCAACATCAATGGCCGCCAATTGAACCGCCTACAGATTAACGTCCACATAGCTTGTCGCTGAGTTCAAGCTCAGACGTCCACATCGCTGGACGCTGACTCAGACTCAACGGCAAGCCCTGGCCGTCGACTACACAGGACCTCTACAGACCCAATAAGGATCCATTAAAGACCCGAGACCTTACAGCTCTCCCCCTTAAGGAATTTTGCCCTCAAAATTCAAACAACACAAGGAAAGAAAACTCACCAAAGAGGTACGGAAAATGCTCGCGCATCTCGTCCTCCCGCTCCCATGTCGACTCACCACCGGAGTGCCGCTGCCACGCAACACGAACTAAAGGGATTGCCTTGTTCCTCAACCTCTGAACTCGGCGATCCTCAATGTGCAACGGAAACTCTGGTACAGTCAACACTGGAGTCACCTCAGACCACTCTGCACTCTGCAGAACGTGAGACTCGTCAGAAAGGTACCTCCGAAGCATCGACACGTGAAACACGTCGTGCACTGCTGCCAACTCTGACGGAAGCTCAAGTCTGTACGCCAAACTCCCGACACGCTCAGAAATGGTAAAAGGCCCAATAAAGCGAGGACTCAACTTCCCACGCTTACCGAACCTCACTACTCCCTTCATAGGAGACACACGAACAAACACCTGGTCTCCTACCTGAAACTCGAGCGGTCGTCTGCGCTGATCTGCATAACTCTTCTGCCGACTCTGAGCTGACTGAAGCCTCTGTCTCACAAGCTGAACTACCTCAACTGACTGCTGAACCAACTCCGGCCCCGTGACAACTCGTTCGCCAACCTCGAACCAGTCAAGAGGAGTGCGACACGGTCGTCCGTACAAAGCCTCATATGGTGCCAAACCGATACTGGAGTGATAACTATTATTATATGCAAACTCGACCAACGGCAAGTGAACTGTCCACGACCCCTGCCACTCCAGGCAACAAGCTCTAAGCATGTCCTCCAAAGTCTGGATAGTCCGCTCTGACTGACCGTCTGACTGAGGGTGGTAGGCGGAACTAAAAGCCAACTCTGTCCCCAAAGCTCTCTGGAAACTGCGCCAGAACCCAGAAGTGAAGCGAGGATCTCTGTCTGACACGATAGAGATCGGCACTCCATGCAAAGGAACAATCCGCTCTACGTACAACGCGTCCAACCTACTCACACCCCAACTAGTCCTGACAGGCAAGAATCTGGCAGTCTTCGTCAATCGGTCCACAAGAACCCAAATGCTATCAAAACCTCCAGCTGTCCTCGGAAAACCACAAACAAAGTCAGTCGTAACATGGTCCCACTTCCACATCGGAATCTCTAACGGCTGCACAAGTCCTCCCAGACGCTGATGTTCGGCCTTCACCTGCTGACAGACCAAACACCTCGCAACAAAAGCCGCTATGTCTCTCTTCATCCCAGGCCACCAAAACTGATGTCTCAACCTGTGGTACATCTTGGTCGCCCCTGGATGAATAGAGTACCTGGAACCATGTGCCTCCTGCAAAACGACTCTCCTGATAGACTCCTCAACAGGAACATAGAGTCTACCTCGGAACCTAACGTCCCGTCCTCACAAAGCTCAACCTCTGGGAGAAGCAACACACTGCACAACTCGGGATCTGCCTGCTGAGCCTCAGCAACCTTGTCTCACAATGGCGGGAGCTGCTAACAAACTGCCCAACACACACAAACGACTGGACGAAACACTGAAAGACCCCTCTGCCGCAGACTGCCACAACTGCCACTCTCTAAGCATCAGATGACTCATCTGTGCTTTCCTACTCAAGGCATCTGCAACTACATTCGCCTTTCCAGGCTTATACTCAATGCTGAAATCATAGTCCTTCAGATATTCCATCCATCGACGCTGCCTCATATTCAGATCCCTCTGAGAAAACACATATCTCAAACTCTGGTGGTCGGTACGGACTACAAAGCTCACTCCGTATAGGTAAAGACGCCAAATTCGCAAAGCAAACACTACAGCTGCAAGCTCTAGGTCGTGGGTCGGGTAACTCTCCTCGTGGGGCTTAAGCTGGCGAGACGCATAAGCCACCACTCGGCCTTGCTGCATCAGAACCGCACCCAAACCAACACCTGAAGCATCTGTGCAAACCTCAAAACCCTCCTCACCTGAAGGTAAGGCAAGAACTGGCGCCGACGTAAGCAATCGCTTCAACTCTATGAAGCTCAGCTCACACTGTTCCGACCACTCAAACGGAACTCCCTTTCTCGTCAACCGAGTCAAGGGTGCAGCAACCTGAGAGAAATCTCGAACAAACCTGCGGTAGTAACCTGCCAAACCCAGAAAGCTACGAATCTCAGACACAGATCTGGGACTCTCCCACTGCAAAACTGCTCAACCTTCGCTGGATCTACTGAAACTCCCTCACCTGAGATCACGTGCCCCAAAAAGTGAACCTGTTGTAGCCAAAACTCACACTTACTAAGCTTGGCATACAACTGGTGCTCTCGCAAGGTCTGCAACACGATCCTCAGGTGCTCGGCGTGCTCCTCCTCCGAAGCGGAGTACACCAGAATGTCGTCAACAAACACTACGACAAACCGGTCCAAGAACTGGTGGAACACCCGGTGCATCAGATCCATGAAGGCTGCTGGAGCATTGGTGAGCCCAAATGGCATCACCAAAAACTCAAAGTGTCCATATCTGGTCCGAAAAGCAGTCCTCTCAATGTCCGAGTCTCTAATCCGCAACTGATAGTAGCCCGACCTCAAGTCAATCTTCGAGAAGACACGAGCAGACTGAAGCTGATCAAAGAGATCATCAATCCTAGGCAAAGGATACCTATTCTTGATGGTCACTTGATTTAGCTTCCTATAATCAATACACAACCTCAGGCTACCATCCTTCTTCCGGACAAACAAAACAGGTGACCCCCACGGAGAAACGCTAGGACGGATATAGCCCTTCTCCAACAACTCCTCAAGCTGCCTCTTCAACTCCCTAAACTCCGCTGGTGCCATACGGTACGGTGCCTGCGCAAAAGGTAAAGTGCCAGGAACCAACTCTACAGTAAACTCTATCTCTCTCTCTGGTGGAAGACCAGGCAATTTTTCCGGAAAGATATCCGGAAACTCACACACTACAGGAATGTCTCCCACTCCCGAGGCAATCTGGTCAAGAGTCACTGCAGAAACTAGGAAACCCTGACAACCAGAAGCAAGCAACCTCCCTGCCCTTAAAGCAGAAACTAAAAAGCGAGAAGTAAGAGGTACGATACCCTGGAAGTAGAACGCCGCTGCTCCAGATATCCGCAAGTGCACCCTCTTCTTCTGGCAATCCATCACTGCACCATACCGCTCCAACCAATCCATACCCAAAATCACATCATAATCATGCAACTGCAAGGCAAACAAATGGGCTAACAACAACTGATCCTGCAACTGCACAGGTACCTCCTCGAGACAGTAGGACGTAAGGACAAAGTCCCCCGTCGGCAACTCTACTGCCAACTCAACAGACTCTCCCGAACTCAACTCTCCAAGGGAGTCTAAAAAGTCCTAGACACAAAAGAGTGAGAGGCACCGGAATCAAACAAAACTCTAGCTGCACAACCAAAAACTGAAACAGTACCTTCCACCAGGTGAGCTGCCTCCGCGTCTGCACGAGTCAAGTGGGTAACACGACCTCTACCTCTGGACCCACCAGAACCTCCAGTCTGCTGACGCTGCTGCACTGGTGCTGCTGCTGCTACTGCTGCACTCGGGGCTGAGTCTGAGTCTGCTGCTGCGGTACACGAGGTAACAAGGACAATCTCGCGCCATGTGACCCATCTGGTCACACGGTAACACTGCCCAGCAAAAGTACGATGTACCTGCTGCGAAGGCTGACCTGTCGGCTGCTGCACACTCCCAACCGACTGCTGCCTCTGCTCTGCCTGCCTCCTATCACGCCGAAACTTCCTCCGAGATCCTGACTTCGCCGACGTCCCAGTAGAAGTGGACGCGTAAGAAGTCACAGTCCTCGGGGTCGTCTGCACAGTACCCTGCTGCTGGTGAGGCTGAGAAGGAACTACCTGCGTCTGAACCTCTGCACTCCGAGCACGAGTCCGCAAGGTGTCTGCCTCCAACGCTGCCGCTGTCTGATAGGCCGCATCTAAGTCTGTGACACGAGCAACTATCAGCGCCTGCCTGAGCTCTGGCCTCAAGCCTCTCACAAACTGCTGAGTCCTCAGACCCTCATCTCCCATAATCTGCGGAGCATAACGCCCTAACTCCACAAATCTGGCCCTGTACTGCACCACAGTAGAGTCCCTCTGCTGCAAGTCCAGAAACTGGTACAACCTCTCCGTCCGGACGTAAGTAGGACAGAAGGCTCTCTCAAAAGAAACAACAAACTCCTGCCACGGAATCTGTCTCAGTGGGCGAGACTGAAAAGTAGTCTCCCACTCAGCGGACCACCAAGTCAACGCCTGCGCCTGCAACTGGTAACTGGCTAACAACACTCGCTCCTCTGGAACACACTCCATGGAACGAAAAGTCCGCTCCACTGCATCTAGCCAAGCTCGCGCTACATCTGGATCAGGCTGGCCCAAAAACTGAGGAGGCTGAAACTGCAAAAACTCCCTCAACACCCTCCCAGTACCACCCTGGGGTATCGGCGCGTCACGGTGCTGAGCAACAAACTGAGCCATCCCCTCAAGAAAATGAGTCATGTCTAATCCCTGAGCTACCTGAGATGGAGGTGGCGGCGGCGGAACAATACCACTATGCGCATCCTATGGCAAAGGCTGCGTCTGCTGAGGTGGCGGAGCATCTCCAACCTCCGGACGAGTCGCCTGCTCGGCTACTCCCTCTCTAGGACGTCGCCTAGGCGCCATAGAACTATACACATAACAAAAATACACACATAAATACACTAACTAACTCCGGGCTACATAACTAACTACAGTGCAGCTGTACTCTTTAGACTCTGAGTTAACATGGTAGGCATTTTCTTATATATATCTCATCAGACCAGGCTCTGATACCAAACTGTAACGACCCAGAATCCGCATTACCAGTAACAACCAGTAACCCGAATTCTGACCCGCTAACCCACGAGACAAGCTCGGAAGGGTAGGAATTTAGAGTCCGAGGAGACTATATGTAAGAAGATACACACCATGCAAAGCAGTAAAATTCCACTATATGAACATATCATATACAACCTCAGAGTCTGAGACAAGGTACAGAGTACAGAAGTACAACAAAAAGGTACAACTCACTGCAGCTAGGGAGCACCAACACCGGAGTGGCTAGACTCGCCTGGAACGGGAGTCGACGAAGACCCACCTGAAAGGGAAGGGAGTGAGTCTCAAGAAAGAGACCCAGTAGGGAAAAGTAACCCCACCGGTAACAGTCTAAAGTGCGGAAAGTAAAAACAGAAAGTAAGTACACGTCGCACCACACAAAACTGTAAACCACACGGCTCAGTAACACACACTCACACACACAGCAAGTAGGACTCAGCTAGGGTCTGTGGCTCGGCGTCCCGTCACCACAGAGGCTCTCAACCCCAGCCACGTGTGCACACTACAGACGCTCTCTCTCGCGTCTGGTCCACGACCGTTTTTCCCCTACGCTTGACCCTAGCGGTAGAGAAGGGGCTCCACGGAGACCGGCTCAAAACCACCAAAAGGAGTACGCACAGGACAGAGTCGCACTCGATGTCCTGGCTCACTAGCGGAGGACAACCACACGCTAGTCGTCTAGACGGAGTCGCACCCACGCCTAGGTAACACAACAGAAACGGGTACACGGTAACGCAACGCGCGTACAACAGACGGAACACACTCAACGTCTGAAACCCCGTACAGTAGTAAACACCTCGTGCCACAAACAACTACTACTATGCACAGGCGGAGTCACACTCTAAGCCTGGCCCATATGTGTTATTAGGGCGGACATCACATGTCAATCGCCTCTAATCACATAGCTTAAGTCTGCTGGGAGACAGGATATTAACGGCCTGATCGATTGCCGCCAATAAAGGGTAAACGGCAACCCCTATGCCGCCAACAATAACTAAACGGCAGTCGACCTTGTTTCTAATCATCCCTGAAAATCTCAACGTCAACAGATGTGGACGTTGATATCTTCAGCTCCCCATACCCAGAACTGACCCGAATCAGTCCCAAAAGGGCAGAAACACTAAACCAAACTCTGACTGATGGAGGGAAACACTTCCTCACACCAATCTACACTACCAGAATAACATAATTAGACAATCTAACACCTAGATTATCCAAACCACCCTCAATTCCGGCATGATATAACCCAAACCCTAAACCACGATTTGCACATCAATTAAGTTAATTGGACATGCTGGTTTGCTGGGGAAGGTTATAGGGGTTAAGTCCCTACCTCAGAACGCCTTAAGAATCCCCAAACAGCCACCAATCGCGCCGGATCTCCCCGAAGACTCCGCGCGAATCACGCCAAAACCTTGCGATTCCCGCCCGAACTAGCGACGCCACACGATTCAGGAGCTTCCCACGAGCTCAAATCACCCAACAGAAGCTACAGGAATCAAGAAAGGCTAAGGAGGAAGGAAGGAGAGAAAAGGAGAAGAAGAAACCCTGCTCTCGGGCTGCCCTATTTCAACAGGACTGGTTAGTCGACGTCAACATCAATGGCCGCCAACTGAACCGCCTACAGATTAACGTCCACATAGCTTGTCGCTGAGTTCAAGCTCAGACGTCCACATCGCTGGACGCTGACTCAGACTCAACGGCAAGCCCTGGCCGTCGACTACACAGGACCTCTACAGACCCAATAAGGATCCATTAAAGACCCGAGACCTTACAGAGGTGCTCTCGAAGTTCTTCTCTGTTGGTTCTGGTGGAGGTGAGGTTTCCCCAGAACTGTGCTGTGCTCGTTTCTGGTTGTTGCGGCATTGCCCTCTGGGTTGATGTGCATCGCTTGGCTGTTTGTGTTATGGTGATGTTTTCCCAGAACTGTTTTGTGTTGTCCTAGTGAGAGTTCCTCTCCCTCTGGGACTACTTCTGTGCTCATTAAAGTCTTCCGCTGTGTTACCTCCTTGGTTTGAGGTCTCTGTTGTCTGGTTGGTTGCCGTTGTGTTGCCCTTGAGGTTGAGGTGCATCGCTTGGTTGCCCTGTGTTCTGGTGCAGTTTCCCAGAACTGTTCGTTGTTGTCCTGGTGAGGTTCGCTCTCAGGACTGTTCCGGGCTTGTTCCTGCCAATTGTTGTGCTACCTCAAGGTTAAGGTATGCTGCTGTTGTGTTGGCCGTTGTGTTCTAGTGGGTTTTCCTAGAACGGTGCCTTGGTGGTTCTTGTGGAGGTTCTCCAGAACTAGTTTGTGTTGCTTCCACTGTCTGCTGTGTTCTCTCTGTTGGCCATTTGTTTAAGCTGCGTTCTGGTGATGGTTCCCAGAATGGCTCTTGGCGCTTTGGGTAGTGGGTCCTCCCCAAGCTGCCTTGTGTTTGTTTTGTTTGTCGTTGCTCTCTCTCTCTGTGGAGATGAGCTGTCACCGTTGCCGTTGGACTATCCGTGTTACAGTCTGCTTGGGCATTGTCGGTCAAGGTGTGGTGCCTTGACCGTGTGTCTGTCCGTTGTGCTGGCCAGGTTGTCTTCTTGTTCATTTTTGAGTTTCTCAGCTGCGCTGGTGGGACTTTGTGTGTCCCTGTAGTCGAGTGGTTCGCTTCGTTTCTCGCGCCCTGCATACTCTTCCAAATGGTGGTCTAGTGAGTGTGGTGGGTGTCTGGCTGGCTGTGCCTCTTGGGTGAGTGCTAGCCTTGTGTGATGTTTTCTCCTTTGTGTGAGGAAGAGGCCGGTTGCGTGCCTTCTTCCTCTGCTTTCCGTGGGTTGCTTGGGGTGGTGGTGCTGGCAGGGCAGTTGGTGCCGTGTTTCGCACTGTGGCGACCTTTGTGGTGAAGGTCCCTCCCCTTGTGCTGTTTTGAGGTTGAGCAGGTTGCTCCCCTCATGCGCGTGGTTTCCTTGTGGTGTGATAGGTTGTGGTGACATATTGTCCCGTCTCTTGCTGTACTGGTTTCTTGTCGCCTGACTGGACGATGTAGGGAAGCGTGCCCTATGTTCAGTGTGAGGCGGCACCTGGTGTTCTTCTGTTTGGCTTGCTTGTGTAGGCATCGTTCCGGTGCGTGTTTCTCTTGTGCCTCAGCTATGCTTTGGAGGCACTTGTCGCCGTTGGGCATGTGGCCCTCCCCACCTGTGGTGGTAGGAGCGGTGCCCTGTGTTTGTGTGCTTCGAAGAGCCAATATGGTTGTTGCGCTCTTGAAGCTGTTAGTTTTTCGCACGTTTCTCTTGTGGGTCTCTGGTGGAGAGTCCCTTTCTGTTGGCCTTGAGTTGTTTCATGCCGTTGGTGCAGTCGTGTACTGCACCTTGAGTGTGTTTCCTTTTCGATGCTTCGTGTTTTTGGTGCCTTGAGGGTTCTCGGCCGGTGTGGCCTGTTATGCCCTTTCAGGCTTATGGCTTCTTGCATGTGGCTTTTGGTAGGTCTCTTGTGGAGAGTCCTTCCTGTTAGCCTGTGTTGTTTCGGCCTTTGGTGCAATTGTGTTGCATTTTGCCTGATTTTGGTGCTTGTAGTAGCACCATGTACTCATGCTCGAGTAGTTTGTTTTATGCCATTTGGAGCCTTGGTGCACTGTGTTGTACCTTGGGTAGCTCCTGGTGCTTGTGTTGGCACCGTGTGTTGTGTTATATTTCCCTGATCGTGAGCTTCGTGCGTCGTTTCATGAGTTTGCTCGGTGTTGGAGGCATTGAGCTTTCCGCCTCTGGGACACCTTGTGCTGGCCGATGCCTTTTGGCTGTACCATTACCACTGTGGGGTGGCTGCTTTGCCTTGTCTAGGCAGCCCTATAGGTGGTACGACAAGCTTTGGTCGTGGCCTATGTTGGGTTCCCCTCTCACCTTGGGGAGCGAGTGTGTTCGGTTGGGGTACCTTGTTTTGGTTTGGACTTTCTTGAGGTCGACGTGTTTCCTCGACCTCTGTAGTTGTTTCGTTTCCGTGCGGTTGTTGACATCTTGAGTTGCTTGGCCTTGCCATCATCAGACATCTTCTTTGGTTTTGCCTCTGTACTTGTGCCTGTGGAGCGTGTGTTTTAGCTTTCTGTGGCTCCATAGTCGTTGTGTGTCCTGGTCGGACCACGAGGACGATCTGGGTGAGATCTAGTGGTGCCGGCGGACACTGTCTTGCTCGCCGTGGGTTCTCCACGTGCGTGTTTTCTGCTTGGTTTTGGGTCACCATTAAGAAACTCTCGTTTGGCCTTGCCGTAGGTGCTAGCTGTTGCTAGTTGTGCGGAGCCATTCAGTGGAGTCTTGCGGTTGACCTCTTGGCGTTTTCTCAGTTTGCTGTCAGTAGCTGCGTCCTCTGTCTAGTCTTTGGCGACAGAGTGAGTTACTGGACGGTTGGTCTCAACGGCGTGGTTTGTTGAGGGCTCAGTCACGTGGTTTTCGGCTGTTTCAGTTGTTTCTGGTCGGCTTGGTGCGCGCCGCGCCTGTGGAGTTGTCGACATTTGCTAGTGTGCTCTGCACCGTTATTGTGTGCCAGTGAGCCGTCGGATGTCTGGTTAGGCACTCCCTTTGTGGTAGGCTCGTGGTGGCGACCACCGGGAAGTCACGGTGCGACTTAGTGGTTCCTTTGCACCTGTTGTTTTCTCCGAACGGGTTTCGCCCTTAATTTCGAGGATGAAATTATTATTATTTTTGTTGGATGTATTGTAACATTCTGGGTTTTGGCTTCCTTGGTGTTGTCCTTTGGATCGCGACGGATCAGGGTGTCGCATTCTGAACATGACATGTTCCCTGTCGCCTTCTAGTTGAGAAGGCGACGACCCTTGTGTCGCGTTCCCGTTGTCTGTTGGTTGGTGTGCCACGTGTCCACAACGTAGGTGTGAAGGCGGCGTGCCATTTGTCGCATTCACCTGAGTAACCTGCATGTGTGACACGTGGTCTGGAGGCTGTTAGCCTGGCAGAAGACCTATCAGAACTTTTGAGAAGGCGACGAGGTATGCGTCACGTTCTGGTTGAGGACGTGACAGGCATCCTGTCGCGACCTCAGTTCGAGGCCTTAAACCTGGCAGGCGCCTCTTTCTTCTCTTTTCTTTCCCTTCTTCTTCCCTCCTCCTCTTTGAGGTGGGGAGGCTTCCCCCTTCTTCCTTCGGTGGCTTGGGTATGGTGGAGTCTCCAGCGAGTTCGTGACGGAGCGACGGAGCGGCGTGGAGCGAGGAGGAGGCGGCCGTGTTGTCGTGAAGGCTCTTTGTGGGTTCGGTTCTTCAAATCTGTAGGGATCTCTTGCTCTCTTACTTGTTGGTGTGGATGGAGCTTTTTTTGGAGTGATCCGCCCCGTGCTCATAGTGCTCTTGTGGTTTGCACGAGCGGATGCTTGTCGGTGGTGCTCCTTCCATGTGTTTAAGCTTTGTGCATGTTATATGTGGGTGAGGAGAGGTGGCATTGATGCCCCTTGAGCCCTCTTTTAGTTGCTTTCGTGGTGTGCTTCCCTCTCTCTCTTGTTTGGAGGTGGTAGTGTAGCTTGGGGGACCATGGGGTGGCCCCAATGCTTCGTTCGGGCTTCTGTCTGAGGTCGTGACAGGTTAGCTGTCGCGACACCAGATAGAAGGCGACGGGTAACCTGTCGTGTTCTGGTAGCGACAGGTTGGTCTTCGCGTTCCCCTCTGCCCTCTATTTCCAGTTTCCGATTATGGCGGAGGATGGCTCGTGTCCAAGTTGGTTAGAGGGAGGTCTCACCAACTTGGCACGAGGCCAGTCCTTCTGGTTAGGGCTTTGGCCTTGTGGCTCTTTGGGGTGTGGTCCTTGGGGTGGTCTACCCCAAGGGCACTGCCTTCAGATGAGGAACGTGACGGTTTGATACGTCGCGTTCTGAGTCTGAAGGCGACACCCTGTTTGTCGCTTTCTCGTTGCGATGGGGTCCTCATCGCCTCCTGGTTTTGGTGTTAGCTGGATGCGGGTCTGCTGACCTGCTTTGGGGTTCAGCCTTCTAATGCTGAACACGATGGGTCGATACGTTGCGTTCAGATCAGAAGGCGACACCCTGGTCGTCGCGACTTGGTAGCGATAGGTTGGTCGTCGCCTTCTTGCTTCGAAGGCAACGCACCTGTGGTCGCGTTCTGATTGCCTGGTTTCTGGCTGTGGTTTGTGCCTTGGTTGGCCGACGGTCCTTCTGGGGGTTTCCGGAAGGGGTGCCGTGCGTGCTTGTGCCTGCTGGGCTTGTCTTGGTTACAAGCCAGCTGTGTCGGTTTCTGTGGTAGTTGCCCCGCCAGTTCTCTTTCGCCCGGTGCTCGGAACTTGAGGGCTTGTCCGTGAGACAGGTTGTTACCGTTTCCTGGGACCCCTAGCCCCGCGCGTCTGTTAAAGGGAGTTCTCCGGGCGGCGGGCGTGCTCAAGTCATAGACTTGGAGTAGAAGGGGAAAATGGTGGGGACAGTGGCATAGAGTCGTTTGTAGAGCTCTCTTAGCTGGGTATGAGTCGCCGAGGTGGTTTAGGCGCTCTTCCGGTGCGGACCAGCTAGTCCTTCTCACTACCTCGCTCTGCGTTGGTTCCGGAGCCCCGTAGGGAGGTCAGGCATGGGGCCGCAGCTCGGCCCGGCTGCGGTGGTTGTGGTTATTTCTTTCTCTGACTCGCTAGCCTCACTGTACTGGGGAGGTTGTAGGCAGGAGTCCGCGGCTAGCGTGTGAGAGGGGTGGACTGTGTGTCCCTCTCTTAGCTGCCTGTGGCGGTGGCTTGGTTGCTCTTGCTGTGACGGAGTTTCTCACACTGTTTCCGAGAATGTGTCCTCGTTGCCCTAGCCTACACGGTGGTTGTAGCCTAGCCATGTCTAGCTTCCGTGGGCTTTGTTGGTCTGGCCTAGTTGTCCTGTGCTTGTGGCGGTGTTTTGCGTAGCGTGTTCTCTTGGGGTGCCTTAGGTAGGCACCGACTGCTGTTTTCAGTAACCCGTTCCTTGGTGCCGTCCGTGGTGGCACCGGAGTGTGTAGTTCCTTGACCTCGTGGCGTGTCCGAGGCGCAGGATGGTTCTACTTGTAGGCCTTCGACCTTGTGGAGGTCTGAGGTGGCCATGCCTGTGGTGAGACGGTGCTTCTCACGTGGTTGCTCGATGTCTCTCGTGGTGACACCTGGTTGTTCCTTCCCGACCTCGTGGAGGTCCGGGATGTTGGTGCTTGTGTTGTGAGACTCTGGACTCACGTGGCTGCTCCAGTGTTCCGTGAGCTTCTTTGTCTTGACAGGTGTGTGCCAAGGTGTTTGCTTCCGCATTGTGTTTGACTCCGCTGGTTCTGCGGGAGTCGTGTTTGGCCCGACCCTGGTTGAGGTCGTGGCATTTCTCTGTTCCGCTACTTTGTAGTACTCTATTGTAGGCGTTTCTCACTTTACTGCTTTCTAGAGTAGTTTTGCTTCCGCTTTTGTTGGAGTTCCTGCTGCTCTGGCTGGTAAGGGACTGGTTATCCCTACTGAGCCTTCTTCGCGAGGCTCACCCCCCTACTCTCTTTAGGTAGGGACTCGCTGTCGTAGGAGTTCGTTGCCGGACGGTCGTGGTGGCGGCTTGTTCGCCGTGCGTTGCCAGCAGTGTGAGTTGTGAGCATGAGAGCTCTTGTACCGTGAATTGAGAGTGGCCTTTTTGCAAGTCCTCGGGGTATGCCCCTTAAGGACTGCACCTTTCTTTCTGCACCTATACTTTTATTTGGGACATGTTGTACATATTTTCTTTATTAATGTATGAACTTTATTGTTATAGTTATTTGAATTCATTGCTTATCTCACTGCACTAAATTCTAACCCTTTCGGATCTTCGGATCTGTGGGTGGTGGCACGACCTTCGGGGTCCTTGGCGGGGGTCCGGGAGGTCGGGTCGTTACATTAAGCCAAAGTCAGACACCTCCCAACGTCGACAAACTGCATGGTCGAGTACTAGCAAGCCAATAAGCCTCATTGTCACCAGACAAACCGATAGGAGACTCCGCCATCGGCTTCCAGACTCACCAACGCCATGCATAACCAGAGAACCAGCGAGGAGTTGGCAGCACACCCGCCACGCGCACATAGAGTTCAGCGCGGTACCAACGTGCCAACCACCAAAAAGACGCACAACCACACAGGAACCAAAACAACCGCAGAGGTCGAGAGCAACACGTCGACCTCAGAGGGACCCAGATCGAAGTAGGGTACCACAATCAAACACACTCGCTCCCAAAGCGAGAGGGAAACATGGACACATGCTACGCCCAAAGCTGGTGTACCACCGATAGGGCTACCTAGACAAGGCAAAACAACCACCCCACAGCGGCAACAGTACAACCACAAGACTGAGGCTAGCACATGAGTCCCAGAGGTGGAAAGCTCAACGCCTCCAACACCGAGCGAACTCATAAAACGATGCACAAATCTCACGATCAGGCACACGGCACAACACAGGGTGCTATCACAAGCACCGGGAGCCACCCAAGGTACAACACAATGCACCAAGACTCCAGACGGCACAAAACCGAAATACTTGAGCACGAGCACACGGTGCTACCACAATCACCAAAACTAAACGAAGTGCAGCATAGGTGCACCAGCGGCCGAAACGACACGACTAACAGGAAGGACTCTCCACAGGAGACCTGCCCAAGTCACTCGCAAAGGACTGCAAGCCTGAAAGGGCACAACATGCCATGCCGGCCCTAGACCTTGAGGCACATAAACACGAAGCACCGAAAAATGCTCAAGGTGCAGCACACGTATCTACACCAACGGCCCGAGACAATACAGGGCCCACCGAAGGGGACTCTCCACCAGAGACCCACAAGAGAAGAACACAGAAAGCCGATAACTACTTCAAGAGTGAGACAACCACGTCCGCTCCAAGAAGCACACAAAATACAGAGCACCGACTCTGTCGCATGGGCAGCGAAAACCACAGCAACTCCCCAGCGCACAAGAGCAAAAAGAACCACCTCTATCGCGACCGATAGAGAGGCCAAACACCAAAACAACAACATGGAAAGCCTCCAAGGCACAAGCCGAGGCACAATCGAGCATACACCAGAATAACGCTTGCACGAACAAGCCAAGCAAGAAATGCACAGCGGAACAATACTCACACAGCAACCCAACAAAAAACATTACTACCTCACACCAAACCAACAGGGACCCAATGCCCCAATTGTTCAGGCAGGTAGCAAGAAACAATTACAACGGCAAATGGCATGAACATGTCCACCGACCTACGGTGCCACAAGGAAACGTCGGCACGAGGGGAGCAACCAGCTCAACTCAAAAACAACTCAAGGGAAGATGACTCCACCAGAAGTTCGCAACGATGCACACCCTGGAAACACAACACCACAGTGGAGCATCACCACCTCGAGCAACCAACGGAAAGCAGGGGAAGGAGACACACATAACAGCACAAGACTGACACTTCCACAAGAAGCACAGCCTGCCAAACACCCACTACACTCACCAGACCACCATCTGGACAAGCATGCGGGATGCGAGAAAATGAAGCAAACCAGCCGAACCCCGGGGACACACAAAGTCCACCAGCATGACCAAGAAAACTTGGAAACGAACAACGAGACAAGCTGGCCAACGCAACAGCCAGACGCACGGCCAAGCGCACAACGCCTTGACCGGAAATGCCCAGGCAGATTGTAACGCAGACAGTCCAACTGGTAATGATAGCAGCTCATCTCCACCGAGAGAGAGCAGCGACAATCGGAACAATGCGAAGCAGCTATGGGGAGAACCTGCACAAGAAACGACAAAGGGCGATCCTGGGAAGAAGGTTCACCAGAACGTACAACCCAATGACCAAACAATAGAGAACTTAAAAGAGAACACTGCCGCCAGCAGAAGAAACACAAGCCGGTCCTGGGATAACCTCCACAAGAACCACCAAGGCATCGTTCTGGGAAAAGCCGCCAGAACGCACCAGCTAAACCAACAGCACACCTCAAACTCTGAGGTAGCACGACAATAGCAGAAACGAGCATGGAACAGTCCTGAGAGGAACCCTCACCAGAACAACAGCAAACAGTTCTGGGAAACCTCACCAGAACACAGGGCAACCAAGCGATGCACCTCAGCCTCGAGGGCAGCGCAACAGTAACCAGAAATGAGCACAACACAGTTCTGGGGAAACCTCACTTCTGCCATAACCAACAGAGAAGAACTCCGGGAGCACCTCACCAGAGCTCACAACCAGTCAGCACCAGGCTGACAACAACCACAGGCAAGTATCGCAGTGCTCAACAAGCGATGCAACACGGCACGCAGAACACCTGCTTAGCCCAAGAAACAATGCCGACCAAGCAGAGCACAATGCACAACAACGCACAGATAAGAGACCATACACATAACAACCACAACACACACCCCAACAACAAAGGGGCAGCCAACAAGGCAGAGACACCTTCCACCGGTTCCACAAGCAACAACCCTACACCAGTGAAGGCCACACCACACGTAGGCTCTCTCAGCCTCAGCGACACACACACACCCAAATGCGCCGAAGACGACCAGGAGCACTGCACCTGGACTTGCCTGCAAGCGTCCTCCATACGGGGAAGACCACTGCCAGCGAGTCCACCGCCAACCGTGCCACCACGGCACGAACACACAGAGCGACCGCACTCACCACACACGCGGCACAACAACAGCTGCAACCCACCTGCAGCACGCACATAACTCTTGCAGGGAAGCCGCACACCTACAAAACAATTGAAGTTCAAACCTAACACTAGTCGGACGGTGTCAGCAGTGCACTAGTACCTTTCTTTGGGACACTATAGTTATTACTTCCTTACAAATCTCAGTAGACTCCCGCTCTGATACCACTATAACGACCTGACCTCCTGGACCCCGAAGGTCGCGTCGCCACCCACGGATCCGATGATCTGGAAGAGTTAGAAGAAATAGTCTAGTGAGATATGTACTGAACTTAAATAACTATAACAATATGTACAATATACAAAGGTCTGTACAACGTGTCCCAAGCAAAAGCACAGGTACAAGAAGAAAGGTGCAGTCCTTAAGGGGCATATCCCGAGGACTTGCAAAGCACAACTCTTAGCTCACTCGGCTACAAGAACTCACAACACTCAGCTCTCACTACTGCTGATAACACACGGCGCCACAACCGCCTCCGCAACCCATCCGACACCGAGCTCCCACGACGATGAGCCCCTAGTTGAAGGAAGTAGGGAGGGTGAGCCTCGCGAACAAGGCCTAGTAGGGATTACCAGTCCCTCACCGGCTAGAGCAGCAGGAACTCCGAAAATAGGAAACTACCCTAGAAAGTTGTAAAGCGAGGAACACCTACAGCAGGGTACTACTAAGTAGTGGAAGAGAATAGCGCAATGCCACGACCACCATCCAAGGTTGGGCCACACACACGACTCCCGTAAAAACCAACAGAGTCGGGCACACAGCGGAAGCAACCCTCGGCACACTTGCTGAGACCACGCAACAACCAGGTGAGAACGACGTCTCACTGCAAGCACGGCCACCTCAGACCTCCACAAGGTCGAGGGCCTACAAGCAGAACCACCCCGGACCCCGGACACATCGCAAGGTCGGGAAGCTACACACGTCACTGCCATCACGGACTAGCACCCAAGAATGGGACTATAGAACCGAGAGGACATCGAGCGGAAACCACCAGAAGCATGGGCCTGCACAAGGCCAGACCAAAGACGCCCACGGAAACTAGGCACAACTAGGCTATAACCGCCGTGCAAGCTAGGGCAACGGATAACACTTGGAAACGTTGTCACAACAACAACAACCAAGCCACCACCGCTAGCAGCCAAGAGGGGGACCCGTAGTCTACACGCTCTGCTCGCTAGCCTAGCTCTGCCTCTGCCCCCACGGAAGGGTGAGACAGAGCCGCCACAGAAACACACAACACACGCAACACCGCAGCCTGGCCAAGCTACGGCCTCACGCTTGACCTCCCTACGTGGCTCCAAAACCAACGTAGAGCGAGGCAGTGAGACAAAGGACTGGCTAGCCTACATCGGGTAGAACTCCGGCCATCCTCGGTGTCCCAGGCCTAGCCAAGAGAGCTCTACAAATGACTCAGCATCGTTGTCCAAACCACCATTTTCCCCTCAGCTCCAGAGTCCGCCACACTTGGTTGTTGACTCGAGCACGCTCGTCGCCTCGATACCTCCCTCGGAGGTGCCCGAGGATGGGGGTCCCAGGTAACGGTAACAACCTCTTAGATCGGGGACAAGCCCTCAGGTGCCGAGCACCGGGCGAACAGGCGGGGCAGCACAACAAAACCATGCCAAACTGCTGGCTTGTAACACACGACAAGCCCAGCAAGCGAGAGGCACACATGGACCCTCAAGAGGGCCATCGGCCAACCAAACACGTACGGAAAAGCCAGAGCCTCGGAACACCACCCGCCAACATGGGAACCCGTCGCTCTGCTAATAATCGATTGACCGCCAGTCAATCGATTATTAGACAGACGCAACCCTCCTAGCACCACTGCTAGGACACGACCACGAAGGTGTCACGTTCGGTCGCTGAACGCAGGGAGGTAACCTACCGCGTTCCCTACCAGAAGGTCTTAAGGGCAAAGCCTGCCCTGGGGCACACGCCAACACACAACCAGACCCACGGAAGCACCCGAGGCAACACAGGTACTGTCGTGATCCCCAAGGCTGTCGTGACACCATCGCGACGGGGAAGGGCGCCACGATAGCCTTGTCGCGACCGGGAGAAGTGCCGCGACAGTAAACCCTATCGCGACAAAGAAATGCATCGCGACAGTGGCCCTTATCGCGACTGCCACACGCGTCGCGATAAGGTTGCGCCCGACCGGGCCGACACCTCTTCTGATGTCGCGACGCGCCGAGTCGTCGTGACACCAGAAGAGAGGCAGACCAACGAGATCCTCAATCCCAGGCCACCCACAAACCATACAAACACGCCACAAGGGGGGAGGGGAGCATGGGGAAAGCAGTAAAGCTATCTATAAACTTCGAGGGGCTCCTAATCCACCCAGATCGGGAAGGGCACAAGAAATCCCTACCTCAACGAAGAACCGAACCTCAATAGGGCCCTTCACGTCGGTTGGCCACCTCCTCCTCGCTCCACACAAGGTCCACGATGCCACGACACCACGCACGGCCCTCCTCCTCGCCTGAAAATACACAAGGGGAGAGGGGGAGGCGGAGCACTGCCGGAGGGAGAGGGAGAAGGGAATAAGAAGAGAGAGAGGGGGAAGGGGCGCCGACCAAGGCTTTTAGCCTTCGGCCCCCGAGACGCAACGGGTCAACGAACCGCGACAAGAACACGTCCCCCACGGACACCGCAACAACGCGACAGGCACACCTGCCACCCTGACAGGTGTTAGATGACCGCACAGCAAAACATGACAATACTGTCGTAACCTGTTGACCGGTCGCGACAAGAACGCGACAGGCAAATCGGGCGTGATAAGAACGTGACGCACACCTGCGTCGCAACAGGGATGACTGTCACGTCGTACACCCATGACGCGACACTAATGCATCGGCTAGCCTGGACGTATTAGTGGCCAGTCATCCAGGACCCCGGATGGAAAGCCGAGAAGTCAGGTCTTACAGTGAAATCCAAGTTTTGCTTGGGGACTGGACATAGGTCTTCCTTTTGAGAAGTATCGAACCAAGATAAAATCTCTATGTTCATTTGTGTGATTGTTTAAATTTGCTTCCGCACTGCTACTCTATATCACACACTATCACATTCACTAACCAAAGTTTTTAAGTTGTAATTTGTGTGTTTTAGTTTCAGAATTTCTATAGCCTTTCTATTCACCCCCCCCTCTAGAAAGCTTGCTGCCAACCGTAAGCGGGCCAACAAGTGGTATCATAGCCTTGGTCTCTGAATAGTCAAAGAAGATCCAACGATCTTAGAGCAAAGATTCATGGCAGCTCAAGGATTTGCTGAAGGCCAATCTATCAACAGACCACCCTTGTTCGACGGAAAGATTACAACTATTAGAAAACAAGGATGGAGTTCTTCCTCCAAGGTTATGATTATCAACTATGGACCATCATTGAAGAGGGAGATCTAATTGTCCTCAAACCAAGAGAGGAGTGGACAGACAACGACAGAAAAATGCTCTCTCAAAATAGCAAAGCTAAGAACCTCATATGTTGTGCCCTGACAAGAAGCGAATTCAACAGGATCTCAGCATGCAAATCAACAAAAGAAATGTGGGACAAGCTGAAGCTCACATACGAAGGAACATACAAAGTCAAAGAAACCAAGATTGACATCTTGGTCACTCAATATGAGAAGTTCCAAATGTTGACAAGTGAGACCATTACACAAATGTATAACAGATTTATTGACATAACTAATGGTCTTGCAGGGCTTGGAAAGATGTACAACATTGGAGATATGGTAAGAAAGATTCTCAGATCTCTACCGAGCCAGTGGACTCCAAAAGTCACAGCCATCGAAGAAGCTAATGATCTTACAACTATGTCATTAGAAAGCTTATAGGATCATTGATGGCACATGAAATCAACATGGAGCGACTATCTGAAAGCTCATCCAAAAAGAAATTTACTAATGATTTCAAAGTTATAGCTGCTCCTTCCACCTCTTCTTCTAGTTCAGAAAACACAGGCTCTGAAGAAAGTGATGTAGATGATGTATTGTCAAAACTTCAGAAGATCCTTAGGAAGAAGAAGAATGGATCTAGAAGGATCCAAAAGAAGGAGAAAAAGGAGAAAGAACCAGTCTGCCATGAATGCAAAAAACCTGGACATCTAAGACCAGATTGTCCAAAACTCAAGAAGACTGGTCATCCAGAAAAGTTCAAAAAGAAGCACAAGAAATTCAAAAGAAAAGCCATGGCTGCTGCTTGGGACAATGAAGAAGTCACCACTTCAGATTCTTTAAGCTTAGATTCAGAAAATGAGCGGGTAAGTCTAGCCCTCATGGTAGAACTAGATGAGGAACATTCTGACCCATCATTTAATTCGTTCATTGATTTAGAGTCAGAGTCTGAAGACTTAGAAGATGTCTTTAATGAACTTTACAAAAAATATGAAGGTGTTGTAAAAGAATTAAAGAATCTGAAAAATAACATTACTTGCTTAGAAAACACCAATTCTGATCTTAAATCCAAAATGGAACAATTAGGAACACAATTAAAGGAAAGTAAAGATAATAATTATCTTTTGAATGAAGATTTAAAAAACAAGAACAATGAAAAGTTAGAGTTAGAAGAAAAATTAAAAACTCTAACTGAAGAAAATCTTTATTTAAAAGAATCAGTTAGAAAATTAACAAAAGGAAAAACTTCTCTAGCTCTTTGTTTAAAAAGCTCTAAAACTAACAACAATAAACAAGGCCTTGGATACAAACCTTCTGAAAAAGAAAAACAAGTCATAATTCCTAAAAATATCCATTGCCAAAATTTGTAAAAGAAACCAAGATGCCTCAGAAAAAGGCCCCTGTAATGAACAAGTTCTATCAAAAGAAAAAAGTTTCTAAAAATCGTGTTCTAAACAGATATCATAAGGACAATAGGAACTATAAAACAAATTATATTCATTGTTGTTCTCATTGCAACAAATTAGGACACACAGTAAACACTGTTGGATCGAGATGGCACTAATGATGTCCTAGAGGGGGGTGAATAGGACTTCTTGACCTTTTAAAAATTTATCTGAAATTAGACAACGCTAAATAGAACTATTAGAATTTAGTGTAGTGTGTGATTCAAGTGTAAATTGGCGGAAACAATCACACAAATGCACAAGGAATTTTATCCTGGTTCGGCCCTTCCCACATAGAAGTCCTACGTCCAGTCCTCAAGCAAACCACTTGAGATTTCACTAACTACCAAGAATACTTGGCCTTCTCTCACCCTTGAGAGGAATTACAAGCCCACTTGCTCCCAAGCAAGTCTTCCCTCAATAGGGGTACAACAACTATCTTAAACAAGGTCTTCCCTTCACAATAGGGGCACTGTAGGAACAAACCTCGTGCGGTTTCACACAGACAAAATTGAAAGAACACTAGTTGGTTTGCTCCAAAGAATGAGCAAACATAGCAAATTCAGAAATGAGTAAAAATTAAGAACTACAGTTGTGACTTGTGATCCTTTCTGAATCAGGAAGGGTAGACTAAAGGATATCTAATTACAAATTCCACCCAACAAAACTTTTGTGAGGAAGAGAGCTTGGAGATTTTCTGATTGAAGAGGCTCTCAATATTTGCAGCTCAGGAGAAGGCTTGTAGAAGCTCTTGCTAGCAGAAGGCAGGAGTGAGTTGAATGAATTGCTAGCTGGTTGCACACACACTTGGTGTCTCCTCTTATTCAAACTTCGGCTTCTATATATGCTTCAGAGGATGTGTCTGTTTGAAACTATCCGTTGAAGATCAAGCCATTTGAGGAAAGGTTTTTGATCCTTTGGGTGCATATAAGATCTTGATTATCCATTAGTTCTTCAGCTTTTTAACTTTCCAACGGCTTCAGACCATGCTTGTAACTTCTCAGCTTAGAGGTCAGTTGTCACACCCTGAAATTTAGCAGCAGAATAAATACCGGGATGCGTGAACGATACAAATAGACGTATCACAGTTGAGTAGCACAGAGTCACAATTAAACATAACAACACATTTGAGATCACAATATTCTCATCAAAAGTACTATTTATTCCATTTCAATCCACTAGTTACAACCTTACATAAGAAGAACCAACTAAAGGGTCCATTATTCAAATATAACTTCATGAAAATGTATCCTATTACATAAACTACTCAAACATCTATTCTTAATACTTCATCTCCTCATATGACGGGTGCTCATCACTCTTGCCCTGTCCCATCGAAATCCACGAGATCCTCATCACTACCTGAAAAGGACAGGATGATAAGGTGAGCGAACGAGCTCAGTAGGATTTACATCTCAAGGTGCGGGCACTAATATACATGATTAACATTTTAAATGGGCAAGATATGAACATGAACATGATGACCATGCATGCTTTTCTAACAAGTCAAATAGCTGAATAGAACGAATATCATATCAAATTTCATATACGATGGACAAGTAATTCAAGAATAGTATCAAAAGGAATTGGCCATATTCACACAGATATCACATATTCACGTGATCAGACGTATCTTATTAAACTTATCATATCATATCAACGAAGGCACATTCACACAAATCTTGCTCACATGTCTGTGCCATGCCAAGCACCACAAGTCCATACTCCCGCGGTTATAAGTACGTTGGGGCGCTCCTCCCCAGGACCAGACAGGGCCCTATTGCACAGGCATTAGTCAAATGGACCAAAGTCCCACGTTGTGCCGATCAAACATATACATATTATGGCCACGGATTTCCAATAACAAGCTCATTGTAATCAGGACATGATCATTCACAGAGTCAAGGTATGACAATAGCTCAAGAGATTAATAGGACAATATAATGGCGTATCTTATGTTTCATAATTCTTTAATGTCTTGTCAAGAGGATGACTAATGACAGATCGTACACGGTACAAGTGCTCTCTATCTCCAGGGTACTTCATGGTACAACCAACTCGGTCTCTATGAGGGAATCCATAGAGTACGGAGACTTACAGAGGCCTTAGGGAAAAGATCACTAGTCTGCCAATACAGAATGACTGGCAGAGAGCTCCCAATTCCCCAAGAGGGGTGTGCCTAATCGTGCAAACGTATAAGTGATGTGTCACAGATCTTTCTTAAACATGTATGCAATTGATGAACAATTAATGGAACTTCGGAAAGTGATTAAATAAGGAAAAACCCACATGCAAGTCATGATAGAAAATTTAACTAGGCAAGTCCATTCTAATCATGTATTCATCACATATTCATATCACATACTTATTATGACAATTTCATATCAAGCTAGATCACAAGAAAGTAATCAAATGATTATAAGATCCATCACATATACACATTAGAATCATATTCATGTCATTACCATTTTCAATGGGTTGATTACTTTTAGGCTAATGCACACTAAGTAACATGCTTACAAACTAAGAGATTAAATATGCTTACTGGCTCGCCAAAAAGTAAAGTTTCAGGTCGGTCTTTGAATCGCGTCCTACACAGTAGATGCTTTTTAGAACATGTTGTACAGTTAAACAGGGCTAACTATGAAGAATGTAAATCACGACGGTTTACCTGGTGGCCTTTTACTTGAATCGCGATGGGATACCCCGTCGCATTCATGAAAGCATTAAAATACTAATATAAAAATTGGCGAAAAACTTTGAGCGGGAAAACATGTCGAATCGCGTCGGGGGTACCCGTCGCGTATCAGACAAGCACTGAAGTCCACGCAGCGCGAAGTCCCACACGGACGTTGACAGGTTAGACAGTGAATCGCGTCAGACCTCACAGTCGCATTTTACCAAATCACGACGGCCAAGGCCGATGCAATACCAGGCTCTGGAATCGCGTTGCCTGGTCTGGTCACGATTCAAACTTCAAACTAAAAATATAGGAACAAGCAGTGATCCTCTTACGACGCTTATAAGTCTCTATCTACTGACATTTAGACAAAACCTTCAACATGAAACATGACAAGGACAACTAGTAGAAGGACTTTCATGTTGTGGGTTGGATCTAATTCGGTCTCAAATCATGTGCAACACATTAAGAACACAAAAAGCCCTAAACATGCGCGACTTAGGGAAAACACTTATAACTCGACGGATACACAGTGAAAATTGGGCAAATCAAGTGCATATGAAACTAGACATGCAGCACTACAAGATGGTATAGGTTTTGTTTAGTCTTGGCCCGAGATCACCTACCTTTAGATGGATGTAAGAGACACAATAACCCAGGTCGACGCAGAGCGAGGTTGAGGAAGAACTCGGTTTTCCCCAGCCGTTCTCCACTCCTCCTGCGCCCTAGCTTGCTCCTCACGACCCCAACTCAATACCAAACCTTCCCTAAGTGTCTCTTTATGATTATATATACATCTAGGGTTTAATTTTGTGTCCCAATGGTGTTAGGAAAGGGGACTGCGAAATCTGCATTACACCTTCCAAAGATTGGGATTTCTCCTCCCAAATGGAGTAGCTACACCATAGGAAGGTCTCAAGCATGGTTGGCCACGATTTGGCTTGCTATGCTTGGCTAATAGCATTATTTTAAACCCTAATTTGCCCTTCCTAATTATCCCATAATTACATGTGCGAATTTTGGGTATTTTCTGATGACCAGTCTGTCCCCATGTAATTTTAATTAATTACATATATATATATATATTTTGATGATTAACAAAACCAAACAAGAGTTTATCATTTATACCTAATGAATATTTCACAAGTCTTAAGTACAGGAGAAATACCAAGGTCAAACAAGCCAATAAAGGTATGCATTACTTCTCTGAAGCCTTAATCTTTCAACATCATATTTCTCTAAGTCCTTATCGACTTCTATTGAAGGCCATAACGATTTCTTTATAAGCATATCGATTTCAATAGAATTATCGTAACAATTTCCTTAGAAAGCGCAACGACTTGCTTGTTGTAACGATTTCATAAGTTACCGTAACGACTTGCCTGTCGCAACGACTCTATAAGTTGTCGCAACGATTTCTTTAGAAACTCGTAATGACTTGCCTGTCATAACGACTCTATAAGTTATCGTAACGATTTCTTTAGAAAGCGTAACGACTTGTTTGTTGTAACGATTTCATAAGTTACTGTAACGATTTCTATAGAACTCGTAACGACTCGCCTGTCGCAACGACTCTATATGTTGTCGCAACGATTTCTTTAGAAACTCGTAACGACTTGCCTGTCATAACGACTCTATAAGTTATCGTAACGATTTCCTTAGAAAGCGCAACGACTTGCTTGTTGTAACGATTTCATAAGCTACCGTAACGACTTCTTTAGGACTCGCAACGACTTGCTTATTGTAACGACTTCATGTTCCATAACGATTTCTTTAGAGTTCATAACGACTTGATAAATGTTCACAACGATTTGTTTTGTATAACGATTTGTTAAGTGTTTCATATCGATTTCTTCAGAAACACAACGATTTGCATCTCATAACGATTTGTTAAGTGTTTCACAACGACTTCTTCTGTATCACAACGACTTGGTCAACCTGACTTATTCATAACAATTTCATAAGTCATATAGTCATCGATTTCATATTAACGTGATATGATCTTTGTTGACTAGTCAAAAGTCCACGTAGACATCTCTCTGACGCACCTGCATTTAATGTGTAACACCCCGGAAATTTAGCAATTTAAAATTTTCAGAAATATAGAGGGATAAAAATAAATAATCGTATTGGAGACTTCCAACACCATGTAATTATGATCCTTAACAAGAATGGGCCTATAGAACACATTTGGCCCAAGGATATGAATGAACTGGACAGGGAATTACCCAGAAATTCGTGTATGTAATTATACAGTAATTTGTGAGGGTAATTTAGGGTTAAAGTATGGATGATTAGTCATGTAAGGTAAGCCAAAACCGAACTCAATCCCAATTGGAGGTTTCCTAAACCTTTGCTACCTCTTTTGGGTAAGAGAATCCCAGATTTCCTGGAAACTAGGAAACAGAGCTCGTAGCCCCTTTCCTAGTATCATTAGGACTCTTAACAACATCCTAAAACTATAAGAACTCGTCCCTAAACTCTTGGGAAGTTTTAACAACGAAGTTGGAGTCGTTTGGAGGCAAGCAAGAACTTCTGAGGAGCAGGAGAAAGGCTGGGAGTCCGTAGCTTCATCCCCTGCATCTTCTGTTGCATCCAGAACATCAACGGGTTTTAGATCTTCATAAAGGTTGGTGTTCTCGGGCCAAGATTAAAGAAAACCAACACCATCATGTAATTCTCTGAGTCTAGGATCATTTTCATTTGTTTTGACTCAATTTCATGGAGTATACGTTGTGTATTCGTCGATTTTCCGAAGTCTTGCACAGTTAGGGCTTTTTCCTGTTCTTATTATTATGCACATGATTCAAGACCGAATTTGACTAAACTTTATTCATAAAAGTTCTTCCAATTGAAGTCACGATCATCTTCTATGTTGGACGTTTTGTCCAAAAATCCTTCGTTAGAGAGTTAGGAGCATGATAAGAGAGTTTCTGCAGAATACTACGAATTCGGGCTACATTTAACTCTTTGTTCCTCATATGTTTTCTTCGGATTAAAGACCGAATTAGATCAAACTCTAAACATAAACGTTCTTCTACTAGTTGTCCTCTTCATCTTTCATGTTGAACGTTTTGTCTAAATGTCACTCGTTAGAGAGTTATAAGAGGTGGAAGTGGATCATTGCACTGCATTCATGTGTTTTTGTCTGGAAGAGGCACTCGTGTCGACCTGACCTGAACCCGTGTCGACCTGACCTGAACTCGTGTCGACCTGCTGTCCCAAAACAGCCCAGAAAGTGTTCTGGGAAGCCCTCTAGTGTCGACACAGCCCCATCCCGTGTCGACACACTCCCCCAGTTTGACCCAGAAGTGCTGGAAAGCTAATCTAGTGTCGACACCACCTGTGCTAGTGTCGACACACTGTCCCATATTAGTTAGGGGGTTTTCTAGAAGCTGTCTCTAGTGTCGACACTACTTGATCTCGTGTCGACACGACTTGACCTTTTTGCCTTGTTTTTGATGCACTGTGTTGACACTACCTGAACTAGTGTCGACACTACCTGACCAGTTTTGCATGATTTTGTCTTGTGTTTGAAGCATTGTGTCGACACCACTTGATCTAGTGTCGACACCACTTACAAGATTTTTGTATAATTTGGGTCTAATCATTTCATGATGTCTTCAAGCATGTACATGGTGTTATAAGGTATGCATGGACTTAAAATAAATCAAACCATTAAAGGAAATGGTAATGATATGAATATGATTCTAATGTGTAAATTTTGATTGTTCTTATGATCCTTGGATTATCTTGTGATTTTGCTTATTATCAATTGATAAGATAATAATATGATATGAATGTGGGGATGAATACATGATTAGTATGGACATATTAGTGGTGTAAATGTTATGATTTGCATATAAGTTTCATGGTTTCATGTTTTCCGGTGTTTAATTGATTATTGTCATATGCATACATGCTAGGAAATTACATGTTCTACATATGATTTGTCATTAGAAACACCCTCGTGTCAAGACATTAATGAACTATGAAACATAAGATATGCCATTATCCTGCCTTGTTCTTTTGAGCTGTTTGTCATTCCTTGACTCTATGAATGATCATGTCCTTTTACTATGAGCTTATCATTGAAACTCTGTGGCCATAATGTGAATATGTTTGTTTGGCACAACGTGGGACCTCGGTCCATTTGACCAATGCCTGTGCAATAAGGGCCCTATCTGGTCCTGGGGAGGAGCACCCCAATGTACTTTTTAACCGCGGGAGTATGGACTTGTGGTGCGTGGCATGGCACTGATACGATATGCAAGATTTGTGTGAATGTGCCTTCGTTTGATATAATAAGTTTGATTTGATCTGATATGATAAGATTTGATATGATACGTCTGTTCATGTGAATACGTGATATCTGTGAATATGGCCAATCTCTTTTGATATGATTCTACTCTTGAAATATCTGTCCATTGTATATGCAGTTCGATATTTGATTGATCTGTCCTCCGTTCTATTCCTCTGTTCAATCTGTTAGAAAAGCATGCATTGTCATCATATTCATGTGCATATCTGCCTATTTAAAATGTTAATCATGTATACTAGTGCCCGCACAATATTGAGATGTAAATCCTACTGAGCTAGTTCGCTCACCCCTATCATCCTGCCCTTTTCAGGTAGTGATGAAGAACCCGTGGAGTCAGATGGGACCGGGCAAGAGTGACGAGCACCCGTCCTAGAATAGATGACAGTTTAGAAATAGAAATTTAGTAGTCTATGTAATAGTGAAACTTTTCTGGAAGTTATTTGAATAATGGACCCTTTGGTTAATTCTTTCTTGTAAGGTTGTATCTAGTTGAATGAAATGAAATAAAGAGTAACTTTGAGGATATTATTATGATTTTAAAAGTGTTAGTATATTCAATTGTGACTCTGCGCTATTCAACTGTGATACGTTTGTTTGTATCGTTCACGCCCCCCGATATTTATTCCGCTGCTAAATATCGGGGCGTGAGAGTTGGTATCAGAGCGTGAACTTTAGGGTCCAAGGGATTAGGAATATGGAATGAAACTAGATTACACGAGTCAAATCTATCGTACCTAATGTGAGCTTGGTTAGAGCCATGGGAATAGAAGTCACATGTGATATATTTAGATGACTGACTTATATTATTATCTTGAAGGTACCTATTACCTCAATGGCCGCTGAACTGCCCAGGCTAGGGACATGCAACGAACTATACAGAACTTGACTCAGGCCATCTTACAAGCCACCCAAGGTGGAGGTAACCGCGGAGCCGGTGATCTCCATCGAAATTTCCGAAATATGGATCCGCCCAGGTTCGAAGGGAGTACTGACCAGATGTTGCTGAACACTGGGTTAGGGAAATTGAAAGGATATTCAGGGTCATGCAATGCACGGACCAGAACAAAGTATTACTAGCGACTTTCCAATTGGAAAAGGATGCCAGGGCATGGTGGGAGTCGGTAGAAGCAACATTAAATGGCCAGCAACTAACATGGGCTCAATTCATTGAGCACTTCAATACCAAGTACTTTTCTGAGAGAGTCCAAGAACGCAAAGCAGCTGAATTTGCGGCTTTGAAGCAGAGAGGACTCAATGTGGCCGAGTACGAGGCCCAATTCTCTCGTTTGTCCCGATATGCTGTTCACTTAATTGGGACAGAAAGGATGAAGGCAAAACACTTTCTGAATGGCTTGAGGCCCCAGTTCATCACTCAACTGGCGCCAATGGACATTCAGACCTATGCCGACATGGTAAAGAAGGCCCAGTTACTGGAAGATGCCATGGAGACTGCTGAAAGAATTACGGGAAAATCTGTGAAAAGGGAGCAAGTGTCTTCTACAGGAAGGTATCAGCCGACCATTGGGATGAAAAGGCCCAGTGGCGGAGTAAATGAACCAGCTGATAAAAAGCCAAAGGAGTTAGGTAAGTAGATAGTGGTGGCAACAGGAGAAAGGTGTAAACACTGTGACAAAGCTAGTCACCGGTCTGAACATTGCTGGAGAGCGCAAGGGAGATGCCTGCGTTGTGGTAGTCGTGACCATAGGATCTCGGACTGCCCACTACTGAAGGAACAAGCTCCTCAGGACAAGCGTCCAAATGGACAGAAGAGGCAAGGCCGATTGCAAGCTGTCCAGGAACCAGAAACTGCTGAAGAAGGAGGTATCGTGGAAGGTACACTTACTATTCTTTCCCAACCCGCATATGTTCTCTTTGATATGGGAGCTACGCATTCCTTCATATCCCAAACATTCGTTGATACCCTATCTGAAAAACCTGTCCCAATGAAATCAGAAATAGTTGTGTCAACCCCGATTGGTCCGGGTACCAATCTTACAAACCATATACCATCCAGTGAAGTGTTGATTGAAACCCAAAACCTACCAGCAAATTTAATATGTATGGACATGGCGGGGTATGATGTGATACTGGGAGCAGACTGGATGTCTGAACATGGGGCTAGTATCAATTACAGGAGAAGTCGGGTAACTTTTAGCCAGTACCCAAAACTAGTGTTCATCGGGGATAGAAACCGCAGGAGATTGTCAATCATCTCTGCATTACAAGCCAAAAGGATGATGAGGAAAGGTTGTATGGCCTTTCTTGCTGTTGTAGTCATTGCAAAGAAGGAAGTCAAAGTAGAGGACATCTATGTTGTCAGCGAATACGCTGATGTTTTCCCCGAAGACTTGCCAGGAATTCCTCCTAAGCGAGAGGTTGATTTTACCATCGAGTTGGTCCCTGGAGCAGCACCGGTATCTAGGGCACCATATAGAATGTCCCCCGCAGAACTGAAAGAATTAAAAGAACAACTGATGGAACTGTTAGAGAAAGGTTTCATCCGACCAAGCACATCGCCATGGGGTGCACCTATCCTCTTCGTCAAGAAGAAAGATGGGTCGATGAGGCTATGCATAGATTACAGACAACTGAATCAGTTAACCATCAAGAACAAATACCCTCTGCCGAGAATTGATGAGTTGTTTGATCAATTATCCGGAGCTAGGTACTTCTCAAAAATAGATCTCCGATCTGGTTATCATCAATTGAGGATCAAAGGAGAAGACATTCACAAGACTGCCTTCCGAAGCAGGTATGGGCATTATGAATTTATTGTTATACCTTTTGGACTAACAAATGCCCCTGCAGTTTTCATGCAGTTGATGAATAGCATTTATCGCCCATATCTTGATAAGTTTGTGGTGGTATTCATCGATGATATATTGATTTATTCCAAGACAAAGGAAGAGCATGAGGAGCATTTGAGGATTGCATTGCAGATTTTAAGGGAGAACAAACTATATGCCAAGTTAAGTAAATGTGAATTCTGGCTTGAGGAGGTATCCTTTCTAGGACATGTGGTAACCAAAGATGGTATCGCTGTTGATCCATCAAAGGTTGAGGCTGTGTTGAAATGGGAAAGACCGACAAGCGTCACAGAGATCCGGAGTTTTCTGGGATTAGCTGGGTATTATCGAAGGTTTATAAAGGATTTCTCAAAGATTGCAGTGCCATTGACCAAGCTGACCCAGAAGGAAAATCCGTTTGTGTGGACCAATGAATGTGAGGAAAGTTTCAACAACTTGAAGAAGTGTCTGACTACTGCTCCTATTCTCGCCTTACCCACTGAAGAGGGAGGATTCGAAATTTATTCAGATGCTTCTGGTACTGGACTGGGATGTGTCTTAATGCAACAAGGGAAGGTAATAGCTTATGCTTCCAGACAGTTGAAGGTCCACGAAGTGAACTATCCAGTTCATGACCTGGAGTTGGCAGCTGTAGTATTCGCCTTGAAAATTTGGAGGCATTATATCTATGGTGAGCAATTTAAGGTCTTTTCTGACCACAAGAGTTTGAAATATTTGTTCTCACAGAAGGAGTTGAACATGAGACAAAGAAGGTGGTTAGAATACCTTAAGGACTTTGACTTTTCCATTCATATCACCCTGGGAAAGCCAATGTAGTGGCAGACGCTCTAAGTAGACAACCAGGAGCTATGCTAGCTAGTTTGATGCTGGGCGAATGGAAGTTACTGGAGCAATTTGCAAGTCTGAACATAGACGTGGGAAAGAAGGAAAAACAAGTAATGATTTCAAACCTCCAAATACAATCTGATCTACTGACTGAAATCAAGGAGAAACAGGGAAGAGGTTGGGGAGAACCAATGGGTTGGACCCGACTTAATTGAGGCCACTGTCGGGAAGGTTCAGATTGTCAGGGAACGTCTGAAGATAGCACAATCCAGGCAGAAAAGTTATGCAGACAAGAGAAGGAGAGAACTGGAATTTCAGGTTGGCAAGCATGGTTTCTTGAAGGTCTCACCTTCAAGGGGAATACAAAGATTTGGGATCAAAGGAAAGTTGAGTCCCAGATTTATAGGGCCATTTGAAATTCTGGAAAGAATTGGTCAGGTGGCGTATAGACTTGCACTACCTCTGCAACTAGCAAACGTGCATAATGTGTTCCACATATCCATGCTGCGGAAGTACTTATTCAATGCCGACCATGTAATTGACCACGAGGACTTGGAGATTCGGGAGGACCTGACTTATGAAGAGAAGCCGATCAAACTGTTGGATCGGAAGATTCAGCGACTCAGGAATCATACCATACCTATGGTGAAGGTCCAATGGAGTCGAGATGGAGTTACCAATGCTACCTGGGAAACAGAGGATAGAATGAAGAAAAACCACCCGGAGCTATTCTCAGGTACGATCTACACCATTATGCGTAAATTTGGGGACCAAATTTCTTAAGTGGGGGAGGATGTAACACCCCGGAAATTTAGCAATTTAAAAATTTCAGAAATATAGAGGGATTAAAATAAATAATCGTATTGGAGACTTCCAACACCATGTAATTATGATCCTTAACAAGAATGGGCTTATAGAACACATTTGGCCCAAGGATATGAATGAACTGGACAGGGAATTACCCAGAAATTCGTGTATGTAATTATACAGTAATTTGTGAGGGTAATTTAGGGTTAAAGTATGGATGATTAGTCATGTAAGGTAAGCCAAAACCGAACTCAATCCCAATTGGAGGTTTTCTAAACCTTTGCTACCTCTTTTGGGTAAGAGAATCCCAGATTTTCTGGAAACTAGGAAACAGAGCTCGTAGCCCCTTTCCTAGTATCATTAGGACTCTTAACAACATCCTAAAACTATAAGAACTCGTCCCTAAACTCTTGGGGAAGGTTTAACAACGAAGTTGGAGTCTTTTGGAGGCAAGCAAGAACTTCTGAGGAGCAGGAGAAAGGTTGGGAGTCTGTAGCTTCATCCCCTGCATCTTCTGTTGCATCCAGAACATCAACGGGTTTTAGATCTTCATAAAGGTAGGTGTTCTCGGGCCAAGATTAAAGAAAACCAACACCATCATGTAATTATCTGAGTCTAGGATCATTTTCATTTTTTTTGACTCAATTTCATGGAGTATACGTTGTGTATTCGTTGATTTTCCGAAGTCTTGCACAGTTAGGGCTTTTTCCTGTTCTTCTTATTATTCACATGATTCACGACCGAATTTGACTAAACTTTATTCATAAAAGTTCTTCCAATTGAAGTCACGATCATCTTATATGTTGGACGTTTTGTCCAAAAATCCTTCGTTAGAGAGTTAGGAGCATGATAAGAGAGTTTCTGCAGAATACTACGAATTCGGGCTACATTTAACTCTTTGTTCCTCATATGTTTTCTTGGGATTCAAGACCGAATTAGATCAAACTCTCAACATAAAATTTCTTCTACTAATTGTCCTCTTCATCTTTCATGTTGAACGTTTTGTCTAAATGTCACTCGTTAGAGAGTTATAAGAGGTGGAAGTGGATCACTGCACTGCATTCATGTGTTTTTGTCTGGAAGAGGCACTCGTGTCGACCTGACCTGAACCCGTGTCGACCTGACCTGAACTCGTGTCGACCTGCTGTCCCAAAACAGCCCAGAAAGTGTTCTGGGAAGCCCTCTAGTGTCGACACAGCCCCATCCCGTGTCGACACACTCCCCCAGTTTGACCCAGAAAGTGCTGGAAAGCTGATCTAGTGTCGACACCACCTGTGCTAGTGTCGACACACTGTCCCATATTAGTTAGGGGGTTTTCTGGAAGCTGTCTCTAGTGTCGACACTACTTGATCTCGTGTCGACACGACTTGACCATTTTGCCTTGTTTTTGATGCACTGTGTCGACACTACCTGAACTAGTGTCGACACTACCTGACCAGTTTTGCATGATTTTGTCTTGTGTTTGAAGCATTGTGTCGACACCACTTGATCTAGTGTCGACACCACTTACAAGATTTTTGTATAATTTGGGTCTAATCATTTCATGATGTCTTCAAGCATGTACATGGTGTTATAAGGTATGCATGGACTTAAAATAAATCAAACCATTAAAGGAAATGGTAATGATATGAATATGATTCTAATGTGTAAATTTTGATTGTTCTTATGATCCTTGGATTATCTTGTGATTTTGCTTATTGTCAATTGATAAGATAATAATATGATATGAATGTGGGGATGAATACATGATTAGTATGGACATATTAGTGGTGTAAATGTTATGATTTGCATATAAGTTTCATGGTTTCATGTTTTCCGGTGTTTAATTGATTATTGTCATATGCATACATGCTAGGAAATTACATGTTCTACATATGATTTGTCATTAGAAACACCCTCGTGTCAAGACATTAATGAACTATGAAACATAAGATATGCCATTATCCTGCCTTGTTCTTTTGAGCTGTTTGTCATTCCTTGACTCTATGAATGATCATGTCCTTTTACTATGAGCTTATCATTGAAACTCTGTGGCCATAATGTGAATATGTTTGTTTGGCACAACGTGGGACCTCGGTCCATTTGACCAATGCCTGTGCAATAAGGGCCCTGTCTGGTCCTGGGGAGGAGCACCCCAACGTACTTTTTAACCGCGGGAGTATGGACTTGTGGTGCGTGGCATGGCACTGATACGATATGCAAGATTTGTGTGAATGTGCCTTCGTTTGATATAATAAGTTTGATTTGATCTGATATGATAAGATTTGATATGATACGTCTGTTCACGTGAATACGTGATATCTGTGAATATGGCCAATCTCTTTTGATATGATTCTACTCTTGAAATATCTGTCCATTGTATATGCAGTTCGATATTTGATTAATCTGTCCTCCGTTCTATTCCTCTGTTCAATCTGTTAGAAAAGCATGCATTGTCATCATATTCATGTGCATATCTGCTTATTTAAAATGTTAATCATGTATACTAGTGCCCGCACAATATTGAGATGTAAATCCTACTGAGCTAGTTCGCTCACCCCTATCATCCTGCCCTTTTCAGATAGTGATGAAGAACCCGTGGAGTCAGATGGGACCGGGCAAGAGTGACGAGCACCCGTCCTAGAATAGATGACAGTTTAGAAATAGAAATTTAGTAGTCTATGTAATAGTGAAACTTTTCTGGAAGTTATTTGAATAATGGACCCTTTGGTTAATTCTTTCTTGTAAGGTTGTATCTAGTTGAATGAAATGAAATAAAGAGTAACTTTGAGGATATTATTATGATTTGAAAAGTGTTAGTATATTCAATTGTGACTCTGCGCTATTCAACTGTGATACGTTTGTTTGTATCGTTCACGTCCCCCGGTATTTATTCCACTGCTAAATATCGGGGCGTGACATAATGAAACCTGAACGTATCTCTGCATGCATGCAGACCATATCGTGCCTACTCTGATAACGTCCTTTAGACTTAAGCTATTTGGCATTACTATTTCCATGTCTATTGCTACTAACGTTGACTGACATCAGAGATAGCTTAGCTGTCTGCTATTTGAGTTTGACATTTGTGCAGACCTCTGATCCAGCTTCACGGTACAACGTTAAACAAATAGAAGCCAACGGATATCTTTGAAGATCTCATCTCTTTGCGTGCTCAAGTGATCAAAAGACTGTTGACAGGAAGCTTCCAAGACTCCAGATGTCATTCAGTCTAACGACTACTCAAAAGAGAGACAACGGACACTTCAACGTCTATATTTCAAATTGAAGATATAAATTCAAGTCAGAAGAATAGAAGAAGAGAGATCGTGCATTCAAGCATTCAAACTCTTCTGAAGAAAGTCCAGAGCAAGAACCTTCATTCCACTTAGCTTTTGCTCTTTTGCTCTCCACTAGTTTGTGAAAATCTTGAGAGAGCTTGTGTAGTTCTGAGAGTGAGCTTAGATTAAGATCCTTTGCTCTCAGTGCTAGTTGCTTCAGATCCTTGCTTATCAAAAGCTTGATCTAAGGGCTTAGATTTCATTCACTCTCTTTGTGTTGTTCCCTTCGGGTGTGAAGGAAGATCTGGTGTGGTATCCAGGGTGTTGTTCCCTTCGGGTTTGAAGGAAGACCTGGTGTGGTATCCAGGGTGTTGTTCCCTTCGGGTGTGAAGGAAGACCTGGTGTGGTATCCAGGGTGTTGTTCCCTTCGGGTGTGAAGGAAGACCAGCTGAGCTGGGTGTTGTAGTGTCCTTAGGGGGACTGTACCCTAGTTAGTGAAATCCTGAGTTGTTGCTCAGGGACTGGACGTAGGACTCCTAAGGAAAGGAGGTCCGAACCAGGATAATCTTCGTGTTGTGTGATTGTCTTCTTTGTGCGTTTGTTATTTCAACTAACTGTCACTAACCTACTTCGAAGAACGTTTGTGTGAATGTTTTTAGTTACAGGTATCTTCTAGATTAATTTTTAAAGATCCATTCACCCCCCCTCTGGGCTCGTCAACTGGGCAACAAGTGGTATCAGAGCGAGTCTCTTCGACAAAGAAAAAGGATCCAACGATCTGAAGAGTAAAGATCCATGGCAGCCCAAGGTAACTTTGAAGGTCAGTCTGTCAACCGACCCCCTCTCTTCGATGGTGAAGATTATCCTTACTAGAAGACCAGAATGGAATACTTTCTACAAGGGCACGACTATCAAATTTGGTCCATAGTAGAAGAAGGTGATCTGTTAGTCACAAATGAGAAAGCACAATGGACAGATGATGACAGGAAGAAGATTTCCCTGAATTGTAAAGCAAAGAGCATCCTATGCTGTGCTCTAAGTAAGAAGGAATTCAACAGAGTTTCAGCCTGCAAATCCTCAAAATGTGGGAAAAGCTCAGGATTACTTATGAAGGCACGGACAAAGTAAAAGAAACAAGAATCGACATTCTTGTCACTCAATATGAAAGATTTCAGATGCAGTCAAATGAGTCCATAACTCAAATGTTTAGCCGGTTCACTGACATCACAAATAGACTAGCTAGTCTGGGGAAAACCTATGAGATGGGAGACATGGTAAGGAAGATACTTAGATCCTTACCGTCCTCATGGACCCCAAAGGTCACAGCAATAGAAGAAGCTAATGACCTGAAGAGAATGTCTGTAGAAAAGCTCATTGGGTCCCTCATGGCCCATGAGATCAACATGGAAAGGCTAGGAGAGTCCTCGAGCAGAAAGAAGCACTCCAACGCCTTAAAAGCTGAAGAAGATTCACCAGAAGCAAGTTCAGCTGAAAGTGAAAGCATGCAGACAGTGAAAATGAGGAAGCATGCTATCTAGAAAATTACAGCAAATTTTGGCTAAGAAGAAGAAATTCCAATCTGGAAGAAGGCACTTCAAGAGAAACAAGGAATTCAAGAAGCCAGATGGAAAAGAAATAAAGAAAGGAGAACCCGTCTGCTATGAATGCAAGAAGCCAGGACACATTAAAACTGAGTGTCCAAAGTTAAAGAAGTCGGAATTCAGGAAGAAGGACAGTTCCAAGAAGTTCAGAAAGTACAGGAAGAAGGCGATGGCAGCAGCTTGGGAAAACAGTAGTGACTCAGACAGTGAGTCAAGTTCTTGCAGTGATGAAGAAAATGCCAACTTAGCCTTCATGGCAAATACTGAAGATAAGGTAACTTCTGACTCCTCTTTTGATTCATGCAATGATTCAGATTCCGATAGCTTAGAAGAGGCTTTCAACGAACTATATGAAAAATATAAAGAAGTGACCAAATTATTAAAAGTGAGCAAGAAAAACATAATCTGTATAGAAAATACAAACTCAGATCTAAAATCAGAAAATGAACAATTAGAAAGTCAAATAACTGAACTTAAAAGAAGAAATGAATTGTTTTGTGAAGACCTAAAAGCTAAGAATGAACAAATAACAAAATTGGAAAAACAGGAAAGTACAGATGAATTAAGAAAAGAAATTAAAAACTTAAATAAAGAAAATGATAAGCTATCAAGCACATTAGAGAAATTTACTAATGGTAAAAACTCACTAATATTAAAAGGCGTTAGAAGATCAGGTAAGAAGAAAAATAGATTAGGATATATACCCCCAGATAATGAAGAAACCATAATTTATCCTAAAACATATCCAACACTAAAATTTGTACCTGAACAAGATATAGCATACAAAGCTGATTTCAAATATATAGAAAAAGTAACTAAGTTATCCTGCTGTGGTCACTACACTAAGTTAGGACATATTATAACTACATGCCCAACAAGACACAAGAAATGGATAATAAAAGGCAAAATCAGTGATACTAACCAATCAGGACCCAAAAGAATTTGGGTACCTAAAGCTTGATGTTTTTATTTCAGGTTAACCCTAGAGCATCCAAATGGTACTTGGATAGTGGGTGCTTAAGACACATGTCAGGCAACCAGAAGTTATTCTCGCATCTCCAAGCTGAAGAAGGAACAGTCACTTATGGAGATAATGGGAAAGGAACAGTAATAGGCAGTGGCTCTGTAAATAACAAAGGAAAAGCTGTCATAGAAGATGTGTTATTAGTCAAGGGATTGAGGCACAATCTCATCAGCATCAGCCATCTGTGTGACAGAGGCCATCAGATCAAGTTTCAAGAGTCAAAGTGCAGCATAGTGAAGGATGGAGCAGTCATCTTTGAAGCAAATAGAGAAAAAAATTTGTATGTGCTCTATCTTGAAGAACTCAAAGAGTAAAATATTTGTCTGACAGCAAGCAAAGACAAATCTACGGAATTATGGCACAGACGACTTGGTCATTACAGTTTAGATGGCATGAGGAAATTGCTAAAGAAAAATCTTGTAGAAGGTCTGCCAAAGGTCAGTGCAAAAATGGAAGGTGTATGCGGACCCTGTGCTAAGGGAAAGCACACCAAAAGCTCCTTCAAGTCAAAGACGGTGGTGACCACCTCAAAACCCTTAGAGCTCCTACATATGGATCTATTTGGGCCAATGAGGACTACCAGTCTTGGAGGAAAGAACTTTGGATTTGTCATAGTTGATGACTATTCAAGATATACATGGGTATCATTCCTAGAGCATAAAGATGACACCTTTGAAAACTTTGTTAGTTTCAGCAAGAAAGTGCAGAAAGATCAGAAGTTCAGCATTGTGTCTATCCGATCAGATCATGGTGGTGAATTTCAAAATGAAAGGTTTGCTAGATTCTGTGATGATCAGGGAATTGAGCATAATTTCTCAGCACCAAGGACACCACACAAAATGGTATTGCTGAGAGGAAGAACAGAACCCTACTGGATATGGCAAGAACTATGCTCTCAGAATATGATCTGCCAAGATATTTCTGGGCTGAAGCAGTCAACACAGCAAGCTATATTGTCAACCGAGTAATGATCAGGCCTATCCTGAAAAAGACTGCATATGAACTGTTCAAAGGGAATAAGCCAAAGATCAGCCATTTCAGAACCTTTGGATGTCCCTGCTTCATTCACAACAATGGAAAAAGGGACATTGGTAAGTTGGATGCCAAATCAGATGAAGGCATCTTCATGGGGTACACTTCTAAACCCAAAGGCTATAGAGTGTTTAATAAACGTACCTTATTGATTGAACAATCTGTGCACATTATTTTTGATGAAACTAACCCTTCCTTGAGAAAGGAAGTAGATAGTGACAATGATGATGCATATGAACTGTCCAAGAAACTAAAAGATACATCAATTGAGGACAAGGATGATCCGCCTCTGGAAGAATTGCAACAAGAAGAAATCACTCATGAAAATCTTCCAAAGGAATGGAGATACAAGAAAGATCACCCACTTGAAAACATCATTGGTGATCCATCCATAGGGGTAAGAACAAGAGGTAATGTTATTCTTGTGATTATCTAGCTTTTGTTTCTCAAATAGAGCCTAGGACAGTCAATGAAGCTCTTTCTGATGAATCTTGGATAGTAGCCATGCAAGATGAATTAAATCAATTCAAGAGAAACCAAGTATGGTCACTTGTTTCTAGACCATCAAACCATCCAGTCATTGGCACCAAATGGGTGTTCAGAAATAAACTGGATGAAACTGGTGCAATTTTAAGAAACAAGGCCAGATTGGTAGCTCAAGGCTATTCTCAAGAGGAAGGCATAGATTTCGATGAAACCTATGCACCTGTAGCTAGACTTGAGGCCATTAGAATATTACTTGCATATGCATCTGCTTTGAACTTGACATTATTTCAAATGGATGTTAAATCCGCATTTTTAAATGGTTTTATAAAAGAGGAAGTTTATGTGGAACAACCTCCGGGTTTTGATGACACAGAATTTCCCAATCATGTTTTCAAACTTCATAAGGCATTATATGGTTTAAAACAGGCACCTAGAGCCTGGTATGAAAGGCTTAGCTCTTTTCTTTTAAACCATGGTTTCAGTAGAGGTCAAGTAGATAGTACTCTTTTCATAAAATCAAAGGTCAAACACATTCTATTAGTCCAAATTTATGTAGATGATATTATCTTTGGATCTACTGATGAATCCCTTTGCAAGTACTTTGAAAAGTTGATGCAGGGAGAATTTGAAATGAGTATGATGGGAGAACTTAATTACTTCCTTGGATTACAAATCAAACAAGGAAAGGAAGGAACTCACATCTGTCAAGCAAAGTACACAAAAGAACTCTTAAAGAAATTTGGATTCGAAAATACCAAGCCACTGTCAACACCAATGAGCACATCAACAAGAATGGACAGTGACAAAGATGGTAAGAAAGTGGATCAAAAGATCTACAGAGGTATGATTGGTTCACTACTTTATTTAACAGCTAGTAGACCAGATATACTATTTAGTGTATGCATGTGTGCTAGATATCAACTGATCCTAAAGAATCACATTTAATTTCGGTAAAAAGAATATTTAGATATTTAGCAAGATCTCATGACTTAGGTCTATGGTATCCAAAACACTGTGAAATTAACTTAGTAGGTTACTCTGATGCTGACTATGCTGGATGCAAATTAGATAGAAAAAGCACCAGTGGTGGTTGTCAATTTCTTGCAGGATGTTTAATATCTTGGTTTCAAAGAAACAAAATTCAGTAGCACTATCCACTGCTGAAGCTGAGTACGTAGCTGCTGGAAATTGCTGTACGCAACTCTTATGGATAAAGCAACAACTTGAAGACTTCGGATTAAACATTAAATCCATCCCACTGCTGTGTGACAACACCAGTGCCATTAATCTCACCAAGAATCCAGTTCAGCACTCAAGGACCAAACATATTGAGGTTAGATATCATTTTATTCGTGATCATGTTGCAAATGGAAATATTGAAATATCTTTTATTAATACAAATGGCCAATTAGCAGACATTTTCACAAAAGTCTTACCTGAAGAGAGATTTACATCTCTTAGAAGGGAATTAGGCATGTGCAATTTGTGATAAAAGTTTGCTTACAAATGGCACATTAAATTTCAGAATTAAGTACTTTTTCCCTCCATGGCATTAAGCAAAAGAAATTCAAATTATTCTTTGTAACCGCTCTCTCATTGAAGTCGGTTTGAATAGTCAACATCTTTTGTCCTTTTCCACAGCCTTTTGGTGCCTCACTTTCCACATCGCATTAATTTATTCATAAAATCAATGGCAGAACGATTCGTATCTCATCGTCTACCTTTTCCCCCTTTTTCATCTTGTCGCATGAGCCGATGCCCTAGCAACTCCTATCTTAACCCTCTGCAAATTTGAACCTTCCTCCTCCTTCCCGCAAAATTTCTTGAGGGTTTTCTCTTCACCTTCCGTCTCAACCCTCCAGCGCCTTTCCCACCTGAATCCATGGCCGCACCAGTCATCGCCGGCAGTTTGGGTGGCTACAGCGCCGAATTTCTCACTCCTGAGCAGCAGGAGAGGTTTACCTTTGTGAAGACGAAGCTTTGTGGCCATAAAGAAGTCGATGTCGCTAATCTGAAGAAAAGTGGAATGAGCAGCGTGGTAGATTTGATCAATCAGATGCAGTGGACAGAAATTTCCACCTTTTCAGAGGTCAGTTATCCGGACTTGGTAAAAGCTTTCTTCGTGTGTATGAAAACAGAGGAAGATGGGTCTCTAGTTTCTTCAGTAAAGGGAATCATGATTAGGATAGACCCTGAGTTGCTGAAGATGTTGTTTAATGTGAAGACCTCCGGATTTAGTGGGGTTCACACGGTGGACGCCCAAGTGAAAGGTTTGGGAATTATCGGGCCAGGATTCAAGCTGAGGGATGGCAAGATCGATATAAATCAACTATCTACTTTCAACTACCTCCTTCATTTTATTGTCTGTCAAATCTTAGTTCCCAGAAGTGCAACTTTTTCATCTTGCACAAAGGCCGACTCAGACATGATGTACTGGGCCATTCAAAATAAGGAGATAAATATGGTCGCAGTGATAATGGAAAGAATGAAATTTGCCAGAGATCAGATTTGGGACACCAAGAGTAAGTTCAATGTGTCCCTGCCTTATGCCCATCTACTTACCAAGATCTTCAAACACTTCGGCGTTGATCTTTCTGGGGCAGTTGTAGATAAAATGGGCCAAGCAATCAGGTCCAGGAACTTGAAGAAGAGTGGCTTCTCTATGGAAAATGGTGTCTGGGTCAAGGCTTCAGTTGCTGAAGGCGAAGCCATCATTGACGACACCTCAGTTGTTCATCAGGAGATGGGATCAGCAGATATGATTCCAGAATTGCCAATAGAGTCAGTTTCAGTGCCAGTAGTTGGAGCAGCAGAATCTTCAGGCCCCTCTATAGCAGAAGTTCAGTCTGAAAGTACAGTAGAAGAAGAAAGAGTGTCTGTAGCAGCTCAGAATTTCCAGAAGAATCTGTTCAAATCTTTGCAGAGAGGAGAATTGAGGATATTCTCCCAGAAGACATTATTCCAGTTGAGGACCCACTACCATCAACTGTAGTTGCATCTATTCTTTCAGATATCATTGATTCGATTCCTTTCATCTCAAGTGCTCCTGAAGCGTGTGGGAGTGTAGCTGAAGAGGCTGTGGCATCAGGCCACTTTGATGTTCAAATGGAAGATGTACCAGTAGAGTTAGAGCACCCAGATGGTCATGGTGACTCTGTATTGACGGATGCTCCCATTCAGGGGGAGCAGGTATCAAATGAAGAAGAAGCTCCTGCTCAGGGGGAGCAGTCAACGGACATTGAAGCAGAAGAAGGAGATCACCTTGATCAACCAGTGGGCTCTGAACCAGAAAATGATAACATCCCTCGTGGCTCAGAAGATGTCAGAGAAGGGGAGACAGCCAGCTCCTCCAGTTCAGATGATGATGAGCCTTCTCCAGCTTCAGAGGCTCAGAATAAAGGGAAAGAAGTAGAATATGAAATTCCAATGTTGTCAAATACTCCCTTTGAAAGGCCAGTAAAGCAGAAGATTATAATCAATCTGAAGCCTGTAATAGAGAGACTTGATGCTCAAGGACAAATCCTATGTACTCTTCAGGCAGACACCAATTCAATCATCATGAGCCAAGCTTCAACCTCCAAGGAATTGGCGAGTGTCAGAAATGCCATGAAGTGGTTTAATAAAGAAATGGGCACCATGAAGGAGATGCTAGAGAAAATTCTGAAGGTGGTTGGAGATCACATTCCTCCTCCTCCTCCTACTGACCAAGCCCAAGAATCAGGGCCATCCGGGCCAGCACCAGCAGCAGCAGAACCAGAAGTGCCAGCTGATCAGGTTGCAGGGCCACCAGGGCCATCTGAGCAAGGGTCAGGGCCATCAGGGCCGTTGGTGAGTGAGTCTGTGCAGATAGAGGCAGAAGAGTTCTTGGTGCCCAAGCCCCCAGCTCCCTCTTCTCCCTCTCACACTCCTATATCTCCAACTCCACCCTCAGCTCCTACAGCACCTTCTGCTCCTCAGACTTTCAAGAAGCCCCAATCTAGACCTATTTCTTCTCCACTCCATTTCCTCTCAATCAACCTCAACTCCAGCCTCCTCTACCAACATTCCTTCTTCATCACCAATTCTTGAAGCCCCTCTAGCATCCTCAGCTAGAGCATCCTCCTCCTCATCTGGTCCCTCTCTTGGACCAGTTGATGACCTCCCTACTACTTCCCACTCTTTTCTTCATCCTACTCCTCCACCTTCTTTCATCACTATCATACCTGAAAGAGCCCAACTTAACTCTCCCTTTATGGAACAAATAAAGGATGGGTTTAAGGAAGGGATCCTCAGGTCTGTGTTGAAGGTTGGGGAACACATTCACAGGGCAGACCCTTCTAGTCCTGCCCCCAAGAAAAGGAAACTCACTTCTACTTCCTCCATTTCCTCTGAACCCAAGTATCCACCTTTGTGGTTCTCTCTCACAGTGGTTAACAAACATAACCCATTGTATAGAGAGTATCTGACAAAGGTTGTCTTTGCAACAATTGTCAACCTCCCTTTTCTTAATCTTTCTGATCACTTAACCACCATCTTACCCTACACCTCTCTCACCAAATCCGAAAGAGCCAAAATCTTTTCTGGTGCTCATTCGAAATCTGAAGATCAATGGGGCAAAGGTCACAAGGATCTCTTAAAGAAATTCATCCTTGCCAAAGCTGCCAGATTTCCTCTAAGGGACCACTCCCTGACCCTATCAGAGTGGTTCAGAATACATCATCAAGAACTCTGGGCACCCTACATACAAAAGGAAATCAAAATGATCAGGCACTTCATGCTTTTCAATAACTACAGATACATCAACAATCTTCCTGAAGTTCAGCTCAGCCAGTTCAAAAGAGCCATTTCAGCTCTGGCTCCAGCCATCTCTCATACTTCAGATGTCCAGGTAGATTTTGCTACCCTTCAAGTACCAGAAGAAATAGCTCTTCCGCAAATCCATTTCCTTGTCATGGAGTCCTCTATAGGATCCATTATATTTGAGCGTTATGCTAGAATCATGGGCAGGATTAAAGTACAGAAAGGCTGTCTGGTAGCCTTTCCCAGATTCTTGTTTAGGGAATATATCCAGGGACATGTCAGTGCTGATGTCCTAGGTCCTATTCTGTCAGAATGTGAAAGGCTATCTTCCACAGAATGGTCCTCGTATTATCCCCTGTCAGCCCAGCAGTTAATTGCCCTCAATGAAGCCCAAGCATCAGAAGGCAAGCCTGCAGTGTCTCCAGCCACATTCCTTGATATGAACTCTATCCACCTAGTCAATGATCCCTTCAAAGTCTGGGAGGAACGATACAAAGTCTATGTGGCTCTTCTCAAGGCTCTCAGGGACAACCTCAATCACTATCCTGTCACAATGGACCAATTCCTCTCCTGTGCCAGCTTTGGGAAATCCTCTACTCTTCGAATGACTATGGACAGAAACTCCTACATTGAGCTTCTTGACAAGCACTATCAGCTTCATCTTAAGAAGATCTCCCACAATGGGACCAAATTACTCTATTGCTGTTGGCGCTTTTAAACAATACTTTGAAAGGCAGGAAGAACAGGCATGGGAAACCATTTCCCATTATGCTTCTCTTTTGTCTCCTGCTTTCTACTTACCTATACCTCCACAGAGTTAGTAAAATCTCTTTGCTGGTGATCCCATCTTTCTCTTCTTTCTTTGTCGAAGTTTACTTTTTGCTTAATGACAAAAAGGGGGAGAAAAATCTTAGCATGTTTGAAATGTTCATCCAATCTTTTTTAGGGGAGAAAATTAGCATGCCATATCTTTAGACTGATTTCAGATAATTTTTTTTTATCCATGCTTATTGTTCAGTTTTGTCATCACCAAAAAGGGGGAGATTGATGACCAGTCTGTCCCCATGTAATTTTAATTAATTACATATATATATATATATTTGATGATTAACAAAATCAAACAATAGTTTATCATTTATATCTAATGAATATTTCACAAGTCTTAAGTACAGGAGAAATACCAAGGTCAAACAAGCCAATAAAGGTATGCATTACTTCTCTGAAGCCTTAATCTTTTCAACATCATATTTCTCTAAGTCCTTATTGACTTCTATTGAAGGCCATAACGATTTCTTTATAAGCATATCAATTTCAATAGAATTATCGTAACAATTTCCTTAGAAAGCGCAACGACTTGCTTGTTGTAACGATTTCATAAGTTACCGTAACGACTTGCCTGTCGCAACGACTCTATAAGTTGTCGCAACGATTTCTTTAGAAACTCGTAACGACTTGCCTGTCATAACGACTCTATAAGTTATTGTAACGATTTCTTTAGAAAGCGCAACGACTTGTTTGTTGTAACGATTTCATAAGTTACCGTAACGACTTCTTTAGAACTCGTAATGACTCGCCTGTCGCAACGACTCTATATGTTGTCGCAACGATTTCTTTAGAAACTCGTAACGACTTGCCTGTCATAACGACTCTATAAGTTATCGTAACGATTTCCTTAGAAAGCGCAACGACTTGCTTGTTGTAACGATTTCATAAGCTACCGTAACGACTTCTTTAGGACTCGCAACGACTTGCTTATTGTAACGACTTCATGTTCCATAACGATTTTCTTAGAGTTCATAACGACTTGATAAATGTTCACAACGATTTGTTTTGTATAACGATTTGTTAAGTGTTTCATATCGATTTCTTCAGAAACACAACGATTTGCATCTCATAATGATTTGTTAAGTGTTTCACAACGACTTCTTCTGTATCACAACGACTTGGTCAACCTGACTTATTCATAACGATTTCATAAGTCATATAGTCATCGATTTCATATTAATGTGATATGATCTATGTTGACTAGTCAAAAGTCCACGTAGACATCTCTCTGACGCACCTGCATTTAATTAAACCTGAACGTATCTCTGCATGCATGCAGACCATATCGTGCCTACTCTGATAACATCCTTTAGACTTAAGCTATTTGGCATTACTATTTCCATGTCTATTGCTACTAACGTTGACTGACATCAGAGACAACTTATCTGTCTGCTATTTGAGTTTGACATTTGTGCAGACCTCTGATCCAGCTTCACGGTACAACGTTAAACAAATAGAAGCCAACGGATATCTTTGAAGATCTCATCTCTTTGCGTGCTCAAGTGATCAAAAGACTGTTGACAGGAAGCTTCCAAGACTCCAGATGTCATTCAGTCTAACGACTACTCAAAAGAGAGACAACGGATACTTCAACGTCTATATTTCAAATTGAAGATATAAATTCAAGTCAGAAGAACAGAAGAAGAGAGATCGTGCATTCAAGCATTCAAACTCTTCTAAAGAAAGTCCAGAGCAAGAACCTTCATTCCACTTAGCTTTTGCTCTTTTGCTCTCCACTAGTTTGTGAAAATCTTGAGAGAGCTTGTGTAGTTTTGAGAGTGAGCTTAGATTAAGATCCTTTGCTCTCAGTGCTAGTTGCTTCAGATCCTTGCTTATCAAAAGCTTGATCTAGGGGCTTAGATTTCATTCACGCTCTTTATGTTGTTCCCTTCGGGTGTGAAGAAAGACCTGGTGTGGTATCCAGGGTGTTGTTCCCTTCGATTGTGAAGGAAGACCTGGTGTGGTATCCAGGGTGTTGTTCCCTTCGGGTGTGAAGGAAGACCTGGTGTGGTATCCAGGGTGTTGTTCCCTTCGGGTGTGAAGGAAGACCAGCTGAGCTGGGTGTTGTAGTGTCCTTAGGGGGACTGTACCCTAGTTAGTGAAATCCTGAGTTGTTGCTCAGGGACTGGACGTAGGACTCCTAAGGAAAGGAGGTCCGAACCAGGATAATCTTCGTGTTGTGTGATTGTCTTCTTTGTGCGTTTGTTATTTCAACTAACTGTCACTAACCTACTTCGAAGAACGTTTGTGTGAATGTTTTTAGTTACAGGTATCTTCTAGATTAATTTTTAAAGACCCATTCACCCCCCCTCTGGGCTCGTCAACTGGGCAACATTTTCTTGCTCCAATTTTATTCTTTGGGCCAAAAGTGATCCATTGGCCCAATTTTGATAATATGTCATTAATCCAATATGTTGGAAATCTCTCCAACATATTTATTTAATTTATGGTCGTGTTATTTTTTCACGTTAACGATTTTCCGACTTAGTTTCTTAATTTGGGTAATTAGTCACATTGTGATGCACACTTGCCCTATCGGATTTTTCATTGCACGAATTTCTTCGTAGAACACTTAGGAATAATGTTTGGGGTTGATTTATAATTTTTTTTTACACTAAAAAGTATAGGAACCTCAGACAGACAAACTTTTAGGGCAATAAAAGGCAGACAGATAGTTACACTAAAAAGTAAGGTGAGGTTTTGACAGTGATAAGTGAACCTCTGTCAGATACCCCATGCGTCTGATGGCATTAACTACAAGACATATTCTAAACAAAAAGAAATTGAACTTCTGTCATAAAGCAAGAGACCAATTTGAATAAATATTTCAGACATCTGTATAGATAACTTTATGTGGTTGTTTTGAGTATAATATATCCTATCTGTCAGAATATAGTAAATAATAATAGCATGACAGGATATAATTTTGAATGATATACAGGTGCTATGTGTTTTACAAAAGATATCATTAAGCAAATGTAATATCAAACTCTCAACATTTCATGAAACTATAAAATAGTATTTGCATGGAAAAAGTGAAGTACAAAAGTTGTCAGGGAAGTCGGAGACAAAAAGAGATGTAATTCGACTTTCTGAAGTCAGAGTCTATGACATGAGAGAGAGATTAAAATTCGACTCTACAGAAGTCCTAGAGAGAATAAAATTCGACTTCATAATCGGAGTGAACTCTTCGACTTCCTGGAGTTGGATATCAATATAGAGATTTCGACTTCCTAGAGTGGGAGAGTAGACTTCGACATTTTGAAGTCGAAGAGAGGACTTCAAATTCTCAGTTCATAATTCGATACCCTACTTCAACTTTTCAAAGTCGAAGTCTAGGATTCGACTTCTCAAGAGATGGAGTCCATACTTCGATTTCCAAAGTCCAGACACTTTGATTTTTCGGAGTCAGAGTCCACAGTCGGAGACAGTATGATACATAGAGTATTCTGTGGACTTAGAAAATTTTCAAGATAGTGTTAATACAGTATTGTTCAAAATAGTAGATTTATTTGCAGAAAGTCTTTAAAAGGTTTTGTCATAGCAAAATCACCATGTTAAAATAATTTAAAGTCTTAAATAATTTTCTTAGGGGATAGTTGCTCAACAATTCTCCCCCTTTTTGTTAATGACAAAAATTTTTAAATAGACAGTGAAAAATAAATTTTGATTTTGCAAAAGTGTGTCCTTCTTAGATTGAGTTATTACTTTCTTTCTCCTCCTTTGTGACATTAACAGAAAAGGTAAGATATAAGGAGAGAGAGATATGAGAAACAGAACTATCATTCATATAACTGAAATGTTCAATTACAAGAAAAATCTATGAAGAGGATAATGAACTTAGTAAATATAGAGAAGGAGGGATCTGAGCAAGAAAAGGCTGGAGAAGAGCCCAAAGCTTCTTCTCATTGTCAGGAAAGAAGCTCTCAAACTTAGCATCTTCTATGTTATAGGAAGGACCTATGGAGGGGATTTTCCTATAGGACTTGACATGCCTTCTATGGAACCAGCTAAGCTTCTTATGATAATTGCTAGGGCACAAGAGAGACCTAAGGGGTATAAATTTCTTAGAAGCTACTAAGTGTAGAAATTCATGAACAGTAATCACTATAAGAAAAAGCGCATTTAGAGAACGACAACTTTAGTCTCTATTCGGTCACTAAATGCTCCAGAGACAAAATAGTGACCGAAATTGTCGGTGAAGAATTTTTGGTCACAAATTTGTGACTGAATAGTGTCGGTCACTATCGGTCACTGTTAGTGACTGATTATTTACGGTCGCTGATAGCGACCGAAAACTTCAGTCACTATTTCGGTCACTAAAATAGTCACCGAATAGTGACTGGTAATATTGCGTCACCATATCGGTCACTAATTTAGTGACTATGTTAGTGACTGAAAGCGGCAGTCGCTGCTTGCGACCGAAGACAATTGGTCACTAAAATAGTGACCGACTAGTGACTGAGATCGTCGGTCGCTGATTGCGACTGACATTTTTTTGTCACAAATTGGTCACTGTTTTAGTGACCGAAATAGTGACCGAATTATTTCGGTCACTACTCGGTCTCTCTCTATATATATATTTTAAAATATACATATATATTTTAAGAAAATAACCTGTGTAAATCAAAAGTATAAAATGTCCACAACAATAACACAATAATAAACATCCACAACAACAATAAATGTCCACAATAATAATAAAAATGTTCACAACAATAATATATGTCCACAATAAGAATAAAAATGTCCACAACAATAATAAATGTTCACAATAATAATACAAATGTCCACAATAATAATAAAAATGTCCACAATAATACATAACAAATAAATGAAAATCATGAATCCTCGTCCTCGTCCACGTGCTCGTCCTCGTCTCCTCCTACTCCACCCGATGAAGGAACCTACAATAGATATATAACAATAATAAGTTAAATTTAAATACTACTATAAGCAATAAATTATTTAAAATTTTAGATTTTATTTACTCACTTTTAAACTAAATTAACTAGCTTAATGTGAATTTGAGCGTCGAACTCAAACCGGGAGTCCGAATTGAACTCCGTCAGTTTCCACAAGTCACAACCATCGCCCTGGCCGTACTGGAAAAATCCGGAGGCCAATCAAATTAGTATTTGTAATTTTGGACCCCTAAACCTAAGTTCTTCATTTTTAAACTAAACTAACTTACTTAATGTGAATTTGAGCGTCGAGCTCAAACCGGGAGTCCGAACTGAACTCCGTCAGTTTCCACAAGTCACAATCATCGACCTAGCCGTGCTGGAAAAAATCGGAGGCCAATCGGATTAGTATTTCTAATTTTGGACCTCCAAACCTAAGTTTTTCATTTTTAAACTAAACTAACTTGCTTAATGTGAATTTGAGCATCGAGCTCAAACCGGGAGTCCGAATTGAACTCCGTCAGTTTCCACAAGTCACACTCGTCGGCCCGACCGTAATGGAACAAATCTGTGGCCGATTGGATTAGTATTTATAATTTTGGACCCCCAAAACTAGCTAAGTTCTTCCTTTTTAAACAAAACAAAATAAAACTAACTTGCTTAAAAATGAATTTGAGTGTCGAGCTCAAACCGGGAGTCTGAACTGAACTCCGCCAGTTTCCACAAGTCACAACCATCGCCCTGGCCATGTTGGAAAAAACCGGCGGCCAATCGGATTAGTATTTCTAATTTTGGACCCCCAAACCTAAGTTCTTCATTTTTAAACTAAAATAACTTACTTAATGTGAATTTGAGCGTCGAGCTCAAACCGGGAGTCCGAATTGAACTCCGTTAGTTTTCACAAGTCACACTCATCGCCCCGACCGTGCTGGAACAAACCGGAGGCCGATTGGATTAGTATTTCTAATTTTGGACCCCCAAACCTAGCTAAGTTCTTCCTTTTTAAACAAAAAAAAAAAACTAACTTGCTTAAAAATGAATTTGAGCGTCGAGCTCAAACCGGGAGTCCGAACTGAACTCCGTCAGTTTTTACAAGTCACAACCATCGCCCTGGCCGTGCTGGAAAAAACCAGAGGCCAATCAGATTAGCATTTCTAATTTTGACCGCCAAACCTAAGTTCTTCATTTTTAAACTAAACTAACTTGCTTAGTGTGAATTTGAGTGTCGAGCTCAAACCGGGAGTCCGAACTGAACTCTGTCAGTTTCCACAAGTCACAAACATCGCCCTGGCCGTGCTGGAAAAAACTGGAGGTCAATCAGATTAGTATTTCTAATTTTGGACCCCCAAACCTATGTTCTTCATTTGTAAACTAAACTAATTTGCTTAAAGTGAATTTGAGCGTCGAGCTCAAACCGGGAGTCCGAATTGAACTCCGTCAGTTTCCACAAGTCACACTCATCGCCTCGACCGTGCTGGAATAAACCAGAGGCCGATTGGATTAGTATTTATAATTTTGGACCCCCAAACCTAGTTAAGTTCTTTGTTTTTAAACAAAACAAAACAAAACTAACTTGCTTAAAAATGAATTTGAGCATCGAGCTCAAATTGGGAGTCCGAACTGAACTCCGTCAGTTTCCACAAGTCACAACCATCGCCCTGGCCGTGCTAGAAAAAACCAAAGGCCAATCGAATTAGTATTTCTAATTTTGGACCCCCAAACCTAAGTTCTTCATTTTAAACTAAACTAACTTGCTTAATGTGAATTTGAGCGTCGAGCTCAAACCGGGAGTCCGAACTGAACTCCGTCAGTTTTCACAAGTCACAATCATCGCCCTGGCCGTGCTGGAAAAAATCAGAGGCCAATCAGATTAGTATTTCTAATTTTGGACCCCCAAACCTAAGTTCTTCATTTTTATACTAAACTAACTTGCTTAATGTGAATTTGAGCGTCGAGCTCAAACCGGGAGTCCGAACTGAACTCCGTCATTTTCCACAAGTCACAATCATCGCCCTGGCCATGTTGGAAAAAACCGGAGGCCAATCAAATTAGTTTTTCTAATTTTGGACCCCCAAACCTAAGTTCTTCATTTTTAAACTAAACTAACTTGCTTAATGTGAATTTGAGCGTCGAGCTCAAACCAAGAGTCTGAATTGAACTCCGTCAGTTTTCACAAGTTACACTCATCGCCCCGACCGTGCTGGAAGGAACTAGAGGCCAATCAGATTAGTATTTCTAATTTTGGACCGCCAAACCTATCTAAGTTTTTCCTTTTTAAACAAAACAAAACTAAAATTGACTGTTAAAATAGAAAAAGCTAAAATAAAATCAATTTACTCACATGAGGGGCCCGTGCTGATGTCGATGGTGCTACCTGAGGAGGAATGCTGACCTGGGAGAGGGCCTGGGAGATAGCCTGGGAGTGGGCCTGGGAGAGCTGGGCCTGGACATCGTCGGACACCTGCGTCTGTATTGTATGGACTATACGAGACTCCATCATCTAGGCCAGACGAGACTCCATCGTCTCGGCCAGACGAGACTCCAAACCAAAGATCTCATCTCGAATGAAGCCCATCATCTCACTGGGAGAAGTACCTGGAGCACCAGCTGTGGTGAATGCACTAGTCTGTGAGGCTGAACTCGAGGCGCCAGATAACACCCTGCTCGTGTCGATACTGTGCCCAAAACCATACACATGGCCTTTCTTTGGGGCACCAGATGCCGCAACCCATACCTCAGGATCTAATTGCGGCCGCTCCTCCTCCCCGGCGTACTTCTCTGTCATCTTTTGGCTATACGACTCCTGCAAAAAAATAAAATTGACAATGTAATATTAATCTGCAATGAGAAAAATAAATAGTGAATAGACTATAAATACTTACCGCAACCTCTCGGGCTCGCTCGCTAATGTACTGATCCGTCCCCTTTTTCTTATGTGTCTTATCAAACACCTCCTGAAATGTCGGAGGCCGTTTTAGCTCATTTTCCTATTTCACAAAAACATGACATAAATGAGTACCTATATGAATAAAATATATCAAAAATGGACATATGACTTACCAATCTAGACTGATGGGTCGCAAAGGAGACGGACCCACTTGTATGCATGTTGGCCTCTAGATTGGCCGCCCGATTCACTTTCATTGTTGTGGAGGTTTGTTGCCATCTCTCTGCGGCCCATATGTTGCACAAACTTTCCCAGTAGTCTCTCCTCATCCATGTCGGTGCGCGCTCCCTCCAAAGAGTCGAGTCTGCACTCTGAAAAACTTTCTCTGCATTTTTCCTCGCATTATACAACAAATGCTTAAAATTTGATCGGGTGGTAATCGAGACTGCGTCTCGTCCGAACGACGCGTGAATCGATGATTGCTCTATAAAGATAAGAGTTAGTTAACTGAATGTAGGAATAAGAAAATAAATAAATTATAATAAGAAATTACATACCATGAACATCTAATACAAAGACTCCTGAACCTCCATCGGGAAATCATTGAATCTGTGAATAGTCCCAGGAAAGTGTGCCTGAATTGTTCTTGTGATGAATTGAGATGCTTGGGCGGGCTCAATTTTATCACTGTAATTTTGTAACTTGTTAGTATGAATTTATGAACTAAATATACCTCCTTAATAAAAGATACATATAAGTTTATTACGTACCCATTTATCCACACCTCCCGCAGAGTGCTTTCATGAAAATTGCCTCCCCCCTCGTGTAGACTAACAACATCCTCTTGCATCAAACCTGGACAAAAATGCATAACGGCATAAGTAATGTACAAGAATATAAATAATGACTATACACATACTTACAAATTTAAATATACATACCTACTATTGTATGAATAGAAGGTGTAGACTGACCCGAGCCTGTAACATTTTAATGGCATAAGAAGGTGTAGACTGACTATATAAATACTTGAAAATTGAAATATACATACCTGGTACTCTAGAATGAGGAGGTGTAAACTCACCCGAACCTGTAAGAATTTTATGACATAAAAATCAATGCACAATGAAAGTGCAACTTTAAATATACATACCTATTGCTACAGGAGGAGGGACAGAGGAAGGACCAGCAGCTATAACAATTTAAATGGCATAAATAATATGTATAAATAATACACAAAGAAAAATACAACTTCAAATATACAATGTACAAGAATATAAATAATGACTATACAAATACTTGCAAATTGAAATATACATACCTGGTACTCTAGGATGGGGAGGTGTAAACTCACCTGAACCTGTAAGAATTTTATGGCATAAGGATCAATGCACAATGAAAGTACAACTTTAAATATACATACCTGCTGCTATAGGAGGAGACACAGAGGAAGGACCAGCAACTGTAACAATTTTAATGGCATTAATAATATGTATAAATAATGACTATACAAATACTTGCAAATTGAAATATAAATACCTGGTACTCTAGGATTAGGAGGTGTAAACTCACCCGAACCTGTAAGAATTTTATGGCATAAGGATCAATGCACAATGAAAGTAGAACTTTAAATATACATACCTGCTGCTACAGGAGGAGGGACAGAGGAAGGACCAAAAGTTGTAACAATTTTAATGGCATTAATAATATGTACAAATAATGCACAAAGAAAAATACACTAGAAAAAATACATACCTGATGCCTGGAACAAACCCCTCCCACGGCTGCTCCTCCCAGAACTAGAGCCCGATCGTGCTCCACGCACCATATCTTCATAGGGAACATAAAAAATTAATGTTCATTAGTCACTTGCTTATATTGAAAGTGGGCTACTTTAAATATACTAAACAGATGTGAAATTTTTTTACCCATTTTTAAATGATATCCATTTCCTCCTCAGATGATGACGATATATCTAATTCAGCTCCATCTTCATCATCATCTTCACATTCATCACTGGTATATTCCTCCTCCTCATCAGAACTTTCACATTCAATATCTGTTCGCCTTCCACTACTCCCTTTTATCTCACGTGGATCGTCTTCTTCGACCTCATTTCCTTGAGACAAGGAAATTGGCGCTTCAGATTCGTCTTCTCCTATATGAGATGTCAACTCTACATTTTCAACCAAGTCTTCTTGAAAGAATTATGTGTTGACTTCTTCAGGTGTCTGATCAATCATGTCCAAATCATAATCAGAGAATAGTCTTGACTTAACTCTGCAAACTGCCCACCAATCATTTCGTTCTTTGTTTGTAGATGATGGATAGCTTGTATAGTACACCTGCTGGGCTTGTGTGGCTAAAATGAATGGCTCATAAGTATTCAATTTCGACTTATGTTTAAGCTTGACAATCCCATGCGTTGTGTCATTTCGAATGGAATTCGGATCAAACCAATGACACTTGAACAAGAATATATGATTGTCTTGTCCTAGATATTACAACTGTAAGATCTCCTCTACAATACCATAGTAGTCATATTCACTTTCATTGTATGTACTTCCTTTAACACATACGCCACTATTCATGGTAGATTTGCTCTGCCCATAGTCTGTTGTATGAAATCTATACCCATTCACAATAAATCTAGGATAGTTCTGTGCAATTTTCGATGGGCCATAGGCTATCTGACGAACTCTTTCATCAGTAATTAAACCTTTTTCAACCTGCGTATAGAGAAGACTAGTTAAAAAGTGAACATAACTTATCTTGAATACTCTTTGACCATGTACACTTACGAGTTTTCTTAGCCATAAGGCCAATGACTTCTCTAGTTCTTTTTCAACCTCATAATAGGTGGGATGTGGATTTCTTTGAATTATTTCTGAATCAAATTGTCTGCAATATGAATAGAAGACCACCTTCAATAGCTAGAATAAGGGCAAAGAAGTTATATACACAATAAATTGTAAGTTTAGCACCTACTCAACATAACACTCTAGCTCAACACAATTTAAAAGAATATATATCTCTGTGGCGCATAACTCTCTGTCATCCAGCATGCGATTTGAAGAACGTCTGAAGGCACGTCCAGGATGATTAAATATGGAGAGTCGATCTGAACACATAGATTCCCCCCCATCATCATTATGTGGAGGTTGAGTATGACGAGTTTGTATGTCTGCTTCAAAGTGTTGCCCAGCTAGCAAGCTCAGAGGGGGAGTGAATGGGATTTTAAAAATTCTTTTAGATTGAAACCTGTCAATAAAAACACTAAACACAAAAACACTATGATCGATAGTTAGTGTTAGTGACAATGAAGACAAACAAGCAAGCACACAAACACAGAATGATTTTATCCTAGTTCGGACCTCCTATCCCAAGGAGTCCTACGTCCAGTCCCCAAGCAACAACTTGAGATTTCACTAACCAAGGGTACTGTCCCCCTTAAGGACGCTTACACATCCAGCTGTAGCTGGCCTTCTCTTCCAACCCAGAAGAGGTACAACTTACCACTTGATACAATAGGTCTTCCTTCCTCAATGAAGGGAAAAACAACCACCTGTTTCGAACAGGTCTTGTAACGACCCTCCTTATACCAGTACGGTTATACCAACCCCCATCGATATAATGAACGCCGCTACAGTGGGACATTTACCCAACAGTTATACGATAGGCTGAAATATACATAAATACATTCACATAACAGCGGAAAAGAAATAGCCAAATGTAACTTCTTATTCCATCATCCACATTCTATTCACAGTCCATATAAGGAAAGAAATATAAACTTTTCATAATTAAGAAATGAAATAAATACATTGTCCACAACTTTCCACTAAATAAGTACACAAATCTCCAAGGTAGAGCAAGTCTACTCTTATTACATACTTAGGAAAAATAAAAGTACAATGCCAAGTCCAAAACAAGGTCTCCTACTCCCGCTCCGAGTCACTCCTAACGATCTCCTCAGAAGAAGTAGAAATCTCCGCACTTGTACGCCGAAGCAAAAGTGAGTTCAAATGAACTCAACAAGTAACACCAAACACACTAAACTTACATGCATCACATAACTTTCACATTTTCAAACTACACAATAATATATAAACATGGATTTAACAATTAATTCGAGTAAAAATCCTAAACATGATGTCTACACATGTTACATATGGAAATTGCTTACACAAAATTTTCAATAACTTAAAGCCTATCACATGCTTTCTACACACTTTTCAATATATTAAACTAAGCTCATTTAACCACATTCACACACACTTACAAGTTAAACATTAGTCAATTTAAACATGGAGTTTCTACACATAAATAAGAGACAATTCTAGCATGGATTCTATGATCATTTTCACATGGATAACACATTTATACTCATGAAAAGTTTGTTGTTTTTCTATGTACATATTATAATCATTTAAGAAGTTATCAATTTACATGCTGTCACAAGAATTCATATTAACACATGACCACTTACACAATTTCACAATTTACACATTCACTTTCACTTAAACACAAGTTCACATTTATTAAATGCCGTGACACATAGCCCAAACCACCTTTTAGAAGGACACACACTAATCACATCATATATCTATCACCTAGGCATTACAGTGATAAATCTTAGTTACTGCACAGAACCGGGAGAAGCACTCTCCACCCTAACAAGCGATACTTGTTCGCCTCCAGGATTTAATCCCAATGCCCGTGGGACATCACACACTATGAACCTTCCCGTGGGGACTTTACCACAGTACGGTTCCATAGCCTTCTAAGGTAGCAGTGTCACCCATTGGCACATTTACACATTTTTCTTAATTTCTAACACACACTTAAGGCATAATTTTTAACACCTCCATTTCATGCTCACACATTTACACACTTCAGTATTACCTAGTATGGTACTACTGTTCTCAGAATTTACACATTCAAAATAAGTCTAATCATGCAGAATTTTGCCGATTTTAATACCAACACATTAACATACTTTAATTTATCAATATCACACTTGAAATTGAAATGTATATCTACTATCATCATTTCAATACAAAATTTTAACCAAAAATCTATTACAGGTTAATCATCATGCATATAAATTTTTGCATTTTTCTGAATTACACACTAATTATGAAAATTCTAATAGTGGAATCACTTAAGACTAAAATAACCAAACAGACATGGATTTTCATTGTTCGGATTCATATTTCATTATATACATGTATACTGACAGTTCTAATCATATGCCAAATCCTAGAGATTTAATTGTTTCTATATCATTTAATAGAATTTCTTCATTAATTAAGCATGCTCACTGTTTTTCAGCTCAGGAAATCTAAAAATTTGCATAGTCATCAGAAAATTTCCAAATTTTAACAACATGCCCTGACATCGATTTAAGCACCACAAAAATTTTTGTCACTTAAATTCCACAAGGATAATATAAACAGTAATTTACAATATTCAGAACCTGTTTAACATGTATTTCAAAAATTTTAATAAATAATACAGTTAACAAAATTTCATAGAAATTACACAACATGCTCCACTACACATATTACATAACATATAAAATTTACCATTTATCCTCATGCGCAGAAATCTAAAAAATAGCTTATAAAGGTAGACAGTCCACTATTCTTGCCTGAAGAACTCAACGGCAAGGGTATGGCCGTTTACTCAATGTTAACGGCAACATAGGGTGCCGCCAACTCAGGATCTTAATGGCAAGGGATCCCGCCGTTAAGTTCCTATCTATGCAAAACACAGACTGAACGCAAGAAACTTGGTGAAATTGGGGTTCCAGGACACGAGTAAAATTCCAGAAAAATACCTAGGACCTACTAGACGTATGTTAGAGTGATGTGGAAGGGTTTCTTGCCTCTTGGAAAACCCACAAGCAATGATTTAAGCCGAAGAAGCCCTCCTCGGCCAGAGCCAAAGAGTCCTCAAAACTCCCTTGATCTGAGTTCTGTGTTGATTTCTGCTGCACACCAGTGTGGGGAAGCCGTTCCCGGATGTTCAGAGCCCTCTCCAGTCATTGTAGAACATCGGATGAGGCCTCAAATCACCGGATCAAGGAGTTCCAAAGTGGGGGTTCGCACATAAAATGCTAGGGTTTTTGACAAAGAGTCAAAAGGACCTAACTGAGCCCTAATCCGCCTCTTTTATAGGGTTGGGGTTTTCAGGAACACGTTTAGGGTCTAAATTTCCATTGGGGGACGGTTTCCTAAACCAAGGGCGACATTTCCGGAGGCATTTCTGGATCTGAAATCGCAACAGATCTGGGACATTGGCGTCAACATCACAGGCCGTCAATTCTAAATCGGCGTCCATCGATGTGGCCGCTTACTTGGGATTGGCGTCCACCCATATTGACGTCTACCGGCCGCCAGAACTGAACTTAAAACTGTAGAAACTTTATGTACACCACACAAGTATATATATATATATATATATATATATATATAACCTACAATGCACACATTAAAATAATACCTATTCACGCAATGTAAACAAGTAAGTACTATGCACAATAAAGTTTATACATCGATGGCATACATTTATACATACATAAGAAATCACCCAAAGATGAAAAATCAAGGGCCTTACAGGTCTTCACTTCACAGTCCGAAGAGGAACACACAAAACAATGTGTTTAAAGGTGAAAGGCCCCTAGACCAAGCTTACAACAGAATGCTTGATCTGAGGCAAAGTCTGAGAGAGAAAGATTTGAACTAGAAAACTTTCTCAGAACAACAAGCTCGCAAAAATGTCTAAACAATGAAAGGCTGAGAGCTAAGAGCTAAAGAAAAGATGGAGTGACACAAGAGCTCTTCTTTCTGATGCTCGCAAGTTGTAGATGATTCTCAGTGAAGCACTATCACACCAAAAGTTCTTCCTCATGGAGTCTTCAGTCTTCTATATATATATATTCTCTGCAACATATTTTGACCGTTCAAGTATCCGTTCAGCTGCCCGTTATCTCACAGCTTTATGTCCATTAGAGAGATTGGTCGTAGGCATGCAGAGATTAGCTTGCAGCTACAAACGCTTGGATTGGTCTTTGCATCTTCAGAAAAGATCTTCTAAATCTTTTATCCTTTCAACAGGTTGACGGATCCATACTTTACGTGCTTTACTACAAGAAATCTGCATGCATTAAAACACAAATACCTAGACAACCTTTTTGTCTGGTCGTCAGTCAACTCTGGCAAACGTGCAGTAATGATATACTTAAATTGGAAAGGATATCCTGTCATCACACAAATCAAGACTTTATGTGATATATCAAATAAGAAAGAAGATTTCGTGTGAAATGATCAAAATCTTAGTATGCGTGGGAAGACTTGAACTCCATAGAGTTTTGAAAATATATTTGAATATCATGAGAATAATAGATGTATTCATGAAGTCGATGTGATCGATGTTCAACTTATGAAATCGCTGTGTTAACAATTTATTGTTCAAGCAAATCGTTGTTTAAGTAGAACCAATTCGTTGTGAACATAAATTGTTGTATAGATATAAGCAAATCGATGTACAAGCAAATCTTTGTATAGATAAGCAAATTGTTGTACAAGTAAATCGTTCTTTAAGTGAAAGTAAATCGTTGTTTAAGTAGAACCAAATCGTTGTGAACATAAATCGTTGTACAAATATAAGCAAATCGATGTACAGATATAAGCAAATCGTTGTTTCTCTTATCGAATCATTATGAGACCGAAATCGATGTTTCAATAAGAAAATCGATGTGAGGCCGAAATTGATGTTTCACTTATGAAATCGTTGTGAGGCCGAAATTGATGTTTCACTTATGAAATCGTTGTGAGGCCGAAAACGATGTTTTACTTATAAAATCGTTGTGAGGCTGAAATTGATGTTTTACTTATGAAATCGTTGTGAGGCTGAAATTGATATTTTACTTATGAAATCGTTACAACGATCAAATCGTTGTACTATAAGGGAAATCAATGTCAAAATCGTTATACTATAAAGGAAATCGATGTGGACTTAGAAGAAATGCATACTCTGCACTTTTAATCAACAGTGTGTAAGAATTTCTTACAGATTTTTCTTGGATTATTTCTTGTGGATGAACTTCACAAAAGATTGTTAGAAAATATTTGTTAAGGTTTTGTTAATCACTAAAATTATATAATTAAATTAAATTATATGGAGATGGACTGATCATCAATCTCCCCTTTTTTGGTGATGACAAAACATAACATAAAAACTATAAAGTACTGAAATGAATTTCAATAAGTATGCTGTTTAAATTTTAGGAATGTATTTCAGAATAGTTTATTTTCTCCCCTATTTTGTCGTTAAGGAAAAAGAAAAGAAGAGAAGAAAGATAAATGGAGCTAATCAATTACTTTATTGATCACTGAGGGGGCACAGAGATGTAGAAGGCAAGTTACAATAGAGAGGCATGGCGAGTAATGATGGGCCAAGCTTTGAGTTCCTGCTCTTCAAAATGAATTTGAAAAACACCCCAGGCAATAGAGTAGGAAGGCCCCATAACAGGAACCATTCGCTGGATGTGAAGTGGCCTTTGAGCTTCTAAGAAGTTTGCATATTCATCCTTTCCAAGAGACATCTTGTAAGAACTGGAAGTCCCAAAGCTGGCATGCTATAGGAACTGGTCGATGGAAATTGGATAGAAGATCTGAAGCTCCTTCAGTTCCTTTTTCAGACCAACAAAAACTTTATACCTTTCAACCCAAATGGCAAAAGGATCCTGAACAAGATGGATGGAGTTGAGGTCTAAGAATTCTTCAGCTGAAAGAGTTGGCTTCCCAAAATTAAACAAAGAGCTATTCAGATGTTCGAGCTGCTGAGCAGATTGGTGGTAGTACTTCTCCCAATCAGATGGAGAGAGCCTCTCACACTCAGACAAGAGGGGAGCAAGCACATTAGATTTGATAGATCCTCTATGGTATTCCCTGAATAGGAATCTGTGGAAGGCAAGGGGATGGCCCTTCTGAACGGAGATTCTGCTCATGACTCTAGCAAACCTCTCAAAAATGATAGGACCAACTTCAGAATCCATGACCAAGGAATGAAGCTTAGGTAGGAACACAATCTCTGGGAGCTGGAGAGTAGCAAAATCCAGTTGGGTGGAGGTGTTGACTGGATTTTCTGATCTGAATAGAGCAATGGCTCCTCTGAATTGTCCAAGTTGAATTTCTAGTAGATTATTGAGATATTGATAATCATTGACCATTTGAAAGTGTCTGACCAGCTTGATCTCCTTCTGGATGAAAGGACCCCAGGAATTCTTATGATGAATGACAAACCACTCACTCAATGTGAGAGGGTGGTCTCTGGGAGGGAATCTGTCAGATCCAGCAAGTAAGAATTTCTTGTACAAGGACTGATGGCCCTGAGCAATTTCTTGTACAAGGATTGATGGCCCTGAGCCCACTGATCTTCATTCTTAGATTCAGCCATGGAAAAAATTTTGGACTGATCAACTTTAGATAGAGGAGAAAGAAGGAGAACAATGTTGAGGTGGTCAGTGAGGTTGAGATGAGGGAGACAACAAACTGTGGCAAAAATGCATTTCTATAGGAATTCAGAATAAATGGATCTCCTTCTATTTTCAACAGAAAGAGAGAACCAAAGGGGTGAAAAATGAGATTCAGAAGAGAGGGCAAGGTCGTTTGAGACTTTCCTCTTTTTAGGAGCAGGACTAGAAGGGCCTGTCCTGTGAACATGAGAGGAAAGGGAGAGGACTGAGTGAAGAATTGCTTCTTCAAACTCATCTTTGATGTCCTCAATGACCACACCCAAAATTCGAGCACCCTCTGGAATGAGAGCTATGAATGAGGGTGGAGTGGGTGGATGAAGAGTAGAATAAGAAGTAGAGGTAGGTGGGACAGATGGCCCAGCTGAGGATGGACTGGCAGATGAGGATCCAGCTGAAGATGAGGCTGGAGGAACCTCAAAAATAGGAGGAGGAGGAATAAAAGTAGAGGGGGTAGGAGAAGATGTGGAGGTAGTAGGAAATGGTGTAGGTAAGGAAATATGTTTTGGAAGGGGTTATTTGAAGGTGGCAGGGGCTGGAGGTGTAGTGGATGAAGAAGGTGGAGAAGGAGGAGCTAGAGTCTGAAGAGGTGAAGGAACATGAGGCTCTGGGGGCACAACAGTAGCTTCTACTGAATCTTCAACTCTTACTTGCTCTGCTGCTGATTCCACTGGCCTTGATGGCTCAGACTCTTCCACTATTGGCCCTGCTAGCCCTGACTCTTCAAAAATTGGCCCTGGAGGCCCTGACTCCTCAACTGCAATTGGCCCTGATGGCCCTGAAGCTTTAACACCAACTAGCCCTGATGGCCGGACTGCTTCTTCATTACTTGGCCTTGGAACCTCTGGAGCTATTGGAGTGGGAGCAGGAGTAGACAATTGCGCCCTCACCAAATCTAAAAGATTTGACACTAATTCCTTCATCCTTCCCAGCTCAATCTTCATTCCTTGCATCACTGCTTTGACCATGGCCAGCTCTTTGACTCCAGTGATCTGGCTAATAAAAATAGAGGAAATATCGGATGGAACAAAGCATAAAATTTCCCCTTGAGCATTTAATCTTTCAATTATAGGCTTCATATTCACTTTAAGCTTCTTCTTCTTATGGGATCTGCGGTGTGCCTTACTGGTCAGTAATGGAACTTTGGTGGCCACACCCTTCCTTTTACTTCCTGAGCTGGTGGCTGGCTCCTTATCAACATCTTCAGCACCATCAGAGGTGCTCTCCACAAGACCTTCTTGGAACTGATCAGCAGGGGCATTAATTGTGGGCTCCCCCTGAATTTTAGCTTCCTTCTCAATTTCAGGCTCCCTCTAAGCAGGAGCATCTTCCATCTGAACTTCACTGTGGCCTAGTGCCACAACTTCTGGAACAACTTCTTTCTTGCCCCCCCTGAATACTGACAACAGTTTCCAACACTTCTTGAATTATTGATGCAACAACTGTCGAGGGGGACTCAACCTCAGCTAGCTGCCCTACTAGCTCAATGTGTTCAGGAGAAATATCTTCAATTCTACTAGCACTTGCCACTGGTTCTTCTGTTCTGATTTCTGCTGCCTCTTCTTGGACTGCTGGGACAGCTGGAACCTCTACGACAGGGTCTTCAACCCTCACTTCTGCTTCTCCCTCTGCCTCTGGAATTAGGGGAATTTCTTGAGCTTCCCTGATAATGGCCTCTCCTTCTGCAACTGAAGTTTTTGTCCAAACACTGGCTACTAGAGAAAAGTCGCTCTTCTTCAAATTTCTGGACCTGATCGCTTGGCCCATCTTCTCTGACACTTCTCCATTCAAATTTATGTTGTAATGCTGGAAAATCCTTGTCAGCAGGTGAGCATATGGTAAAGACACGTTCAGTTTATTCTTCTTGTCCCAAATCATTGCAGTTGCAAACTTCATCCTCTCTATAATTATTTCTGGCATATTAATATTCTGATTCTGAATAACCCAAAACATCATATCTAAATCTGCCTTAGGGCAAGTGGAGAAAGTTGCGCTTCTTGGTACTAGGATCTGACAAACTATGAAATGCAAAATTCGGTTGAAAGCATTTAACTGGTTGATGTTAATCTTGCCATCCTTCAACTTGTACTCAGTTCTGATTATCCCCAAACCCATGACATGGATGTCGACGTTGTCTACCCCACTGCGACCAACGGTAGACACTCCAAACAAACTCTCCAAAAGATCATATGTTATGTGGATGGGGGTACCTTTCACTGTGGTGGTAAGGGACCCGTCCTCTTCAGATTTCAGGTAGGTATAAAAAGCCTTTACCAGGTCTGGATAGCTTGCCTCTGAAATAGTCACCATCCTTGTCCATTTCATCCTCTGCATCGCTACTACCACACTGTGCATTCTATTTTTCTCTAAATCCGCAACATCCACAGCCTTGTTGCCGACAGCTTTGTCTTCACTGCTGCAAACCTCTCCTGCTACTCTGCTGTGAGGAAGGTGACGCTGTAGCCACCAACAGTGCCGGAAACCCCAGAAGCCACCATGGTATTGAATGAGGGGTTCTAGAGGATCGTGGGGAGGAATGAAACCGAAGCCCTCAAGAAATTTTGGTGGGAACAAAGGGATTCTATGAAATCATAGAGGGAGAGAGGTCTGGAATCGATAGGGTTTATCGCTCCAGGCAAGTCGAAAAAGAGGAGAGAGAAAGATGTAATCGATATGACATGGATTTCGTGCTTTGGTAGGACATAAAGGTGCTTTTTGAAATGACGGAGAATTAAATGTGGATAACGATAAAAGAGGAGAAGATAATGGAAATAATAAAGAATTCATCCCGAAAAGTCATAGCATTTTATGACGCAAGCAATAAAGGATTTTCTTGATTTTAGGAGAGAGAAAACCTTATTCTGAAGTTTTTATTATTTCAGTTATATGCAGAAAAATCTGTTACAAATTGCACATGCCTAATTCCCTTCTAAGAGACGCAAATCTCTCTTCAGGTAAGGCCTTTGTAAAGATATCTGCCAACTGATTTAAAGTATCTATAAAAGAAATGTGTATATTACCATTTGTAGCATGATCTCTAATGAAATGATATCTAACCTCTATACGCTTCGTCCTGGAATGCTGGACTGGATTTTTGGTGAGATTTATTGCACTGGTGTTGTCGCACAGCAATGAGATGGTCTTGATGTGCAATCCATAATCCTCAAGCTGTTGTTTTATCCTTAGTAGTTGAGTGCAACAGCTTCCAGCAGCTACGTACTCAGCTTCAGTTGTTGACAGTGCTACTGAATTCTGCTTCTTTAAGGACCATGAAATCAAGCATTCTGCAAGAAATTGACAACTACCACAGGTGCTTTTTCTATCTACCTTGCATCCAGCATAGTCAGCATCAAAATATCCTACTAAACTAATTTCGCATGATTTTGGATACCACAGACCTAGATCATGAGTTTTAACTAGATATCTAAAGATTCTTTTAACAGAAATTAAATGAGATTCCTTAGGATCAGCGTGATACCTTGCATACATGCATACACTAAATAGAATATCAGGTCGACTAGAAGTTAAATAAAGCAATGATCCTATCATACCTCTATAAAGTTCTTGATCTACTTTCTTACCATCTTTATCACTGTCTAACTTTGTAGATGTGCTCATTGGTGTTGACAGTGGTTTTGCATTTTTAAATCCAAATTTCTTCAATAACTCCTTGGTGTATTTTGCTTGGCAAATATGTGTGCCTTCTTTGCCTTGCTTGATTTGTAATCCAAGGAAATAGTTGAGCTCGCCCATCATACTCATCTCGAATTCTCCCTGCAATAGCTTTTCAAAGTACTTGCATAAAGATTCATCAGTAGATCCAAATATTATATCATCTACATAAATTTGCACAAGTAATATACTTTTGACTTTTGATTTGATAAACAATGTACTATCTACCTGTCCTCTGATGAAACCATGGTTTAATAAAAATGCACTAAGCCTTTCATACCATGCTCTAGGTGCTTACTTTAAACCATATAGTGCTTTTATGCAGTTTAAAAACATGATTTGGAAAATCTACATCATCAAAGCCAGGAGGTTGTTCTACATAGACTTCCTCCTTTATATATCCATTTAAAAATTCAGATTTTACATCCATTTGAAAAAGTTTTAAATCTAATGCCGATGCATAAGCAACTAAAATCCGAATTGCCTCTAGTCTAGCCACTGGTGCACAGGTTTCATCGAAATCTATGCCTTCCTTTTGGGAATAGCCTTGAGCAACCAGTCTAGCCTTGTTTCTAGTGATAACACCAGCTTCATCCAATTTGTTCCTGAACACCCATTTGGTGCCAATCACAGGATGATCTGATGGTCTCGGAACAAGGGACTAAACTTGATTTCTCTTGAACTGATTAAGTTCATCTTGCATGGCTAGAATCCAAGATTCATCAGACAGTGCTTCATTGACTGTTTTAGGCTCAATTTGAGATACAAATGCTAAGTAATCACACGAGATAACATTACCTCTAGTTCTTACCCCAACTGATGGATCTCCAATGATGTTGTCTATGGGGTGATCCTTCTTGTATCTCCATTCCTTTGGAAGATCATTATAAGATATTTCTTTTTGTTGCATTTCTTCTAATGGTGGATCTTCAGAATCCTTGATGGAGGTTTCTTTCAGTTTCTTGGAGAGGATTTCTGCATTTTCATCATCACTATCGACTTCCTTTCTCAAGGAAGGGTTAGACTCATCAAAGATTACATGAACAGTTTGTTCAATTAATAAACTTTGTTTGTTAAAAACTCTATAACCTTTAGGTTTAGAAGCATACCTCATAAAGATTCCTTCATCAAATTTGGAATCTAACTTACCTATGTCTCTTTTACCATTGTTGTGGATGAAGCATGGACAACCGAATGTTCTGAAATGACTAATCTTGGGCTTCTTCTACTTGTAAACTTCATACGCTGTCTTCTTCAGAATTGGCCTGATCACCACTCTATTTAAAATGTAGCATGCTGTGTTGATCGCTTCAGCCCAGAAATATCTTGGAAGATTATATTCAGATAACATAGTTCTGGCCATATCCAATAATGTTCTAATCTTCCTCTTAGCTACTCCATTTTACTATGGTGTCCTTGGTGCTGAGAAATTGTGCTCAATTCCTTGATCATCACAAAATTCTGCAAATTTTTCATTTTGGAATTCTCCTCCATGATCTGAACAAATGCTTACTATACTGAACTTCTTGTCCTTTTGAACTAACTTACTGAACTTAACGAAGCTGTCAAATGTGTCATTTTTATGCTCCAAAAATGATACCCATGTGTATCTTGAATAATCATCAACTATTACGAAACCAAAATTCCTTCCTCCTAGGCTGGTGGTTCTCATTGGCCCAAATAAATCCATATGCAACAGTTCTAAAGGTTTGGAGGTGGTTACAACTATTTTTGACTTGAAAGATGACTTTGTGTGCTTTCCTTTTGCACAGGGTTTACAAACGCCTTCAGTTCTTGAGCTAATCTTGGGCAGACCTTCCACTAAATCATGTTTGATATGCTTTCTTATTCCATCTAGGTTGCAGTGACCCAATCTTCTATGCCACAGCTCAGCATTCTGATCTTTGTTTGCTGCTAGACATACATCTTGATCCTTCAACTCTTCTAGATGAAGCACATATAGAATCTTTTCTCTGCAGGCTTCGAACACTGTTACACCATTTTTCATAATGAGGCACTTTGATTCTTGAAATATAATTTGGTGACCTTTGTCACATAGCTGGCTTATACTTATCAGGTTGTGTTTGAGTCCTTGAACACATAGCACATCTTCAATGAGGGTTCTGCCACGACTACCAACTGGTCCACAACCGATCACTATTCCTTTTCCATTATCGCCATAAGTCACTGTACCTTCTTCATCTTTAATGTAAGAAAATAATCTTCTGTTGTCTGGCATGTGCCTTGAGCACCCGCTATCTAGGTACCACTTTGATGCTCTAAGGCTTCCCTGCAATTAAAACACTAGGATTTAGGTACCCAAGTTCTTTTGGGTCCTTGCTGGTTAGTTTCCTCAATTTTCCTTTTAGGTACCCATTTTAGGAGTTTAGTTGTACAAGTTATTTTAGTATGTCCTAATTTATTACAATGACTACAGCAAGATATTTTACTTACTTTTTCAGTTGAGATGTACTTAAAGTTAGATTTATATTCAGTATTTTATTCTTCTACAAATTTTGGTATTGGATAGATTTTAGGATGTATTATTGTTTCTTCATTATTTGGTGGAGTATATCCCAAATCATATTTTTTCCTGCCCGATCTTCTAGCTCCTTTTAGTATTAGAGATGGTTTACCGTTTGTGAAATTTTCAATTGTATTAGTTAAATATTCATTATCTTTTGTTAGTGTGTCAACTTCCTTTTTAAGTTTGCTTAAGGTTTCCTAGTTTTCCAGGTTTGTTATATGTTCTTTTTTAATTTTTAAATCTTCACATAACAGTTCATTTCTTCTTTTTAATTCAGAAATTTGTTTTTCTAGTTGCTCAGTTTCAGATTTTAAATCTGAGTTAGTAATTTCCAAGCATGCAATACTTTTCTTAGTGGTTTTTAATATTTTACAAACATCTTTATACTTACTGTATAGTTCGTTGAATGCATCTTCTAGACTATCTGAATCTGAATCACTGCATGAATTAAAAGATGAGTCAGAAGTTACCTTTTCATCTATGTTTGCCATGAAGGCCAGGTTGGCTTTTTCTTCTTCTTCTTCACTGGAGCTTGACTCGCTGTTTAAGTCGTTGTCGTTGCTCCATGCAGCTGCCATGGCTTTCTTCTTATATTTCCTGAATTTCTTTGAGTGGTCCTTCTTCTTGAACTCTGCCTTTTTCAGCTTCGGACATTCAGCCTTAATGTTTCCAGACTTCTTACATTCATAACATACGGGTTCAGATTTCTTTGTGTCCTTAACTTCGGATTTCTTGAAATCCTTTCCTTTCTTGAAATATCTTCTTCCAGACTGATACTTTTTCTTGGCAAGTATTCTCTGCAGACTTCTGGAGAGAAATGCTTCCTCATCTTCACTACTCCCATTGCTTTTATTATCATGTGATTCATTACCAGATGTGTCTTTTGCGGCCTTGAGAGCGTTGTTGTGCTTCTTCCTACTGGAGGACTCTCCAAGCATTTCCATGTTTATTTCATAGGCCATTAGTGACCCAACTAGCTTTTTTTAGACACGAGATTTGGCCCATCTCCCGCAAGGATCTTTTGGCCCATTAAGCCTCGTTTGACCATTTGTTGACTTGCCTCGGATTCCATGTAGACGGCAGCATCGATGGCCGCCGACTACTGGTTGGCGGCAATCCCCCTTGATGATGACCCATACAGATGTCCACATCCCTGGACGTCTGCATGCGGTTGGCGGCTTGATCGCTGGACGTCAATCTCGTTTACCTGGTCTGCGCAACAGCCCCGAGAATATAGCCCACTAGCGCCTTTCTCTCACCCATGCACCGCATGGGACCGTTCCCAACGGGCATATGGGCCACCTTGGCACTCCCTTGACCCAGTAAAAATCCTATGTGGCCTCTCCCCATTGGTTGGAGCATTTATCCAAGGATTTCCAAGTGTACAAGTGTGTTTCTTCACACTTGAGCATCCAAGGCCTCTGAACTCCGACCCCACTGTCTATATAACAGTCACTAGGGTCCTCTAAACAAAGGGGGGGGGGGGAGGCTGGACATCCACATGTTGATGCTTTGAGAGAAGAGAGAGAAAGTGCACCCAACCTTCCACCACTCATCCTCTTCATTCTCTCCACACTTGGGATGTCCAGAAGGGCTGCTTTGGAGCTGGAGGAGCCCTACAAGGAGTTGATACACTTGCAAACGAGGATCTACACCTCCTTCCCTCTCTCTTCTCTTACTTACTCTTTAGTTCTTTTGCATATCACACACACTCTCCCACTCACTCTAGGCTCGTAAGTCCTCACCCTACACACCTAGAAAGGTGTTTCCCAACCAAAAACGGAGGGAAGAAGGGTGGTCATAGCATTTGGCCACCCCTCTTCTCAAGTCCGCAACGGTTACGGGACTCTCCTTTTGGGTTATTTTCCCACATTTTTGTACTTTTACTACTCTTCATTAGTCTTATAGAGTTTTGTTTTGTGGCAGGAACAACCCGCAGAAGACTACGTGTGACGGAACGCCTCGGCCAAGCCCGTTAAACCAATAACGTACTTGATCCGAGTCTGCCTCCCGCGAACGGGCCGAAGCCTCGCAAGGGATACCAAACCACAGTCCGTGTAAACATAAAGGAACACACCACATTTCATATATATTTCACAGTTTTACATAGCCAAATTTCCACAAAAACTATAAAGAGGTACAAGAGCCTGGGGCATACCCCGAAGTACAACTGAAGAAAGTAAACAACTACAAAGCTACATTGCTGGAGAACTACACAGCTGGGACTACACCGCTGGAGGAACTGACCCTGCACCGCTACGACGCGGCCCAGAACTGGACGTCGGACGAGAAACGTCCTCCTCGCTCTCACCTGTGGGGGTAGGGGTGAGCCTCTCTAGTCACTGGCTCAGTAGGGAACTCCCCCAAAACCGAGCAAACCAAACACCACAGGTACGAAAGCAGTAAACAATACGAACAATTTATAGAACTGCTAAACAGAATATTAAAGCTGTAAAAGTACTCACCGTCTGCCGACTACGAGAAACAACAGTAATAATTAAATGGCAAACCCGTACAGGTGTATAAGCTAAAGTAGAGACAGCCAACACGAGCCACGTGAACTGGTTCGCGACACCAGAAACTGACTCGGACAAACTAACACAGGTCTACCTCTCAGTCTCGCAGCCACGGATGAAAGGTCCAGCTGCCGCTCCACGTAAAAAGGTCAAGCAACTGTGGAGACCAACTAAACACCACCACCTGCAGACCATACGGTCACAGGCCCATGCCTAACACCTCCAGAGACCCTGGCCTGGGCTCGCTAGAGTGAGGCACTGGAAAAGGACTAGCTGGGGACCAGTGTCGACTACTGGTGTCCGTACCCCCAACTACGAGTGCGCTACAAGTGACTAAAAACAAACTCAAGTGCCACTGTCCCACTGTCGTCTTTCCCTCAGCCGGACGTGCAACTCAACACAGGAGTGAGGGTGTCTAGGTCAGACGACACAGACCTCGACGGTACAACACAAGTACCGGGACAAAGCCCCGAGCTAACAGCCTGGCTCACAAAGAACCTGGGGCACCCAACTGGAGAGGTAATCACGGTAGGCGTCGTACTACTCACCACGTACACAAAACCACATGCACGTCACACACAAACCACGTGAAACCTCACGTAAACCACAAGTAACCATGGTCCACTACACGTGAACCCAACTGACTCGCGTAAACAACACGCAGTCACTGAAGTAAGCAACTAACTGCATACCTTGTATGCTAAACACGAGAACCAAGTGCACTCAGTGCACCTCATGTGTCAACACACATGCATTATCGATAAATGCTATAATTAATCATTTCTGTTCATAATCAGTAGGCGGCAACATCGACTGCCGCTTACAACAAGTCAACGGCAAGGGACCTGGCCGTTAACATCTTGGCTGAGGAGCTTGGCGACAAACGATGTTGACGCCAAGTTCTCTGGCCTTATACCCTGTAGAAACCCTAATCTGGCTCTGCGGGTTTTCTAACCGTTCTAACTATAGAAAAACATACAAATGCAGTTCCTTTAGCATGCCAGAACCCAATACAATCCATTACAACATGCTTCGTACATTAAACTACTCAAACCACCCATTATCCCCGTATGGTGCAACTTTATCCGAAAATGCATTATCATGCTGATTCAGGTGGTTTCGATATGTTTTAATGTTGTACGGAGTTAAACGGGTTCGTCCCCTACCTCAGAACACGCTAGAACCTCCCGCAATCTCCCGGTTCACGCCGAGCCCTCCGCGAGCTCCCACGGGAATTGCACCACGATATGGCGTTTCCTCACGCAATTCGGCGACGCCACGCGTTCTACGATCGTCCAACCACTCTTCGGAACCTGTTAGAAGCTTCAGAGACACGGGGGCAGCAAGCTGGGGCAAGAGGGAAAGAGAGTGAGCTGAGAGAACTGCTCTCGGGTGAGCCCATAACCTGCAGAATTCTCAGGTTGGCGTCAACCCCTATGCCGCCAACAGCAACCGCCACCCTTAGCGTCCACATCTACCGCCGCCAAGTTCAAGCAGTCAACGTCCACTAACCTAGACACCAACCAGTCAACGGCCACCCCTGGCCGCCAACTCCAACTGAACAGCAGCAGGTCCTGTTTCATTTCAGGACCAACCCTGCTCTTCACCTGCTCAAGCCACACATTCCACACAACTAGCTCACATTGGCCTCACAACGGCCTACACAACCAACACACACATGATCCGCATGGATCCAAAAGGCACGCGACGTTACATTACTATCATCTAAAAAGAAAATTTTGACCTCGAAATTCATAACACAATTCAAGGTTAAACAACTTATACACACATACCTTTACAAGCACTATCATCTAAAAAAGAAAATACACAAGCTTACTCAAACAGATAGGGATACCCTTTAGCCATTTCCGCGGCCAACTCCCAGGTATCCTCACCACCTAATCTATTTTCCCATCTCACTTTAACTAGCTCAATTTCTTTATTCCTCAGCTTCTTCATCTTTCGATCTGTGATCTGCACCGGATACTCTGGCATAGTCATGTCCGGCCTCAGGTCACCACCTTGATATCTAATTATTTGAGCTGGATCTTCAATACACTTCCTCAACATGGAGACATGAAAAATATCATGCACATCTACAAAATCAGCTGGCAAATCCAGCCTATAAGCTGTTTCCCCAATTCTTTCAATCACCTGGAAAGGTCCCACATACCTTGGACTCAACTTCCCAGACTTACCAAATCTCATAATACCTTTACTCGGGGAAACTCTCAGAAAAACAAAATCTCCCACCTCAAATTGAAGTGGTCTCCTCCGCACATCTGCATAACTTTTTTGCCTGCTTGAGCTGCCTGCAATTTTTCTTTAATAAGCTTCACCACTTCCGTGGTTTGCTGAATCAGTTCAGGACCCACCAATTGCCTTTCTCCCACTTCATGCCAGTTCAATGGGGTTCTACATGGCCTTCCATATAAAGCTTCATACGGTGCCATCCCAAGACTGGTATGATAGCTATTATTGTAGGCAAATTCAACCATTCCCAAATGATGCTCCCAGCTACCTCCCCAAACTAAACAACAAGCCCGCAACATATCTTCAATTGTCTGAATAGTCCTCTCTGTCTGACCATCTGTCTGGGGATGATAAGCGGAGCTATACCTCAATTCAGAACCAATTACTTTCTGCAGACTTCTCCAAAAACCAGAAGTAAATCTTGGATCTCTATCTGATACAATAGTCTTCGGAATACCATGCAGTGGAACAATTCTTTCAACATAAATATTTGCCAATCTGTCCACTGTCCAAGACATACTTACTGCCACTAATCTGCATACCTTAGTCAATCTGTCAACAAACACCCATATTCCATTATGCCCGGAACTCGACCTTGGTAAACCTGCCACAAAGTCCATTGCAATATCATCCCATTTCCACTGTGGAATAGGCAACGGTTGCAATAGACCTCCAGGCTTCTGATGCTCTGCTTTAATCTGCTGACAGATAGCACACCTTGCTACAAATTCTGCTATTTCCTTTTTATATGAGGCCACCAAAATGCTTTCTTAAATCATGGTACATTTTAGTACTACCCGGATGAATAGTGTACCTAGATTTATGAGCCTCTTCCAGAACTCGCTGCTTCACCTCTCTTTCTGCAGGAACAAACAACCTGCCTCGAAGCCTGACCACACAATTATCATCAATAGAAACTCCTTCCATTTTTACAATTTCAGGTAGACCTGCATCTGCTCTCTGAGCCTCAATAATTTGCCAATACAAAGATGGCTCTACAGCACTAGCAGCTAGAATTGCCCGTCGCTGACTGCTGGGCACATACAAGGAATTCTCTGCTACTTCTTCATACAACTTCCATTCTTTAATCATCATCAGATTCATATATGCTTTTCTGCTTAAGGCATCAGCTACAACATTGGCCTTACCCGGATGGTAAGCCAAACTGAAATCATAATCCTTCAGATATTCAACCCATCTGCGTTGGCGAAGATTCAAATCTTTCTGCGAGAAGATATACTTCAAGCTTTTATGATCTGTAAAAATCTCAAATCTCTCGCCATATAGATAATGCCTCCACATTTTCAAGGCAAATACAACTACTGCTAACTCCAAATCATAAGTGGGGTAATTCTCTTCTGCTGGCTTCAATTGCCTAGACGCATAGGCTATCACTTTACCATGCTGCATAAGCACTGCACCAAATCCTTTCCTTGAAGCATCAGTATACAACACAAAACCACCACTCCCTGTCGGTAATGTCAATATAGGTGCTGATGTAAGTCTTTTCTTCAATTCCATGAAACTTCTCTGACATTCACCGGACCACACAAAAGGCACTCCTTTCCTGGTCAATCTAGTCATAGGTGCTGCAATCTTAGAAAAATCTTGAATAAAGCGCCTATAATAACCTGCCAACCCCAGAAAACTTCTAATCTCGGTTATTGTCTTAGGCACTCCCCACCTAGACACAGCTTCCACTTTACTCGGGTCCACTGCTATTCCTTTAGCTGAGATAACATGACCCAAAAACTGAATTTCCTTTAACCAGAATTCACACTTACTGAATTTAGCAAACAACTGGTTATCTCTTAACAACTGCAGGTAAACCTCAAATGAGCTGCATGCTCCTCTTCAGATGCTGAATAAATTAGAATATCATCAATAAAGACCACAATGAATTGATCTAAATATGGATGAAAAATTCTATTCATCAGATCCATAAAACCTGCAGGAGCATTAGTCAACCCAAAAGGCATTACCACAAACTCATAGTGACCATATCTGGTTCTGAACGCTGTCTTATCTATATCCTCCTCTTTGATTCTCAATTGATGGTACCCGGACCTCAAATCAATCTTAGAAAACACCTTTGCTGATTGCAACTGATCAAATAAATCATCTATCCTTGGCAACGGGTACTTATTCTTGATGGTCACATCATTCAATTTTCTATAATCAATACACATCCAAAAACTTCCATCTTTCTTTTTCACAAATAAAACCGACGCTCCCCACGGGGAATGACTCGGTCTAATAAAACCTTTTTTCAACAATTCCTCTAACTGCTTTTTCAATTCTTTAAGTTCTGCTGGTGCCATCCGATATGGAGCTTTAAAAATCGGCATGGTACCTGGCAGCAACTCAATGGTAAAGTCCACCTCTCTATGTGGAGCTAAACCAGGCAAATCTTCCAGAAAAACATCAGCAAATTCCCTAACCACGGGAACTGCTTCTACTGGCTGACTGGCCTCTACCAAACTTACCGAGGCTAAATAAGCCACACACCCATCATTTATCAACTTTCTAGCTTTAATTGCAGAAATTAGAAACTTGGAGGTATAAAAAGGCATACCTTGATATTCAAACACTGCACCATTAGGATGACAAAATCTGATCCTTTTCTTTCTGCAATCTAACATTGCTCCATACATTTCAAGCCAATCCATACCCAAATGATATCATAATCTGACAACTGCAGGGCATACAACCGACCCGGCATCTGGTTCCCTTCAATCATAACAGGAGCTTCATCTATATAGCTCGAAGTGAGCAGAACTCACCTGAAGGAACCTCCACACTAACTCACAAGACTTCTCTTCTAAAGGATGAGCTATACAATCCAGAAATTCTTCGGAAATAAAAGAATGAGAGGCACCCGAATCAAATAAGACTCTTGCTGAATATTCATAAAGAGGTAAAGTACCTTCTATCATATTTGACGCCTCTGCCTGGGCTCGGGTGATAGCCATAACCCGGCCTCTCCCTCGCTGCTGCGGTGCTCCTCTGCCACGACCTGCCTGTGGCTGCTGAAACTGCTGAGGCTGCTGCACACCTCTGCCATACCCATATTCTCTTGCATAGGAACAATTGCGGATCAAATGTCTCGGCTGATTATAATTATAACATCTATACCCTGGAGGAACAATAGGCTGCCTGGCAGTGCTCTACTGCGACTCCTCCACCTCAGGCCTACCACGGCCTTGCTGGAACTGCGGACGACCTCCCCATCCTCTTCCTTTTCCTTTAAGTGCTTGCTTTAATTTCTGACCCCACTTCCCAAAGCCTGATGTAGAAGGTCCCGCTGGTGCTTTACCCTTGCTTGCACCTACTGTCTGCTGCGGTAGCCGGAAACTACCTGAACCTGACTCACCTGCCTGGCGAGTCCGGATAGACCTCTCCAAAGTAGCTGCCCTCTGCGCTGCCTCTTCCACTGTCTTGCACATGAGAGGTACTATCGCATCCTGCAATTCCACTCTCAATCCTCTGATAAAATACTCAACCATCATGTTATTATCTGAAACCACATATGGCGCATAACGGCTAAGTGCCATAAATCTCATCTGGTACTCTAAGACTGAAGAGTTACCTTGCTGGAGAGTTCGGAATTGCTCTCTTTTTACTTGCTGCACTTGGATCGGAAAGAATGTATCATTGAACACATCAAGAAACTCCGGCCAAGTAATAGCTTCTTCCGTCCTGCCTGCAAAAGTGGTTTGCATCTTCAATCGCCACCATTCCAAGGCAAAACCTCTCAACTGTAAGCAGCTAATACCACTCTATCTGCTGCCGAACACCTCATGGTTGCAAAAACTCTTTCTATTTCATGAACCCAGTGCACGGCTGTATCTAGATTCGGCCCTCCTGAATAAGTAGGCGGTTGCAATCTCAAAAACCTTTCAACTTGCATCACTGGTTCTTCAGCTAATTGCACTGGCGGTGGTGGTGGCACAGGTGCTACAAAAGGCACCTCCACTCTCGGCGGAACTGGAGCAATAGGTACAGCCTCTCCATCCCCAGGTGGCACTGCAACCGGTGGTACTGGCGCCTGCTGATCCATTCTTGCCCGAATATCCGTGAGGCTCTCCCAAATTCTTTCTATCATTCGCTGGGTGCTTTCCTCCGGATCATCTCCTCCACCACCCCAATCTCTCCTATCAGCCATTTCAGAAATTTCTACATACACAAAACACCAGGCAAAAATCAAAACCACAAATTATCAAAAACCAGGGTCCCTACCAGCAGTGTATAAAGACCGAAATAAGGCTATGTATCTTTCTAATTCCCTTATATTAACACGGACCTTGCTCTGATACCAACTGTGACGGAACGCCTCGGCCAAGCCCGTTAAACCGATAACGTACTTGATCCGAGTCCGCCTCCCGCGAACGGGCCGAAGCCTCGCAAGGGATACCAAACCACAGTCCGTGTAAACATAAAGGAACACACCACATTTCATATATATTTCACAGTTTTACATAGCCAAATTTCCACAAAAACTATAAAGAGGTACAAGAGCCTGGGGCATACCCCGAGTACAACTGAAGAAAGTAAACAACTACAAAGCTACATTGCTGGAGAACTACACAGCTGGACTACACTGCTGGAGGTACTGACCCTGCACCGCTACGACGCGGCCCAGAACTGGACGTCGGACGAGAAACGTCCTCCTCGCTCTCACCTGTGGGGGTAGGGGTGAGCCTCTCTAGTCACTGGCTCAGTAGGGAACTACCCCAAAATCGAGCAAACCAAACACCACAGGTACGAAAGCAGTAAACAATACCAACAATTTATAGAACAGCTAAACAGAATATTAAAGCTGTAAAAGTACTCACCGTCTGCCGACTACGAGAAACAACAGTAATAATTAAACGGAAAACCAGTACAGGTGTACAAGCTAAAGTAGAGACAGCCAACACGAGCCACGTGAATTGGTTCGCGACACCAGAAACTGACTCGGACAAACTAACACAGGTCTACCTCTCAGTCTCGCAGCCACGGACGAAAGGTCCAGCTGCCGCTCCACGTAAAAAGGTCAAGCAACTGTGGAGACCAACTAAACACCACCACCTGCAGACCACACGGTCACAGGTGCATGCCTGACACCTCCAGAGACCTTGGCCTGGGCTCGCTAGAGTGAGGCACTGGAAAAGGACTAGCTGGGGACCAGTGTCGACTATTGGTGTCTGTACCCCCAACTACGAGCGCGCTACAAGTGACTAAAAACAAACTCAAGTGCCCCTGTCCCACTGTCGTCTTTCCCTCAGCCGAACGTGCAACTCAACACAGGAGTGAGGGTGTCCAGGTCAGACGACACAGACCTCGACGGTACAACACAAGTACCGGGACAAAGCCCCGAGTTAACAGCCTGGCTCACAAAGAACTTGGGGTACCCAACTGGAGAGGTAACCACGATAGGCGTCGTACTACTCGCCACGTACACAAAACCACGTGCACGTCACACACAAACCACGTGAAACCTCACATAAACCACAAGTAACCATGGTCCACTACACGTGAACCCAACTGACTCGCGTAAACAACACGCAGTCACTGAAGTAAGCAACTAACTGCATACCTTGTATGCTAAACATGAGAACCAAGTGCACTCAGTGCACCTCAAGTGTCAACACACATGCATTATCGATAAATGCTGTAATTAGTCAATTTTGTTCATAATCAGTAGGCGGCAACATCGACTGCCGCTTACAACAAGTCAACGGCAAGGGACCTGGCCGTTAACATCTTGGCTGAGGAGCTTGGCGACAAAGGATGTTGACGCCAAGTTCTCCGGCCTTCTACCCTGCAGAAACCCTAATCCGGCTCTGCGGGTTTTCTAACCGTTCTAACTACAGAAAAACATACAAATGCAGTTCCTTTAGCATGCCAGAACCCAATACAATCCATTACAACATGCTTCGTACATTAAACTACTCAAACCACCCATTATCCCTGTATGGTGTAACTTTATCCGAAAATGCATTATCATGCTGATTCAGGTGGTTACGATATGTTTTAATGTTTCTACGAAGTTAAACGGGTACGTCCCCTACCTCAGAACACGCTAGAACCTCCCGCAATCTCCCGGTTCACGCCGAGCCCTCCGCGAGCTCCCACGGGAATTGCACCACGATATGGCGTTTCCTCGCGCAATTCGGCGACGCCACGCGTTCTACGATCGTCCAACCACTCTTCGGAACCTGTTAGAAGCTTCAGAGACACGGGGGCAGCAAGCTGGGGCAAGAGGGAAAGAGAGTGAGCTGAGAGAACTGCTCTCGGTGAGCCTATAACCTGCAGAATTCTCAGGTTGGCGTCAACCCCTATGCCGCCAACAGCAACCGCCACCCTTAGCGTCCACATCTACTGCCGCCAAGTTCAAGTAGTCAACGTCCACTAACCTGGACGCCAACCAGTCAACGGCCACCCCTGGCCGCCAACTCCAACTGAACAGCAGCAGGTCCTGTTTCATTTCAGGACCAACCCTGCTCTTCACCTGCTCAAGCCACACATTCACATCACACATTCCACACAACTAGCTCACATTGGTCTCACAACGGCCTACACAACCAACACACACATGATCCACATGGATCCGAAAGGCACGCGACGTTACACTACGGAGCTCTTCTCTTTTGGCCAGCCGAAGGAGGAGAAGACGAGGTCCCGTCTCCATCCGCTGCGTGAGGCGACCACTTCAACGCGACCATATCACTCCTTGGGCACAGGTAAGGCCCTGGCGATCACCAACTCCGCTTCATTTCGCTTGTTTTCCTCATTCTCCTTCTAGTCAACTCAGTCAACCGAAGGGTCAACGTGGTCAACTGGAGACCCCTTCATCGCCAACGAGAGTCCGGCGGCGTCCGCGAGCACCCGAGAGATCCGGTGACGGCGCGGAAACGAACCGTCCACAGCTCTTTTCTGGCGATCACGGTGGGACCACTGCTGCCACTGTGGTATTACTGCGGCCAGGTAGACGGCAGGAGATCTTGCCGCCTATCCAGGTAAACGTCCAACGTTCCTACCGTTGATTTACTTTTAGCGTCCATATATCTTGTCGTCTATTGTCTGTCAGCGTCTGTCGATCATGCCGTTTATTCTTTGCTGATGAACTGTGCGTCCACATACTTGACGTTTAGTTTCACAGAGGCATGCTTTTCCCTATTTTTTTGATTGTTTTGTTGTGATTTTTGTTTCTATTTGCTTACTGTTTGTTACTAACAGTCCTCAGTCACTGGGGGGTCACTTTTCTCACCTCTTCTAGCCTCCCCTCACATTTTAGGATCACCCTTCCTTGGTTTACAACCTTTTACTCGGGGATTCCCTCTCGGGTAAATCGGGTTGGCTCCAAGGAAAACTCTGTAAGCCCCTAAATTCTGTGGATTCCCTCACGGTACGGGGCAGGAGGACCTTTACCCTCCCTGTCTAGCTCACCTACTCACCGGGATTCAAGTGAGACTTGAGAGAACGGCCTTTTTAATCAAGTCAAGTTAAATACACAACTTTGATCTTTAAAAGTTTGGGGACGTTGTTTGATAACGTTGTTTGGTAGAAATCCATACTTCTGCTGAAAACAGTGTAATCACTTCAACTTAAACCATTTCAAAAAAAAAAGTAGGTTGTGTGCTAATGGACACTTGGTTGGATCCTGTTAATATGGCTAATGAACCGACATTTGAGTATGATGATAATGTTAATGAAATTGTTGGTATGATAAACACTAACATTCAGCCCGAGGAATCAGTCCAATCATCCTCCCAGGCCGACAATGAGGAAGTCAGCTTGAGGGTCAACCCCACTCATCCCCAAAGTGCTCAAGAGGACCCCGAGTTTTCTAAACTCATGTCTCGCTATTCGCCCAATGAAATTATTTCAATGCTTTCCAAGCATACCATCCGGGCTGCGGCGTCTCCTTCCACTCCATCCCCGTCCCCTTTCAATGCCTCTACATCTAGACCCACTCCTAGGCCAGTCACCCCACCCCAGGTTCCCGTTTCTACCTTCATTCCTTCCCCTACCCCCGCTCCATTCCCTACTCCTATTCTCACTCCTCCTTCTGCCCAATCGCCACCTGTTCAAATCATACCCCCCGTTCAATCCGAATCTGTCCCCCGTTCGGAGGTGGAGGGACTCGTGAGGAAGCTTCTTGCTGAATCACTATCCCTCTCAAAACCTCATTCCCTCCAGAATTACTGCAAGCTTCCTAATGTTTACTTCCCTCCGGGTTTCAAGGCCCCGAAGTACCGCAAATACGACGAGACCTCTGACCCCCAGTACCATCTAGCCAGATTCACCATGGATTCCCACCGATGGCTGTACGACCGGGTTCTTTTAGTTCACCTCTTCCAACAATCGTTAGAAGGGGAAGCTTTGAGGTGGTTCAACTCTTTACCCGCGTCAGATCTGGTTAATTTCGACATAGTCTACGAGCGATTCATCTCTCACTTCTCATACATGGCCACCCAAGTCCCTACACTTCCTGATTTGGTGGCAGAGAAGATGAAGCCGGACGAAGACTTCGTCACTTACGCCAATCGGTGGAGATCCATGGCGTCTAGGGCAGATATTCCTATCACGGAGTCCCAGGCCATAACTATGTTGGTTACCAACACCACTCCTGCTCTCCATTCCATCTTGATGTTGAGTGAGTTCCCCTCATTTGCGCATCTATACAACCGAGCTAGGGTGGTCCAGACCCAAATCAAGGACTCCTCTCTGCCCCACTTTTTCGAAGGGAAGCCCAAGGGACGTGAGGCTCCCGCGGCACCTACCACCAAGGGGGTGACCGTCAATGAGTCCGTCAACGCTTGCAGTCAGCCGTTGAGGCCTCCGAACAAATCCTCCAATCCTCCATCCACTTCTTCCAACCCTCACCAATTCCCATCCCATCCCTCCAAGTCTTACTCTGTCGTTCCTCCTCCCGTTGGCTACACCCGACCTGGCCCCAAAAGGTCGCATTACCCTCCTCTTCCTGAGACTCTCGAGGAAGTATTCTTCGCCCTCATGTCCTGTGATGCAATTCAACTCCCCCCACAAAGAGAGAACACCAATTCAAGGGTGGACACCTCCAAGTACTGTCCATACCATAGGACTCATGGTCACTTCATCAACAACTGCTTTACCTTCCGTGACTGGGTCTATGATATGAATGACCAAGGTAGAATCAACTGGGATGACGTCAAGGTGGCCATAGCCAAGTCTAGGTACACCAAGAAGGACCTTGGCATTTTCAGTAACCCTCTCCCCAACCACCAAACAAACAATCCTTCCTCCTCCAAAACCCAAGAGAGTGTGCATACCATAATATACTCAGGACCTCAGGTTGTGAGGAGAGAGCAACAGTGGGGGGTAGAAGGTTTCGAAGAATGGTACCCGTGTCCCACTGCAGAGTCTCAGGAGCCCTCCACGTCGGTAGATGTCATTCTAGAGGAGAGACCTTTAGTGCTCATCCGACCTTCTCAAGATGCCTACCCTACCATCCTCACTCCCCTGCCTGTGAGTCATCCACCAGACCCCTCCAGCTCATCCGCCCTCAGTCCCAGGAGGCCGTGCATGTCACGCTCAGAAACCGAATTGTTCCTCCACCTCCGCAGCCATCCCAAGATGAGGAAGATAATGGTCCTTCACCCCCGGCCGGCACCGAATATGACATTCTCCAACATCTGGATAAGACACCCGCGAGGGTGTCCATTTTAGAATTGATTCGGAGGTCGCCGTCGCATCAATCCACTCTCCTCCAGTTTCTTCAGAAAATCATGGTTAATGATGACCTCCCTCCTAGTGGGGTCACCAATGCCATCCTTTCCCTCACCCAAGGACCCTCAATTTCCTTCTCGGACAAGGATCTCGCCACCCCCGAGTGTCGTTCGCTCCCTCTTTGTCTCACCATCAACCTCAATGGGGTTTCGGTGGACTCCACTCTTATCGACACCGGAGCATCTATCAATGTCTGTCCGATGAAGACCCTTAAGCAGTTGGGTTTAGGAGAAGAGAATCTGGAGAAGAGCTGCTCCACCATCGCTGCCTATGACAACTCCAAAAGGGTTGCCAAAGGTAAAATTGCTCTTAAGTTAGGAATCGGACCTGTCACTATGTCCACTGAGTTTCTAGTTCTTGACGTCGATCTGGCCTACAAGGCCATCCTCGGTCATCCTTGGCTAGAACAGACTCTAGGGGTCCCTTCCACCGCCCATCAGTGCTTCAAATTTCCTTTCAATGGGCGGGTAATCAAGATTAAGAGCATTCCCATTTTGGAGACCCTCAATGCCATTACCTCGGAGCAGATGCCGCACCTTTTCATTCCATATAAGGGGAAGAAGCCAGTCATGTCTCTTTTTGACTTCCCCACACCCTGTGAGCTCGGCCAACCTCCCCAGCCTGCTGTAGAACCCCATGTCCCATGTCCCCCGGGAAAGGGTTGGGAAGTGATGGCCAATATCAGCTATGTTCATGGCCGCGGGTTAGGCACGAATGAAAAAGGAGAGATCCAGAGCGTCCAGGCGATTAGGAGGTTGTTACCCAAGGTCGGTCTAAGCTTCTGCCCAGACCCTGTCCATCCAAACCCATATATACCCTAAAAACCTCTTACCTGGACTCTGAGAGAACATTTTGTTCAGGGGCCGACCCAGCTGGGGACCAGGGAGCCCATAATAGAAGAAATACCTTGCTCTGAGAGCGAGGATGTAGAAGAAGAGGATGAGGTGGTAGAAATAGAGGACATTTCTGACGATTTTGGCCTCCTCTCACTCTTTGGGTCTGATCTCCCCTCTCCCCCATCTTCACCACCATCATCTCCATCTCCCTCTACTTCTATGTGCCCGCCACGTAGTTCAGTTCCTCCATCACCTTCTTCATCATCTCTGTCCTCCTCACAATCTCCCTTGACTGCTTCATCTTTTCCTCTTTCTCCCCCTGTCCTTTCTCCATCCCTCATCTCGCCAGTCGAGGCTACCTTGAGTCAGCAACTCATGGTTCTTGGCCTTGACTCCCAAAAAAAAATGCCAATTTTGAAAATTGGAAATCCGAGGTCCCCTCTAGGGGTACTTCCCCTGTACATAGTTTTGTACATAGCGGCTCTGTAAATAGTGGTCTAGATTCTAGCTTAGAGTCGAGTCTAGGTTTAGGAGAGTCTGGTTCCTCTCAGCCATGTGTGCACAAGGAGAAGGGTAGGCAAGTCTCTGCCCGTTTTGTCATGGCTTTGGCTGAGAGATGTGCTAAGTTAAGTCAAATCCCAGAGTTTCTTGAAGATCCTGCTCTCGTCGAGTCTGACTTTGAGGAAGGTGACTCAGTAGATGACGGTTTAGGAGTTTATTTGTTAGATTTTGATGAGGAGGGTGAGTTGGGAGATCTTGGGTCGAGAGAAGAGGACCCTGTGAGCTCTTATGTGGATGGCACAAAGAGGTTCGACGAGCCAACCATGGCTGCAGACGAGCCCACTAAAGAAGTCAACCTTGGCACTGAAGAATCCCCGAAGATAGTTTTAATTAGTGCCAACTTGAGTGTTGAAGAAGAAGAAGCTTTGGTAGCCATTCTCAAAGAATTTTCCGACGGATTTGCTTGGTCTTATGAGGACATGCCGGGACTCGATACCTCCTTGGTCGAGCATCGTTTGGTCCTAAAAACCGACGCAAAGGCCGTCAAGCAAAAGTTGAGAAGGCTACATCCTAAGCTTGCACTCAAGATCAAAGAGGAGGTTGACAAGTTGCACAAAGCTAAATTTATTAGGGTTGTGCTATATCCACAGTGGGTAGCTAATATCGTCCCTGTAATGAAGAAGGACGGTAAGGTTAGAATCTGTATAGATTTTCGTGACCTTAATTGTGCTTGCCTAAAGGACGATTTCCCTCTCCAACACATAGATGTCCTAGTAGACAATACTGTCGGCTTCGAGCTTTTATCATTTATGGATGGTTTCTCTGGGTACAACCAGATTCGCTTGGCGGAGGAAGACCAGGAGAAAACTTCGTTTACAACGCCCTGGGGGACTTATTGTTACGTCGTCATGCCCTTCGGATTGAAGAATGCGGGGGCAACCTATCAAAAGGCCATGATGGCGATTTTTCATGACATGATGCATGTGCACATGGAGGTCTATGTGGACGATGTCTTGGTTAAATCAAAGACTCGACATGGCCATGCTGAAGTCCTCTAGGCAGTTCTCCAAAGGTCTAGAGAGCACAATCTTAAGATGAACCCCAAGAAGTGCATTTTCGGTGTTTCTTCGGGAAAATTGCTTGGGTTCATCGTTAGCAAGTGGGGAATTGAAATTGATCCTAACAAGGCCAAAGCAATAATTGACATGCCTCCTCCTAGGAATATCAGAGAAGTCAGAGGGCTAATTGGCAGACTCCAGTTCATTAGGAGATTCATCTCCCAGCATTCAATCCGTTGTAAGCCCTTCTACGAGATGCTTAGAGGAGAGGCGAAGTTTCATTGGGACGATAAATGTCAGAAGGCCTTTGATGAATTGAAGAGCTATCTTTTTAATCCCCCTGTTCTCGCTCCTCCGCTCCCGGGTCGGCCTTTACTGCTTATGTGTCAACCACTGAGGATTCTACTGGAGCGGTTTTGGCCCAATACAACGACGAGAAGAAGGAGAGAGCGGTGTACTATTTATCCAAGTTGTTCAATGAGGCTGAAAAGAAGTACACCGCCATGGAAAGAATGTGCGCGGCCATCGTCTGGGTTGCCCAGAAGTTAAAGCACTATTTTTGGCTCATGAAGTGAAACTTCTGGCGCGTATGGACCCTATTCGGTACTTGCTTGAGAAGCCCGTCCTGACTGAGCGGTTGATGAGGTGGCAAAGCTTCCTTAACCAATTTGATATCACCTATGTCAACCAAAAGTCAATCAAGGGGCATGCCATAGCCGAGCATTTTGCCCACCACCCTTACCTTTATACTCTCCCGTTGATGAAAGCTTTCCCGATGAAGAGTTAGGAGCCATTATCGATGGTGAACCTTCGTGGGTGCTTTACTTTGACGGGGCTCTTAATTCTAAAGGGTGTGGGATAGGGGCAGTCCTCCTCTCACCGGAAGGGGTAGTCATTCCGCACGCCTACCAATTAACCTTCCGAGCCACGAACAATGTGGCTGAGTACGAGGCGCTCTTAGTTGGGCTGAAAATGGCTTTATTGCTCGGAGTCAAGGTGTTAAGGATAATTGGAGATTTGCAGTTAATACTCTGGCAATCCCTCAGTAAGTACCAGACCCGGGACCCCAAGCTGAAACCATACCAAGAGTTGGTAGGAAAAGTAGTCCGGCAGTTTAGGAAGCTCACCTTAGTTCACACTCCTAGGGCCCAAAATATCCTAGCAGATTCCCTCGCCTCCTTCACGTCTTCCATTCCCATTCCTTTGGGAAAGTCTTCTGAAACCGTCTCTGTCCAGAGGTTAAGAGTCCCTTCCCATGTCGATCCGTGGTTCTCTCAGCTCGTGCGTCCTTCTCCATCCCTTCAGGTCCATGCGCTTTCCAAAGAGCCAGAAATTGACCTTGAAGATGGCCATCCCTGGTATTTTGACATCGAAAACTTCCTCAAAGATGGATCTTTCCCTGATTATGCCACCTCTGCTGATAGACGGGCAATTCGTCGCGTCTCGGAGCGTTACAAGATCATAGGTGGCATTCTCTATAAAAAGTCTCTCAGCGGGGTCTATCTCCGTTGCCTTGATGAATTCGAATATCAAGATGTTGTTGAAGCCGCTCACTCTAGTGAATGTGGTGGCCATGTTAATGGTAGAGCAATTGCTCAGAAATTGCTAAGACACTATTATTGGCCCACCATGGAAGAGGACTATCGCCATTTTGTCCATCACTGTGCTAAATGCCAATTGCACGGTGATAAAATTCATGCTCCTTCTTCCTCTCTTCATCCCCTTATCGCTCCATGGCCTTTCGCCATGTGGGCATTTGACGTGGTCGGTCAACTTGCGGACAGAACCGGAGAAATCCGTAAGAAGTCCTTCATTCTGACCGCCACAGAATATTTCACGAAGTGGGCCGAAGCAGAAGCATTCATAGAAGTCAAAGCTTCAACAGTCGTCAAATTCATCAAGCGCAACATCCTTGCAAGATTTGACGTGCCTCGGGACATCGTCACCGATAACGGACCGCAATTCACTTCACAGGAGCTTCGCGACATGTGTGGTAAATATGGCATTAACTTGCATCATTCATCACCATATTATCCACAAGGTAATGGACAAGCTGAAGCTACTAATAAAACTCTCATTAAAATTATAAAGAAAACATGCAAATCTCATAACAATGCTGACTGGCCAGATCGCTTGGTTGAAGCTCTTTGGGCTTATCGCACCTCCGTCTGCACTCCTACGGGGCAAACCCCCTATGCTTTGACATACGGATCGGATGCGATACTCCCATATGAGATCTTCGTCCCTTCGCTTAGAGTTCAATTGGATTTCAAACTTGATCCTGATCAACGTCGCGAAGCCTTGTTGGCACAACTTGAACTCTTAGATGAAAGACGAATGATAGCGGCTGACCATGCACAAGTCTATCATCAGAGAATTGCATGTTTTTATGCCAAAAGAGTTCTTGAGAGAAAATTGGAAGTAGGTGAATTGGTCCTAAAACGTAAAATCATAAAGGCACCAGGTCCCAGGAGCAAATTGCAAGAAAATTGGGAAGGTCCGTTCGTTGTCAAAGAAGTTTATTTAGGGAACGCTTATAGGTTAGTGGATGCCGAGGGAGTTGAGCTAACGCACCCATGGAACGCAGTCTACCTCAAGAAATTTTATCCTTAGTCAGTCAGTCGGTCAGTCATTCATCGCTTGTCAATGGTTTGGGGTTTCAGTCTTTACTCTTCCACGTGGCCACTAGTAAGGAAGGGTTTATTCACACACCACACGATGTTGGAGTACTACCCCTAACTGGAAATCCACAAGTACACTCGGGCGGTCTCATCCAGTCAATGTGTTTCCCCTATTCTTTTCCACTCGGTCGTGTCTGGAAACGGAACAAACTACGAGTAGGGGACCACCCACTCTCATTTAAAAGGACAAGGTCACCAAAAAAAAACAGGGGCAACTAATAAAAAATCAAGGGGCAAAATATCAAATCAAGCCTCAAAAGGGGAAAAGAAAAGCCAAAAGGTCAAAAAAGGGTAGCAAAAAGTACGTATCCGGAAAAAGGCTGACTAACTCAAGGAGGTAGCAAAAAGTACGTGCCTCCACCTCAGAAATCAGAAATAAAATGAAAAATCCCCCTGAAAACAATGGTTGACTAAGTCTGTTTAATATGAGATGTCGGTTCGGAAACAAAAAGTAGTTTGAACCAAAACCCTACATGATTTTCTATACTGTTCTTTCCATTTCCCCCTCTAGGGGCAATTTGATTGTATAAGACCTCCCGTGGTGGAAAACATCAAGAAGGCTAGGGGCAATGTCCAACATTAAAGATTTCATGCACGCCCCTCCTTACTCTTGGCCTCTGTGGTTAAGTAGATCGTGTAAACCCTATACCACAACATGTGATGAATATGTGTCTTAGAGTCCAAAAAAATCTAAAAAAAAAATAAAGAAAACACAACAAAAAAAAACAACAAAAAGAGAGTCTTTTGATGTGTATATTTCACGTTGTACATATTTTCTCTCGTATTTTCTCCCTTATTTTCAAAAGAAAAAAAATAAAAAAATTCAAAAATCCAAAAAATTAGTAGTAACATGTATATATACTAACATTCTCCTTATTTTCTTATCAAAAACAAAAACAACAAAAAAAATCAAGAAAACAACAAAAAAATGTGCATATTTTCCTTTCAGTTATTTTATTATGTTCCTATCTTTGATTAGAAAATTAACCCCTTGACCAGATCTCAAGAAAGGTACATCGTAGGCAAGGGGCTAAAGACAGATCTACACTAACCTGTTTTCTTTAAGTGTTGTGGATTGCAGGAAACAAAAACCAAACCATTCAAGTGCACAGAATGACAAAAGTCCACAACATTCCACTATGATGATCAGGTCCATGTACATATCATGACAGGGGCATACCCCTGGAAGTACAACCGGAGCCCCGCTCCTCACTCCTCTCTCCGCTCCCCCTTACTAGGCCTCTGCCTACGTGAGCTGCTCACCTCCTCCTCCTCCCTCTCCCGACGCTGGTCTTGGAGAGGAGGCCTCGACGCCGTCGACGCCTTGGGCCGCTGCAACCCTCCTCATACCACGGAGGGGTCCCCCAGGGACACGATGTCGTCGAAGGAGGCGAACGCTGATCCGGTCCTCGCGGGTGTCGCCTGCTGGGCCTGCCGCTGCTTCTCCCGACGCTTCTTTAGCACCCGGTCCTTCAGTATCTCGTAATCCGTGGCGATCCGCGCCTGGGCTACCTCAGCCTCTCTCTCTCTCTCCCTGGCCTCGAGCAGGCGACCCCTCATGGTGGTCCGGTCATCCCTCAGCTCCTCCATGGCAGCCGCCATGGTCCGCCGCTGCACGTCAAATGCAAAGGGTGTTAGTTATGTACGCATGCCAGGAAGGAGGAAATTTGGTGCCTTACCTCTGTCTCCATCTCAAACCGCAGAGCCTCCATCTGCGCCTGGAGAGTCGTCACTCCGCTCCCCTCCCGCTACACATAAAGAGCAAGTCAAGGTCAAGTCAAATCAAATCAAATTGTGCAGAAAGGGTGTGGCAGTCTTTTACCTCAGCCTCCAACTCCCGGACCCTCGCCTCCGCCCGATCCAGGGCCTCTTGCAGGCACACTGCCAGGTCTCCTCTCGCCGGCTGGGCAGACGAGTTCGCCCCCGCATCGTGACTCGTGCGTACCCTCGCTACCTCCTCCTTCTGCATTCACAGAACTTTGGTTAGTAATTCAATTCAATTCAAGCTATAATCAAATTTGCGTTACTTACCAGTTCCCTGACCTCGGTGCAGAGCCTCGTCAGCTCCACCTCCTGCTCGGCTAATCGCCCCTCCAAAAGGCGGACGACCTGTGACTCCGGCATCTGCCATTCGCACTTCAAGGTTAGAATCAAATAAGGCAATCCACCAACCAAGGCTTAAGGTTAGAAGTCTCACTTACCACTCGTCGGTCAAGCCGGAGTCGTCCGGCGTACTGTGCCTGGTAGTCCTCCATGTACGCCAAACTGTTGAGGAGGTCTGTCACTCGCACCACCGGGTCGCCTCCAGCCTGCCAATAGGCAACCGTGCTCCCGTGCTCCAGCCCCCAGTCGCGGTCCTCCGCAAAGAACCGGCGGCGGGAGTGCCCCTCCCTACCTAGGGACGGTACCTCCATGGCCAACTGATGCCAACCAAGGGTCCGCACCACCAGCTCCAAGTACAAGACCTCGTAGGTCCCTAAGCAGAGGAGGAGCAAGTGCCGGTCAAACAAAGGATGGCCCGCCGCCACCGCCGGGTGCGAGGCGTCCGCCTCTCCCGCATAGGGAGTCCACACTACCTGAGAAGAACAAGAAAACACTGGTTAGTAACATCAAATGCAGTACCAATTGAAGGAGCTTGAGCTAGTTGAGAGTTTCATACCTGCTCGTGCGGGTAGTGGTCGAATGCGACGCGCATGTCCCCTACCCTCCTGTCTGTGACCCGGGGGTCCGGGGCCACCTCCCACATCCCCATGAGAGGCACCATTGTCTAGCGCCCCACTGCAAGTGTCCCGCGCCCCATCGGGAAGCGCGTATACCCCCAGATCTGCAAGGCAACAAAAGATTGGTCAGTCAGGCAGTTAATCAAATTCAAATCAATGATGAGCATTAAAAGAAATTTGTGTACCTGAAGGAAGGGGGTGAAGCCCCCGGTGCTCTGTGAGCGCCACGAGCTGCTGGGGAGAAGTGAGAAGAGGTGTCCCAGCATCGCGGTGCCCCAAGCATACCTCCCTGCCTGCGCTAGGTCCCTCATGAGCAGCACGAACTTGCAGTTCATCTGAGATGACTGCGTCGCAAACAGGAGCCGCCCGAACAGATAAGTGACGAAGATCCGGACCGAGCGCTCCTCACTCCGGTCCCCCAGATCTAGGGCTCCCCTCACCCCTGTGTAGAACTCATCCAAAGTCTCCAGAGGCCCTCTCCTCCTGCCTCTCAAGCCCACCGCCTCCGACAGCGATCCGAGCAGGATGCTCCGGATCAGTCTCCTCCTCCCCGCAACGAACTCTTGTCCTAGCAACTCTACGATGTCATCATAGTAGTCACTCCTCTCCTGTCCCACTACCGGATCTCCCTGAACCAGTAGTTCTGTCAGATACGCTACATCCCCAATGTAGGTATCATGTGACCCCAAGGCATAATGAATGCCTTGCAGTCCTCCTCCCATCGCTCCCTCAGCGCCTCATGGTATGGTACGTCCACGTGGAATAGACGCACCGACAGCAAATGTCCAAATCCCATCCGAGCCACTCTAGCCTGCTGGGCCTCTGGCAACGCCCGATACCACGCCCAGCACAAATCCCAAGTCACCCGACTCCTCATTCGGCCCTTGCCCTGCAAAAAACACAGAAAACCTGACGTCAGCATCGATTGCCGTTAATCAACAGTTGGCGGAAAGGGGTTGCTGTTTACGAAAATTGGCGTCCAGGGTTGGCCGTTAAGTTCCTGGTGTCGACGTCCACCCTTTGCCGTCAAGTTCACCTTAACGGCAAGGAGGTGGTCGTTGACAGGATCTCGACGTCCACCGATGTGGACGTCAAGTTCCTGTCTGAACCGATGGCACCTCCCCTATTTTTCCCTCCTTTTCACAAATTACAAACACACATCCACAGAATTTGGAGGGTTCTAGGGGCCTACCTTGGGCCGTCGAGGTGCCTCCGCCTCCGTCTCATCTCCTCCCTCGTCATCTCCGGTGGTCTCCTCCCCCTCCGATGCGTCAATTGCCACCGCCTCCTCTTCCTCTTCCTCCTCCGCCGTGTCCATTGCCGCAGCCACTTCCTCTTCCTCTTCCTCCTCCGGTTGGCGGCGACTCCGGAGAACAGTCTGCTTCCCTCTTGTCCTCATTGAGGGGTCAAAGAGGGGTCAAAGGGGGAGTCAAAGGGGGCAAAGAAATTGAAGAGTAGAAGGAGAATGGATATTGGGAGTTGAGAAAAGTGGAAAAAGGGAAGGAGAAAGGGCTCCTGGCGCCGGGGGAAGGCATCGATTCAAAAAAAGGTAGTTTTCTGGTTTAACGTCAAGGTCAGGCCGTTTACCTTTGCCTGGCGTCAAGCCCTGGCCGCTGACGTACCACCAACGGCCATGGTGTGGACGTCAATGTCTCTTCAATGTCAGACCTCGAAGTATGGTCAACGACCATGTCTGGACGTTAAGTTTGAATTCGACGACCATCCTGGTGGACGTTTACCTTGTTAGCGGCCATCGATCTGGACGCCAATACCCCCGCACTCAGTCCTCACAGTACACTCCTTTGAACCTTTTGAGGCCATTTCATGTACACACATTCCACACATTCCACAAGTCAAACAAACTCAAGTCAATTTAACACAAATGAAATCCACTTTTATTCATCTAATTTATGTTACACTTATTGGAAATCGGGAAATTACATTATTTTGCCCTGCGGGCCATAAAGAAATCACAAGCAGTGGGGCAAATGCTATCATTAAACTCCTCGTATTTCCAAATGTCCTCCCAGTTTTCCTGCACCGCCAAGCCCACTTTTCTGCTCACTGTATGCCTCACCCAAGTCTTCATAGCCTTCTTCATCAGCTTCTCATTTCTTCCGGTGACTATCATGTCGGTGCAGTTGGATGAGGTGGGAATTCCCCGTGGAATCCCAAGCTGACAATGACACCGGTGTGGCTGGTACACCACCATCCGATCAGCTCCAATCAGCCACAAATCTCTGTCCTCCCTGGTCCTTGCTCTAAACTCAATGGTTCTCATGAACAGTGTTCTCACGATAAATTCATCCATTCCCAAATATGCCCAATGATCCCTCCAGGCATCTCTGCTTTTCAAGTGTGCTGTCACACACTTAATTTCATCTTCCAGCTCATACCATGCCCTGCTATAGTATACCGAACTCCGAAGGAAGATTCTGGAGGGGGTAGGTTGCCTGTCAGCAAAATCAAAATTTAAATGAGCTTCCATCCATACCTGGAGTAGAAACAAACTCCCACAGGTGCGTCCGCCTAGGCTCATTGTGGTGACCGAACTATACAGGTGAGCCAGCACTGCAGGGGCAAGTGACTGCCCACGCCACAGCAGAGAAAGTACTCCAACGTGCTCATAGAGGATGAAATCGCCGCTCGTGGGGAACAAGAAAACCCCGGCCAGAAAAAGTGTCAGCCCTCGCGTCGCCCTCTCTCTGCCAATCTCCTTGGCATGCTGAATCAGCCACCAGGCTAGCCGGTCCAGGAAAATCCCATTCTTGTTTGTCATCCGCAACACTTCCTTCTTGTCTCGTACAATGTCCACGAGGAACTCTTCCCACGGGAGGAGAGGAGTCGTCGCATCGTACTCTAGGCACCGCCGCCATCCCAGGAACAGCTCAACCTCCTCCAGCAAGACGCTCACTTCGAACGCCTGGAACACAAAAGTATGTGTGTGTGGGTGCCATCTCTCTATCAGCGCCCCCAAAGCATCGAACCCCCACCACATATCTTTCATGTTTTTGGCCAGAACCACCATGAAGCTCAGGTTCCACATGCCAACGAAGCCCCGCATGTCCAGCATAATAGCATTTACCAGATTCACAAGCCAGGAAAAGGCCCATACCTGGCCTTGGCTCGGGAATGTTGGGATTTCCTGCTTAGGGGTGGGAGTTTTGTAAGAACACTATTCGGGGCATTTTCAGCCCAGGAAGAAGCAGAAATAATCATTGCTTACCTCTCCGTCGGTCAGTCGCGTGCTCAGGTGTCCCGGAATTTCACTCAGAACTCCAGGGTTCGCGCCTGTGGATCGTCCGGTCGAAGAAGAGGCCATTTCGCTGTGTTTTTCCATCTCTCAGCTCTCTGGTTCGCAGCAGGAGCAGGGAGAGACGGAGGTAGAAGATGGTAGAGTCCTTATGGACTCCCATCACCTATTTTTTCGACCTGATCCGCTGTCAGGTAGGCGTCCAGATCGGTGGACGTCAGTGATAGGTTGGCGGCCACATCTGTGGACGTTAACATGGTTGCTGGCGGCTAGCGATGTGGACGTTTACTGTCCGGAAAATTTTAAAGTCTTATTCTTTATGTGGCCATTATCCTTTATCTTGTGCTTCAAGTTGTTTTGCAAATATCTTAAGCACAAGCTGCGCTTCAAAAATTCGGAACGCTCATGCGACCTTGAGCGTTACAGGTATGTCTAACATAGGATCCCACCAGAGGCGAATAACTTGGCGACCGTGAACCCTGAGTTCCCCTTCACCAAAAACCATGATGGGTTTGCGATCTCTCAGTTATTCGTATGGCCTTTAGAATTTTCCTCTGGTGCTAACTTGCATCTTAGATAGGCAACCCACACTAGCATGCATCTTCACTGCTAACATTCTCTTACTAACACTAAAAAAAATGGTGATTTTCCGCGATCATATGATTGCTCCATGGCTCCCCTAGCTCAGGTAGCCTACCGGGTCCACCCTTCATGACTATCCAAGTTGATATCGGGTCTTTGTTGCCCCCCTTCTCCACTTGTTCCACCGTGTCTTTCACAAATAGTCAAGCAATCCTTATCGAGTTCATTTGAGCCTTCGCTAGTCGCGAGCTTAATTCCGGACTTCAGGCTTTCCAAGCATGTGATTCCAGTTAGAATCTTTTGATAATCCTTTGAGAGATCAACCAACTCCTTGTCTCCACGACCTCCTAAATTCGGGACCGACGTCCAAATTAGGCCAGGGACCCCACGAGCTCCGGTTATGAGACCCTCCTGATTCAACCGTCATATTACAACTCCTTTGACTCAGACACACCAGAAACTAGTCAAAGTCCGACACGGCCATGCCAGGGACCCTGCCATTGGGTCGCAGTTGTAGTTACATGGGTAGATCACCCTTTTTCTTACCCCTATTTGTATCTCACACGATTCGTCATCTGTTTCTAGCCTGACTCTTTCGTTTGGTTAGCTAGAATTCCAATCCTCGGAGATGGCCCTTCCATTAAATCTCCGCGTCCTTTGTTTACCGAGACACCAACCTTTCAGCCCGCTCTGTTCCCTTGCAAGACCGGACGTCTCGGAGGGGCATTTGTAGACCCGAGATTTGGCCCATCTCCCGCAAGGCTCTTTTGGCCCATTAAGCCTCGTTTGACCATTTGTTGACTTGCCTCGGATTCCATGTAGACGGCAGCATCGATGGCCGTCGACTACTGGTTGGCGGTGAAGGATCGAAATAAATGTGTGGAAAAGATCTAGAAGGGGGGGATGAATAGATCTTAGCCACTTTTGCGGAAGCTTAAATAATTTTAAAACTATTTAGAATCAGAGGCAATGTTATCAGTGAAAAGCTACTGATCTGATTAGATTGGAGTGGGTTGAAAAACTTAGATGTGAATCAAGTTGATTAAGTGAATTAAAAACGAATCCTATGCAAGCATCTAGCGGATGAATCAGTCAAACCACAGAAAACAAATGCACAAGGATTTTTAGGTGGTTCGGAAATCACCCATGTGATTCCTACATCCACCCCTCACAACCCGTGAGGATTCACTAACACAACTGGGTAACACACCCACTGGAGCCTGACAACTCCAACACTGAAGAGCTTACAACTCACACCACTTCTAGAGCAAGACTACTCTAGAACAACTGAGCAAGACTGCTCAACCACACTTGAGTTTGACAACTCAACACTGAGCACAACGGCTCACAACAACCTGAGCACAAGGCTCACACTAAGACTGCTAGACACCAACTTAAGACTGAGATCCTCTAGCAATAGATCTAGTCAAAGTTTGAGAACTCTAAAGAGAGTTATGCAGAAGTACTTGCATAATCCCAAAAGATATCTCAGAAGAACAGAAGAGAAATTAAGTTGAATTGAAAGTCTTCGTTCTTCAGTGTACTCCCTTGTAGAGGCTTGAATTGGGAAGAAGCATGTGAAGCTTGAAGTCCAAAACGATGCTCTGCAATTTGAGAAGTTGGATCTTCCTCGAATTCTTCACCAACAAAGTCTTCTACAGGAACTGCCTCCTTGGAATGCTTCAGAGGAATCTTCAGGGCTCAAATTCCAATTCCCACACCTTGAATTGGTGGGAATTGGTCTTCTAGAAGCAATTGGAGAGCAGAGGAAGGAGACACGAGCTCTTCTGGCCGCCAGGAGCTTCTTGGAGGCACTGAGAGAGTTGGGTCAGTTGTTTCTTTCGAAGGCAGGCCAAAAAGGACCTTTTATACCCTTAGGATTCCAAAGATACCCTTTTGGGGTACAAGGGCACGCTTTCCAAGAAAGATTCTGATCGCCCTAGAAGGACACGTGGCAGCCATCAGCTCTTAGGATGAAAAGTTTCCGTAGTGTGTCGACCTGCCCTGGTGGTTGTGTCGACACACTGTCCCAAAGATAGAAAAATCTGTTCTGGGAGAAAGGTCCCGTGTCGACCTGCTCTTGAGTGTGTCGACCTGCTGTCCCAATTCCTCAAACTGGCTGTTCTGGGAACTGGGTCTAGTGTCGACCTGCCCTGGGAGTGTGTCGACCTGGGTACCCTTGATCTCTGGAAAACTGCCACTCGTGTCGACACACTCTTGACATGTGTCGACACACTCTTGACATTTTTACACAATTTCTCTTTGAATCTGTGTTGATGTGTCGACACCATTGATGGGTGTGTCGACACATCTTTTGCATAAAAATGTTTGTACCTGAAAAATAAACACATATATCATTAGTTAAATGATTTATCATGACTATAAATTATAAATGTGATTTGCAAAATACTTTTTGAACATGAATTTCAGGTATGATGTTTTTGACATGCTTCAATTAAATTGCTTTAAGAACACTTCTTGTCATCATCAAAATAGGAGGGAAATGATATGAATTTGCATTCAACCCAACAATCTCCCCCTTTTTGATGATGGCAACATTAAATCCATATTTGAATGTGGTTTTGATGAAGTGTGATTTTTTAAGCAATTTTAATTGTTTGAGTTTTTGTTTTCCTTTTTGTTCATACTTGTCAATGTCCTTTTGATATTGTTCAGTAACAATTGATGATATTTTTGTGAGATACAATGTTACTTGAAATTAGAAGTTTTGTGCACACAAGTCAACAATTGAACAAGTATTCACACACAAAGACAAAAATTTGTATTGAAGCCAAACAACCATTTCATTTCATTCATTTCATTCAAAAGATCATTACATTTCATTCATTCTTCTCCCCCTTTGACATTATCAAAAAAAGATGTACATTAGGTAGAAGATGGAGGAGGAGGAGGAATTGGAGCTAGAAGCATCTCAATATCTGACAATCTTTTATCCATTGACTTCATGCTTGACTTTATCTGTTCATGGATAGTTGTCAGCCGAGTGTGAAGATAATGCTCCATTTTATCAGAATGCTCTATCAAGGTGCTCTGAGTTCTTTTCAGTTCATCTGAAACAGGTTGAGAACTTGATGAGCCAGCTGACCAACCAGGTCTTTGCATTATCTTGAATTCCTTGGTCAATGCTGTAAGCTGCTTGTCTATGTGCTCATTGAAATTCCTCATACTTTCCAAATCATCCACAAAATGAGCAAATGACAATCTGGTGCTGGAAATCTCATGCAATGTTTGGTTGGTGTTGAAGACATCTGCTTGGGAATTTGCCAATATTCCCTTCATAACTATCTCCAACTTGTCTTGATGCTCTTTTAGCTGTAGAGAGGCATCTGCCAATGTGCCAATCAACCTATTGAACCTTTGAGCTGCATAATCTGAAGCTGCCTTCTGTTCAATAAATTTGGCAGAAACTGTGTTTTCCAGTCTTTGAATCCGTAGCTCAAAAGATGTGGACATGGATTGAAGTGAGGAGTTGAAGGATTCAAATTTGTCATTGAGGAATGATATCAATTCTGGTGGAACAGGAGGCCCACCAGAAGATGTGGATGGTTGGAATGAGGGTTGTGGAGAAGGATGAGGAAGCTGAGGTGAGAGAGGAGCATGAGAGGGACTGGCATCTTCATTAGGAACTTGAGGCTGATCCTCATGCATAAGAGGCTGATCCTCTTGACTTAGGGGCTGGTCCCCTTCAGCTGGAGGCTGTTCCTCTTGTACTTGGGGCTGATCCCCTTGAGCCTGAGGCTGTTCCTCTTGAACTTGGGGCTGATCCCCTTGAGCCTGAGGCTGTTCCTCTTGAACTGGAGGAGCCTCAACCACAGCTGGTCCTCGTCTAATTTGATTTCCCTCCAATCTAAATCCCATAAACTTTTGGATATTCTTGAAAGTGTAGATGTTTGACTTGGGAATGGATTGGGATTTTTCATTTTCCAATGGCACACCAAAGTGCTTGAACACTGAGGTCAGATGTGCTCCATAAGGTAGAGATCTCTTGAGGTCTGCTCTTGTAGTTTCAGAAATGATTTGATAAAGAATCACATGAAGGTTGACCTTGATATCTTTGACCATGCAATAGAGTATGAATCTCTGGATATCTGTCAATCTATCCCTCCCACCACCTTGAGGGGTAACTATGGTTGTCAAGATGTGGTGAATTACCCTTAATACAGGTGGAAATGAGTTGGCATTAAACCTTGTCACATAGGTTTGTTTGGGATCTGATGGATCTGCAGGATGGCCTGTCAAGATTGAGTAGGCTTCATGTAAGTCAAATTCAAATTCATGGTAGTCAGCCCCCTCATCTGGCACTTTGAAAATGGAGGCTGCTACTTCAGTTGGCATGTCTATCTCTATCCCCTTGACTTTGGATTTAAAACCTTCTTCTGTGCAGGTGAGGTTTTTGTAGAACTCTCTAACTAACCTTGGATAGCAGACTTGAAATTCAGAAATAAAAGGTATCCAAGATTGAAAGGAGAAATAGGTTTGAATTTCAGGGAGAGAGTCTGCTAATTGGGTGTCAGAAAGATCAAGAATTCTAGGCTTCAAAATCAGTTTGGCAGCACTGACGGATTCTGAGGGTATATCCTCTTGAGACTCAGTAGAGGAAGATGAAGATGATTCCTCAGGATGGTCAGAGGAATCGCCCGAAATATCTGATCTAGGGTTTGAAACTTGTCTACCTCTGCCAGTATTGGAGGTCCTACCTCTCTTTGAAGCTCTGAGAGGTGCAGAAGAGGATCCTGGAAGCTCTGCAGGATCATTTCTTCGCTTGGTTCTTCTTTCCATCTGTTCAACTGGAACCTGTGCCGGAACCTGCCTTGAAGAAGCCTGAGACCTTGCGCCACGGCGGGGACCCAACTTGCGGACCATGGTGCAAGGAAGGAGTGGAATTTCAGAGAGGAGATGGAAGATTGGAGAGGTGATTGAAGATTAGAGAGAGATGGTGAAAATTTCTTGCCGGAAAGGTGAGAGTTTGGCCGTCGGGTCGACCTGATGCCCAAAAAGGGATGCAGTGGTACACTGCCCCGCAGGAACAACAAGGGTTTAAGGTGAACCCGAAAGGTTTGAAAAGGTTCTGGCAAGAAGGCAGTGTCGACACATGAGGAAGGGTGTGTCGACCTGACTGGGGTTGTGTGTCGACACGAGAGAGGATTGTGTCGACACAGCCTTTGAGAGAAATTTGAATTTTTGAGAGGAAATTTTTGAGAAATTTGGGGACATCTTTATAATGATAAATAATGAGAGGAATTATCATTTCAAGGATTTTTAAGAGGCCTAAAAATTCATTTGTTGTATTTTGCAAAAATTCATTACAGTTCAAGTATTTCACACAATTTCCAACAGGATATTAGCATTCCAAGACTTGAATCAACAAAATGATAAATTGAGGGATATAATGTATCTAACAATCAACCAAAATCTACCATGTTTCTCAATTTTCAAGAATTAAAGATATCATCTAGACTAAACACAGTTGTGTTGAAAGTAAAACACAAACTTAAAGAACAACTTGATGAAGGAGGAAGATGATTCTTTCTAAACAAATCTCCAATAATTTTCATATTTTTGTTCTTTTAACAAACTATCAAATGATGTAAATCTCTTTCACTCAAGTACTAGTGCTTTTTACACACCATAGTCCCTGGATACTCAAGATTTAGTCATTGTCAAGTCTCAAAGGGGTAAATGATGACCTTTTGACATGAAAATATACGTTTTTTAGACGCCAATATTTCCAGTTACTCAGTCATCATCAAAAAGCATAGCACATAATTGCTTGAATTTTGAGGTTATTTTCAATTTGGATCCCCTTTGAACAGAGTTAGCAATAATGCCTCATGACATACATAGCACTTCATTCATTGTGAAGGTGTGCAGTTTCTCAGCACAAATGCCATTGCTCTGTTGGATTTTATAAGATTTTGGAGAGTTTGTGAGATAGAATTCAAATACATCCAGTCATCAGTTGCAAACAAGGAAATGTTTTAAGTTCAATACACAAATTGTTATTTAGTTTAGGAAGAGATCTGAATTTCTGTGGATTGAGAGACATAGTGGAAAGTTGATTAGTAAAAATATAATAGATCACTCAAGGTTCATTTTGAGACTCTAGACTTTTAGAATGAGGACATCATGCAAGGAATTGATGAAATGCAAGAAGGGTTTTGAAATTTGCAAAAAGGTGACTTGTGAATTTTCTAGCTCCCCCTGAGATGATGATTTCAACCATTTGTCATCATAATAAAGATATGCAGTTTTGAAATCAGAAGGAAATTTTCTTCTTGGACAACAAAGACTCCCCCTCAACAACTGTATATCCATTTCTTGGTACTTGGCGGAGACACATACTCTCGCATAGTGAAAGTGTCCAGACAAGCATAACTTGTCCTTCTCCAAGTCACCATTTGATATACCAAGAGATTTCAATACAATAAGAGTTGAAGAATTCATTAGCAAAAAGAAGTGGAAGTTAAAACTGTGCAAGTTTTGAAATCAGAAAAGAATTTCTTTTTGAACAATAAAAGCTCCCCCTCAATTATTGCATATTAACTTCTTAGTACTTGGCGGAGATATGTTCTCACGCATAGTGAAAGTATCCAGACAAGCATAACTTGTCCTTCTCCAAATCACTATTTGATATACCAAGAAGTTTCAACACAATCAGAAGTGGAGAATTTATTGTAAAAAAGGGAAATAGAATTGAAAATGAGAGAGATATGAACAATGTATCTTGAGGAAGCAAGGAAATATGAAATGCAAAGAACTCCCCCTTAGGTAATGCATAGCACTCAACCCAAACCTTAAGAGAGATCAAGAAGGTGGACATTTACAAAGACCAAGTTCTCTCCTTAAAGATGAGAATCTATTTTCAGGAAGGGGTTTTGTGAATATGTCTGCAATTTGTTTTTCAGTTTCAATAAAATGGAGTTCAAAAGATTTCTTTGCAACCTCATCTCTCAAGAAATGATGCCTAATTTCAATGTGTTTTGTTCTGGAGTGCTGAATGGGGTTTTTAGAAAGGTTGATTGCACTTGTGTTATCACATAGGATGGGTACACACCCTAAATCTTGGTTGTAATCAAGAAGTTGATGTTTCACCCAGAGAATCTGAGTTCCACATCTACCTGCAGCAACATACTCAGCCTCTGCTGTTGACAGAGCAACTGAATGTTGCTTCTTAGAAGCCCAAGAAATAAGGCACCCACCTAGAAATACACACAAGCCACTTGTGCTTTTTCTATCTAACTTACACCCAGCATAATCAGCATCACAATAGGCAAACAATTCTAACTTGCAACCAGCAGGATACCAAATTCCTAAGTCACATGTTCCAACAAGATATTTAAAAATTCTTTTCACAGCAAGCATATGACTTTCTTTAGGATTTGATTGGAATCTAGCACATAAGCACACACAAAACTGAATGTCAGGTCTAGAAGTAGTAAGGTAGAGCAGAGAGCCAATCATACCTCTGTAGGTTTTTGGATCTACTGACTTACCAGATGGGTCTTCTTCTAGCTTAGCATTTATTGCAATGGGTGTGCTTGAATGTTTAAGGTTCTGATAGTCAAACCTTTTCAGTAGCTCCTTGACATATTTGGTTTGACTGATGAAGATTCCTTCATTCGTTTGGTTAACCTGCAATCCCAAAAAGAATGTTAAATCTCCCATTAAGCTCATTTCAAATTCATTCTGCATTTGATTTGAAAATTCAGTGCAAAGGCCTTTATTGGTGGAGCCAAAAATTATGTCATCAACATAAATTTGGACCACAATTATTTGATTTTTTACTGTTTTTGTGAACAATGTTTGATCAACATTACCTCTAGAATATCCTTTTTCAAGTAAAAAGGAACTCAAACGATCATACCAAGCTCTTGGAGCTTGTTTAAGACCATAGAGTGCCTTATTAAGCTTGAAAACATGGTTAGGATATTTTTCATTATCAAATCCAGGAGGTTGTTCAACAAACACATTTTCCTTTATATATCCATTTAGAAATGCACTTTTAACATCCATTTGAAAGACTTTGAATTTCATGGAGGATGCAAAAGCAAGGAAAATTCTCACAGCTTCTAGTCTAGCTACAGGGGCATAAGATTCTTCAAAGTCAATTCCAAATTCTTGGTTATACCCCTTTGCAACTAGCCTAGCTTTGTTTCTTATAACTTGACCAGCTTCATTCAATTTATTTCTGAAAACCCATCTAGTGCCAATCACTGTTTGGTCACTAGGTCTAGGCACTAATTCCCACACTTGATTTCTTTCAAATTGATGAAGTTCATCATGCATAGCATCAATCCAATCAGAACTGGATAAGGCTTCATCAATTGACTTGGGTTCAATTTGGGAAATTAGAGCTAGTGAGTCTTCTTCAATGTTTTGCAAAAAGGATGATCTGGTCCTAACTCTATCATTTAGATTGCCAACCACACTGTCTAATGGGTGGTCTCTTAGAAAACGAGGTTCAGAAATTACCTGTTGAGAAGTGCCCACTTCTGGAACAAGATTACCTGAACCATTTGGAGATGGTGAGTTATTGTTCAGGTTTTCTTCAATGTTATTAATCTCCTCAACGGTTGGTGAAGAATCCACAATGAGGTCATCCTCTTCATTGTCTTGTTTTTCCCTGCAAGATTTAGAATCATTAGTGGAAAAGGAATTTTCATCAAAAATACATGTGGAGATTCTTCAACAGATTTGGTTTTCATTATGTACACTTTGAAGGCCCTTGACACTTCAGAATAGCCAAGGAAGATAGCTTCCTGACTCTTAGCATCAAACTTGTCAAGGTTTTCTTTGTTATTATTGTGTACATAGCATTTGCACCCAAAGACTTTAAAATAGGAAACAGTTGGCTTTTTGTTTTTCAATAATTCATAGGGGGTTTTCTTGATTTTTGGTCTGACCAATGCTCTATTGAGTATGTGGTTTGCTGTGTTCACAGCTTCAGCCCAGAAGGATTTGGGCAAGTTACTCTCAAGAAGCATGGTTCTAGCCATTTCCACAAGAGTTCTGTTCTTTCTTTCCACAACTCCATTTTGTTCTGGAGTTCTTGGTGAAGAAAACTTGTGGAATATCTGAAATTCAGCACAAAAATCAGAAAAGGATGTGTTCTCAAATTCACCCCCATGATCAGTTAAGATATTTTTGATTTTATATGGATAAGTGGTTAAGACAGTGGTACAAAAGTTCCTGAATTCAAGGCATGCATCACTTTTGTGAGATAGAAAAATAACCCAGGTAAATCTAGTAAAGTCATCAATGATTACAAATCCATATCTTTTGCCACTCAAGCTTAGAACTCTTGTTGGCCCAAAGAGGTCCATGTGAAGAAGTTCTAGTGGCTTAGATGTGAGTACTTCATTGAAGACTTTAAAGGATTTCCTAGTTTGTTTTCCTTTAGCACAGATCCCACAAATTTGATTTTCAACTTTAGAGAGTGATTCAGGAAGACCTTTAACCAGATTCAATCTTAACAACTTATCCATTGTTCTGAAGCTTGCATGGCCAAGTCTTTTGTGCCAAGTCCATGCAATTTCATCTTTATTTGCAACAAAACAAAGATTTTCAGAAAAGTTTTTATTAAGGTTGATCATGTAAACATTGTTTTCTCTTTTTCCACAGAATTTAATCTTGTCAGTTGATGAATCAATTATTTGCAAAAATCAGATTCAAACACAACTTTGTGACCTTTGTCACATAGTTGGCTAATACTGAGCAAATTATAGTCAAGTCCATCAACTAACAAAACATTATCTACTGAGTTTAAAGAAGTTTGACCAACCTTACCAGATCCAATGATCTTTCCTTTATTTTTACCTCCAAAGGTGACTGACCCTCCCTCCTTTTCAAGCAGGAATGAGAATTTGGCTCTATCTCCAGTCATATGTCGTGAACACCCACTGTCAAGAAACCATACATTTGTGTTGGGTGCACGACTTCCCTGCAACAAGATCAGTGGAGAGAAGATTTTGGTACCCAAACAGAGTTGGGACCATCAGAATGATTTAGCAAAGACATCAAATCCTTTCTCACCCAAATTTGATTTGTTTTAGATTTTTGTTTTGTTACTTTGGTGTTTTCAGCATTTTTCTGTTTGTTCTTTCTTTTAGGAATGAAAGCACCAAGATCTTTGTTTTTGGTAGGAGGGGAGTTTTTCATTTGAAAATTTGAGTTCATAGAAGGAGGTGGAATCCATGGATTGTGTTGGTACATCCAGAAATTTGGATAAGGGTATTGAGGATAATACCAACAGGGATTTTCATACCATTGGTTCCAAGGATTAGTCCAATTTTCTTGAGGAGCTGTCTTGGAGGTCCAAGGTTTTTCATGGATTATTTCTTTTCCCTTTTTCTTATTTCTCAGATTTTTATTTGAATTTTTAGTTGAGTTGATTATGGTTTTTGGTGTTGAACAGGTCGACCTGTCAGGGGACTGTGTCGACCTGACAGTCTTCTTTTGTTTTTGGATTTTGATTTGTTTTGAGTTTTGTTTGGGTTTTTGTTTGGGGTTTTGTTTGCTGTTTGTTGGATTTCAGTGTTTTCCAGATTGGGACCTTTAACAAATTTGATTAATGGTGCTTTTCCCTTTTTCTCACCAGATTTATCTTTTGTTGATTTCTTTTTGTTGAATCCCAATCCATGAGATGTGGTTGTCATGTTGGATCCTAGCAATGCCTCTAGGTTATCTTGGCCTTTTGTGAAGGTTTGGATAACCTCCTCCTTTTCCTTTAGCTGGTTTTTAAGAATTTCAATTTCTTCAATTTTCTGTTGTTTTTCTTGTTTTTCAATTTCCAGCTTTTCATTTAAATTTCTGAAGTCTTGGGAGGCCTTCTGAGAGGCAAGTTTTAAATCATCAATTAGGTTCAGTAAATTTTCTTTTTCTTCAAGCAATTCTGTTACTTCAGATTCCAGTTCACAGGTTCTATTGTTTGAGGATTGGTTATGGTAAAGATTTTCAATTTTCTTTTTGATGTGTTTGTTTTCTTTTCTCATTTCAGAGTATCTTTCTACCAATTCAGCATACACATCCTGCCAATCTTCAACACTATAATCTTCAAAGGAAGTATTTACCTTTCCATCTGTGCTGTTGGCCATGAAGCAAACTTCCTCACTCTCTGAGCTTGAGGACTTCTTCTCTTCTTCTTCCTCACTTGTGTCTTCATCAGACCAAGTGGCTACCATGGCCTTGGGCTTCTTGTATTTCTGGAATCTTTTGTGCTTTTCCTTTTTGTTCTCAGGACACTCTCCCTTCATGTGTCCTGGCTTGTTGCACCTGTAACAGATAACATTCTCATCAGGTTTATGATTCTTATTGAAATTGGAAGAGGAAATATTCTTCTTACCTGGGGAAATTTCTTTTTCCCAGTCATTTTCCCTTTCCTATATTTCAAGAATTTCCTGAATTGTCTGGTCATGAGGGCAATCTCATCCTCATTTGACTCAGATTCTTCAGAACTTGTTTTATCCTGATTTTTATCTTTGTTGCTTGAAGAGGCTTTGAGTGCCATAGGCTTGGTCTTAGTGATAAGTTCTTCATTTCTTCTTAAGTTTATTTCATATGTCATTAAAGATCCAATCAATTCATCCAAAGACATTTTGGATAAATCTTTTGAATCTTCAATAACAGTGGCCTTGGTATGCCAAATTGAAGAAAGTGAACGCAAAATTTTTCTTACCAAGTCTGCATCAGTATACTCCTTACCCAAAGCCTTGAGTCCATTGACAATCACCATGAATCTGGCAAACATTTCAGAAATGGATTCATTAGATTTCATCATGAAAAGTTCATATTCTGAAACTAAATATTTGCCTTGGTCTCCTTGACCTGAGATGTTCCCTCATAGAGTAGTTCGAGTTTATCCCACATCTCTTTGGCAGATTTACACATAGAGATTCTCGAATACTCCTTGGGATGGACAGCACATTGAATCATGTTCATGGCACTGTAATTCAATGTAGCTCTCCTTATTTGTTCCCTCGTCCAGGTTTCTTCCTCACCCTGGTTTTCATAGGGACCAGCCTCAACTACTTTCCAGATCTCATAGTTCTGGGCCCTTAAGAATACTTGCATTCTGTTCTTCCAATAAGAATAGTCCAAACCATTAAAGAATGGTGGCCTATTTATGGAATGGCCCTCAGCTATGAAACCCTTTGAGTCCATGACACTTAAGTAAATGCACAGAGAAGTAGTTAAGCAAGCAAGCAAACAAACAAACAGACAAACAAACAAACACTCAATACTCAGAAACAAAAGCTGCTCAGTTCAAATCAGATCGATGTAAACCCGCTCTGATACCAATTGAAGGATCGAAATAAATGTGTGGAAAAGATCTAGAAGGGGGGGGATGAATAGATCTTAGCCACTTTTGCGGAAGCTTAAATAATTTTAAAACTATTTAGAATCAGAGGCAATGTTATCAGTGAAAAGCTACTGATCTGATTAGATTGGAGTGGGTTGAAAAACTTAGATGTGAATCAAGTTGATTAAGTGAATTAAAAACGAATCCTATGCAAGCATCTAGCGGATGAATCAGTCAAACCACAGAAAACAAATGCACAAGGATTTTTAGGTGGTTCGGAAATCACCCATGTGATTCCTACATCCACCCCTCACAACCCGTGAGGATTCACTAACACAACTGGGTAACACACCCACTGGAGCCTGACAACTCCAACACTGAAGAGCTTACAACTCACACCACTTCTAGAGCAAGACTACTCTAGAACAACTGAGCAAGACTGCTCAACCACACTTGAGTTTGACAACTCAACACTGAGCACAACGGCTCACAACAACCTGAGCACAAGGCTCACACTAAGACTGCTAGACACCAACTTAAGACTGAGATCCTCTAGCAATAGATCTAGTCAAAGTTTGAGAACTCTAAAGAGAGTTATGCAGAAGTACTTGCATAATCCAAAAGATATCTCAGAAGAACAGAGAGAAATTAAGTTGAATTGAAAGTCTTCGTTCTTCAGTGTACTCCCTTGTAGAGGCTTGAATTGGGAAGAAGCATGTGAAGCTTGAAGTCCAAACGATGCTCTGCAATTTGAGAAGTTGGATCTTCCTCGAATTCTTCACCAACAAAGTCTTCTACAGGAACTGCCTCCTTGGAATGCTTCAGAGGAATCTTCAGGGCTCAAATTCCAATTCCCACACCTTGAATTGGTGGGAATTGGTCTTCTAGAAGCAATTGGAGAGCAGAGGAAGGAGACACGAGCTCTTCTGGCCGCCAGGAGCTTCTTGGAGGCACTGAGAGAGTTGGGTCAGTTTTTCTTTCGAAGGCAGGCCAAAAGGACCTTTTATACCCTTAGGATTCCAAAGATACCCTTTTGGGGTACAAGGGCACGCTTTCCAAGAAAGATTCTGATCGCCCTAGAAGGACACGTGGCAGCCATCAGCTCTTAGGATGAAAAGTTTCCGTAGTGTGTCGACCTGCCCTGGTGGTTGTGTCGACACACTGTCCCAAAGATAGAAAAATCTGTTCTGGGAGAAAGGTCCCGTGTCGACCTGCTCTTGAGTGTGTCGACCTGCTGTCCCAATTCCTCAAACTGGCTGTTCTGGGAACTGGGTCTAGTGTCGACCTGCCCTGGGAGTGTGTCGACCTGGGTACCCTTGATCTCTGGAAAACTGCCACTCGTGTCGACACACTCTTGACATGTGTCGACACACTCTTGACATTTTTACACAATTTCTCTTTGAATCTGTGTTGATGTGTCGACACCATTGATGGGTGTGTCGACACATCTTTTGCATAAAAATGTTTGTACCTGAAAAATAAACACATATATCATTAGTTAAATGATTTATCATGACTATAAATTATAAATGTGATTTGCAAAATACTTTTGAACATGAATTTCAGGTATGATGTTTTTGACATGCTTCAATTAAATTGCTTTAAGAACACTTCTTGTCATCATCAAAATAGGAGGGAAATGATATGAATTTGCATTCAACCCAACATCGGC